>JAMDHS010000005.1:0-461953 GCA_029717555.1 Peribolospora baueri | reverse complement strand
TTTTTTTCATTCTTCGTTCTCGCCCGGTGGGCCTGCATTTGGCACACGCGAGACTCACTGACCCACCGGTACTCTTTTCTACCCGTCCTGTCCTCTCTGCCTACAGCGCGAGTCCGTCTTGATGCCGTACCTTGCTGCTCTCTCCTCCTTCCGTGACGATGTGAGGCGACTTGCGCTCGCTCGCGCGCCGCATCAGGAGCTGTTGGCCCTTGCGGACCGGCTGCGAGACGAAGACATGGTCGAGTTGGGTGTCGCGCTCGATGATCAGGCCGGTGAGTGGTTGCGCGCTGGGCCCAAACTCGCTTGCGCCCGCTCACAACGACGTTCCCGTTTCATTCTGTCCGCCCATCAACGCACATCTCCCCTTTCGTCGGTTCCAGACGGCAAGGCGCTCGTCAGGCTCGTCTCTGCCGAGGAGCTCATCCGAGCTCGCGAAGCGGCCCGAGCTGCGGCGGCCGAGAAGGCGGCGAAGAAGGCGGCGGCGGCGGCGGCGGCGGAGGCGAAGCGGCGAGAGAAGCTGGAGAAGAGCAAGGTGCCGCCTCAAGAGATGTTCAAACCGCCTCACAATCAGGACGGCTATCAAGCTTTCGACGAACAGGGTGTTCCGACGCTCGACGCCAAGGGCGAGGAGCTGAGCAAGGGGTTGAGGAAGAAGTTGGCCAAGCTGCAGGAGGCGCAGGCAAAGCTGCACGAGGAGTATTTGAAGAGCGTCGAGGGCGCTGAAAAGTGAGCGGAGCGGTCTCGTCTTTCCGATCGGGTGGTGTGTCGCCCGGTGTTTTTAGATTGGTTTGGTTGCATCGACGCTGGCTAGAAGATACATGCTTCGCCCGACGCAAGCAGGTCCTGTCTGTCCTCTGCCGATCACAGCGTCACCGTAGCATGCGACTTGCTCCCACACGTCCCAGCTGTCTCCCGAATTACAATGCATGTGCGTACCACGATATATAGTCTCATCCTCGCCCCTGGTAGGGAATACGGCATTTCTCTCCTCCTACCATCTATTCCATACCATGTACACGGAACACTGATCGTTCGGGGGGTAGCAGCAGACCAGACCGTCGCGGGCACTCGTAAGAGAATGGCGACGGCGGGCGGTCATCGCCGCTGTTGTCACCGTTTTGGACGATGGGCGAAGATCATTTCGAGGTTTGCTTTTGCGGGGCGGCGCTGGGCAAAGCAAAGCAAAGGGATGACGAGCATGAGACGGAGTATGGAGCAGATTCGAAGCGACGCGACCGCATGTCCTCCTCCTCTTTCCCTCCTCGCCGTGCGATATGATGTGATGCGACGCGACAGTCAGAGATCTGCCGAGCCCCGATCCAGACTGCACCTTCTGTGCCCTCGTCCCCGCCGAGCGCCAGCCTTCCCTCTCGCGCAACTCTACGCTGATGCGCACGTCTATGCTTTTCTTGGTATCCTCCCCATTCGCCGGGGACCAAGCGCTTGTCATGCCGGTGAGACACCGGAGGACTTGGAGGACGCCGAGGCGGAGGGGGTGGGCAAAGGCCTGAGGAGGGTAGTTAAGGCGTTGGGGACCAGTGAGATTTTTTTTTCCCATAATAGGCGATGCGGTAAAGGCCTCTGAGCACTTACGCTGTCGCCGTTTGCATGCGTGCAAAGGCTAAGGTTGGGGAGGGACGGTCGAGCTGAGCAGGCTTCTTGTTACCCTTTGTCGTGTTGTTTTACAGAGTTTTCCTCCTCGTGGAGCGTATAAGCTTGGTGGCTGGCCCGCCTTCTCTTCCTAAATCAGTACCTTAATCAGACGGAGGAGATGAAATGGATGATACCCAGGTGAGGTTGGGTTTCGTTCGCACGGGAGTGTCCGTCTGACGGGGAGATAAGTGCAGTAAAGCGGAGCAAGGAGACAGGGTATGCATTCTCTACAGTCGCTGCTCAAACGAATCGCGCGAGGTGTGGCCGACGTCTTCGAGTTCCTCGATTGTTCGTTCGTACCGGTCCATCATCCGCCACATCCGCCTCCGCCGCAGCCTCCACCACATCCCCCCCCGCCACCACATCCTCCTCCGCCTCCGCCTCCACAAAACCCAACCCCGCCTCCGCTCCCACCGCCACACCCGGTGGCACCGCCCCCGCACGCACTCGTACTCGTTCCCGACGCGCACCCGCCCGAGCCGCTCGAGCACGCCGCGCTAGAGCTGGTCATCGCGCCGCCGGACACGCACGCGCCCGCGCCCGTCGGGCCGGCGCCTGCTGCGCAGGAGCCCGCGGTGGATTGGGAGCCATCGATGGTGGAGCCGCAGTAGTAGAATGGCTCGAGGCCAGAGTCGACGTACGGGTAAGGGTAAAGGTAGTAAGGGGGGAAATAGGCGTAGCCCATAAGGAACGGATCCTCGTGGTCCCTCCTCCGCTGGTTCATCCTATTTTGCACCTCGTACCGCCTAATACGGTCGTCCCTCCGAGCTTCGAGACTTTGGGCCGACGAAATGTGCACAGAGGAGTGCACTGACGGGTGCGTCGCGTCGTCATAACCGCTACCGTAGCGCTTGTTGTCGGGATGGTACTCGGGAGACTCGTCGTCGGCAGCTCCGCCGCCGACGCTCGGCAGACGGCGTTTCACCTTGGAGCCCAGGGCGCGGAATGCTTTTGCCACGTCGTCGCCCACCGTCGCCGGTATGTGACAGCCGCAGAGGGAGTACGGTTGTTTGAAGCGTGACTGCACGACGGCGCGGAGGGACAGATGGTCGGGGCGGGATGGGTCAGACCTCGGGAGCTGCTCACGTGCGGCCTAGGTTGGGACGGAGACGAAAACGGACGGCGAGACTCACCCTCCAAGCCTTGGCGGTGGCCTCGAAAGACTTGCTCAGGCTGCCCTCCTCCACCTTATCGTCGTGATCGATGAACTGCGCGACAAGGGAGACACGGGTGGTGCGATTCACCGGTCAGTCTCGCCGTCGATGCGATGCGCCCCTGTGGATCCGTGTTGTGTCGGGTCGGGTCGAGCTCACCCTGCGCAGATACGCCTCCGTGTCGCCTCTGTACGTCCTACCCAAGAGTTGGTGGGTATGCCAAGCGAGGTCAATATCCAGGGTTGGCACGCAAAACTTGTGCTTCATCGTAGAGGCCATGAGGTCGAGGAAGGCGTGGTACCGCACCACCGCCCTCGCCACCGCCGCCTCGTCCTCGCCTCGATCGAGCCGAGCCGGATTCGCCCAACCCAGGGAGACCATCTCGTGCACAAACTTGGTCTGCCTCCGCACGGCCCCAGACAGCTCCAAACCCCACGGCCCTTCCCAAGAGCTCTTGTACCTCCGTACGACACAGCTCACCCTCCGCATCGCAGAGATGTGGAGTGTAGGATCGACATTAGCCGGTTCAGGGACCCTTTCACCAAATTTCAGTTTGGACGGTCCTCCGATCGTGCAGGCAAGGTTGAGCAACGTCTCGCTGATGGACGAGAGCGAATATCTCTCGGAGCGAACCCACTCGTCGACGTCGCCGCCGGGACGAAAGTCGGCGACGTACGCGACGAGTCGGCGGAACATGTCCTTTTGGAAGAATTCGGCTTCTGCGGGGACCGGATTGCCCTTTGGATGTGACAGGAGCAGACCACTGCCAAAGGGAGGCGCAGAGAGGAGCCGGGTGGGAATAATGAGCGTTCCGACCTCACCCTTGTCGCATACCGGCGCCGAAGGGACACAAAGGCGCGAGCAGACGGACACTACTGGCAAGACGCTCACTTGAACACCAAGCTATCATCCAGTTTGTACAACCGGTGTTGTGTAATAGCTGAGGGCACTTGGCTAACAAGCGGGGACGTTGCAGAATCACACGGTGTCTGGGGCTTCGCCAGAGGATGGTCATACTTTGCGAACACGTGCAGATGATCGTGAAAGTAGGCTCGCGAGTCGTAATGCTCCGAGCACTGGTCGGTCAACATAAATTCAAGCGGTTAGACGACCGCTACAAACGTATAATCCAGCACACGACGGGAGAAAGCACTTACCAAATCATAATCTCTGCAACGAAGACACTTGAAGCGCCAGCCACGGATAGGAGAGCCGCACGAAGGAGCATCGCAGGTCACTCCAGGATAAGGGGCTCCTTCGTTGACCTTTGCCGGGTCGGGTCGGGTCTTGATATAGTTCTTGTAATCGGTCGTCCAAACCGCGCCAGCAAGGGTGTCCTTATCGATTCGCTGCCAGCAATATATGCAGGTCATCTTAAAGTCCTTGTCGGCCCAACCTTTGCCTTTGCCGTCGGTCGAGGTGGTCCAAGGCGGTTGAAAGGTCTCGGCGCAGCAGGGACAAGGGAGTGTGAAGGCAAGGGCGTCTTGCGGGGTGAAGAAGGGGAGGTCGAAGGGTTCTCCGGTGAGGGTATTCCAGACGTTGACGCGGGCCGCCGAGGGTGGTGAGGTGAGCATGTCCTTCTGTCGGTCGAGGGCGAGAAAGCCAAGTGAGTGAGGGTCCATGCACGCCAGCCTCCGGGCAGCGCGCGAGCAAACTCACGAGAGCGTGGAACGGGAAGGCATAAAACCAAAGGTTGCTCAACCCGACCCTAAAGTTGCGCTGTTCATTAGAGAGCTTGGTGATCCGTGCCTGCTTGTCGGCGCGAAGGAACCAGGCGGAGCGCCATGCGTCCTCGAACATGACGTGCGGGTTAAGGAGGTAGGATTGCCAGACCATCAGGACATCTTTGGGCGGGACGACGTCGGCTGGGAACGGTCGAGGAGGGGATGAGGACTGAGCCTGGGCCCGTGGTCTCTCGGCTACCTCGTCCGGGGAGGGTCCTTCGGGAATGCCGGAGGGAGACATGGTAGGGAGGACGGGAACGATGCGGGAGACGAAGAGGCCAAAGCGGTAAACGGCTCGGGCGAGGTAGACGGAGAAACGGTGCTCCCTCTCCTCGCCCGTTGTCTGTGGCGAAGCTTCGTATGGCGGCGGGAGGCCATCGAGATTGGCCTCGGCGCCGCCGCGAGTGTGCGGGCCAGCGGCGCGCACGCATTTGCCTATCCTGTCGAGCTCGGCAAGGAAGCGGAGGTGGGTAAGCATGTCGTCCAGGTCGACCAGCGGGGGGACTTTCGAGCCGATGTGGAAGGAGTCGGAGAAGTGACGGGTAGAGTGCTGCAGTCCGGCGGCGGACGAGGAGGCGGCTTGGAGGGTGTGCCGGCCACCGTTGGCGCTGTCATGGCTATTGAGGTCAGGCTCGCTCGCGGAGGCGTGGGGAAGGACGGCAGACATTGTGGGACGAGCAGGCGGGCGACGCGGGCGGGAAGGTGGGTTGACGAAAGATGGAGCAAGCCGATGGCTGGTAGGGGACGCGGGGTGCGGGGTATGCGTTGGGTATAATGGTATGATGAGCCCGGCGGGAGTGGGTGGGTATGTGCTGGAGGGCGATAAGGAAGAGGAAGCGAGGGCGTTGTCCTACATATATATACTCGCACGACGACGATGAAGATGAGCGTGGCATCAACGTATATCTCCGGTCGGCGTCCTGTCCCGCTCGGAGACGGATGGCAAGGATAGCGAGACGCCGACGCCGACACGAATGACGTCAGTCAGTCAGTCAGTTACACGAGGCAGCATAGCATCGCGCTTATTGCCTCATCAGGGTGACGACGATGGCGGTGGTGGCGATGCAAATCGAAAACACACATGCCAACACAACCGAACCGCGCCACTTGGGGACGATCGTGGAGACGGAGCACAGCACAGCTTCACCGCGCGCCGTACACCATCCACGCCTCGCTTCCGTCCACACGCCAGCCAGTCCCATGAGCCTCCGCAGGCGAACTGAAAGAAAAGACGAGCGACTTGGATCAAGGTGAAATACGAGATGGTCCCTAAGCCAAGGGAGAGAAACGAGCGACTTTGAATACGCGTCGGTCGACAGCCGAGCCGAGCCGAGCAACAACCACACTTTTCGATAGCGCAAGTGGGAGCGAGGCCATCCTTCCATCCACTTGGATGAAACAAACGTGTTTTCCTGTCCGCGGACAACCTATGCTAGCTGACCGATTTCGATCCGGCCCACCGGACGTTTCCCGTATCCGTATCGGCGCCCACCCTCACACCCCTACACCCCTTGCCCTTCACCCGCTCCGGGAAAGGTGGGACGGCGGTCCTCCGACCTTGGTATCGAGGTGCACAAACGCCCTCTCCACGTCATCCAGCGACTCGAGGGCGTACGTTATCGTCTCTCCCAGGTCGTGCGCCTCGCCGAGCTGGTGTCGTCGACGAGTGGGAGTCAGCAAAAAAAGTCGCCAGGGGGGAAGAAACGGAGGTAAGTGGGCGCTCCGTACGCACCGACATGTTGCCGTTCAGGATGAGGTCACACTTGATCACCGTCTGGTCGCCCTGGTGGTACACGGCGAGATGAGAGATGCTGTCGATGGCGGCGAAGCGGGTGAGCAGGTAGAGTGCTGTGGCCAGTGCGAGATGGGCGCCCGAGTCGGCGATAAATGAGTCAGTCTCTCCCGCGCCCGCTCACCGCTGGATCTCAATATCGCTGGCCACGCTTCCGCTCAGCCTCTCCACAGTCTCTCGCAGCGTCCCGATCCACTCCATGATGATGTACAGCGAGAGCAGCGCACCTCCGATCGGATCGAGGTGTGGGGCATTCAGCTTGTCGCCTATCAGCGGGAAGATGAGCCCGCTTCGCCTTCACTACTATCCGATCTCCATCACTGGGGTAACAGCTCTTGAAGACAATCGCCCTCCAGGTGATTTGCAATCATGAGTATGCTCAAGCGAAGGGCGTACGAGCGAAGCGCTGTCCGACGTCCGAGACCAAGCGCAGCGCTCCGGCGACAGGGCTGAGCATGACGTCGCTCAGGTTGCCATGCATGGAGGCGGTCAAGAAGCTCCTCCGTGGTTCCCGTTGTGGATAAAGCGCACCTGCCTCTCTCCAATGCTCTTGACCAATCGCACTCGGTCGACCCTTTATTTCCCTCACATGTCTATCCAGGTCTACTTTCACATTGTCCTGCCACGACACGACACGACACGACACGACACGACACGACACGACACGACACGACACGACGGAAAACACCATAAAGAGTTGCTATCATTGCATTCCACGCGGAACTCGAACTCGGACTTGCGGCGTCGTCGCCAGTCGTCCCTAACAAACCCCATTTGCGCTGCACACTCGTGAAAGCGTGAGCGCATGGTATGGTATGTGTGTATGTGCGACAGGTCCCAGATGAGGCTTGCGCGTGTGTATATGATATGCGTGTGTGTGTGGGAATTAGGGAGGTATGCGGTAGATAGCTAGGGTGTTATGAACGCGGGTGTTATGAACGAAGAGTGAGCGGTGCGGAGGAGGAGGCAGAAGAAGCAGAGGAAGAGGAAGGGGAGGCACCGCGAGCTTGCACAGCCGCACCCGCGTGCGAACCCGGACCAGTGACCGGGACCGAGACCGACGAGGTGGAACGGTGTCGCGTCCTTGGTGCCGCCGACGCGCCGTCCAGCCCGTCCGTTCCCATGTCGATCCGCGCATCGTCTCCTCCTCCCCGCTGCGCCATCGCCCTTCCCGGTCCATCCGGAACCGCACCCGCGTCCCCTCCATCGGCAAAAGGGACAAATGGGCCGTCATCGAGGACGAGGCCGTGGGCAGGCAGGGAGACAGATAAGGACCGGTTCGGCGTCTTCAAGGACGGGAGCGAATCCGATAGCGCCCCTCCGTCTCCGCCACCCTTGCTCGGGCGACTGTACAACAGAGTGGCGGCAAGAGTGAGCGCGGTGCCAACGAGGAAAGCGGCCGTGATGGGGAAGTGAAAAAGGGCGACGGAGGCAAGGAAGGAGAGGACGATGGAGAGGCTGGTGGCGAAACCTTTGAGGATGTTATCCGAATACTTGATCACCACGCTTGTCACGAGACCGCCGGCGACCTGGGCGAGGACGGTGGCCCAAGCCCAGAAGCCAAAGTTGCGGAAGGGGGAGGTGGGGAAGAGAGCGAGGAGAGAGGGGGGCGGGGTGGGGGTTGAGCGATAAGAGGAAACGTCGCGGACGATGGCGGCAGCAAGAGAGTGGGATGACGACGACGACGACGACGACGACGACATGAACGGTGTCGACGGGCGCACACACTCGGCGAGAACTGGGAGGAGGGCTGGGAGGACGGAAAAGGCGCATAGCTGTACGTTGCGAACCCACAAGTCGGTCTTGGAACCCTTGAGCGTCTTTTCAAAGTACACGCCCGCCAAGCCGCTGGTCGTGCAGGCGATCATGATGGCGAGGAAGCCGACGAGCGGGCGCATCTCCGTCTGCGCTGCATGTTGTCTGGCGGGCGCCGCCGCGCCGACGTTGGCCCTGCCACTCTGAATCTGGACGACGCCGACGCCGACGGCGAGAAGGAGGAGAGCGGCCCACTTGTCCCTCGCGAGCTTGCGGCGCAAGAGGAGGACAGAGAAGGCGGCGGTGGTGAGGATCTTCATCTGGTAGGTGACCTGGAATGTCGACGGGTCGAGGTTGGACGCGGCGACATACTGCAGGTTGTTCTGCACGACATAGAGCAAGGCGGGAATAGAGAGCTTCCAGCAGTCCGGGCTGAAGAAGTCGGAACAGAGCTGGCGCAGGCGCGAGCGCCACCGTCGGACCCATCTCGTCGGGAAGCGGGCCCCGGTGGAGAGGTGGACGTGGTTCTGTGGCAGAGCGACGTAGCCGGTGCCGTTGGCGCTTTGCATCGGATAGGCGTCCGCCTCGACGCTCTCCTTTCTCCGGCCCGTGTCGTCGCCGTCCTCCAATGCGGACCAAGAAGGGAGCCGGCCATCTTGCTCGCATGCGTCGCCGTCCCCGCGACCCGTTTGCCCACGCCCGGCCTCCCTAGCTGACTCGACCTTGTCGATCTTCCACAACGCCATAGAAAGCGATAAGACGCCCTTGAAGAGCTCGCTGAGAAGGACAGCGGTGGCGGCGCTGTAAGCGCTGGAAGCGGGGGTGGAGACACGGGAGTGGTGCATGATGAGGGTGAGGGAGGAGTTCTGGACGGTGAGGATGAGAAGGGAGAGATACTTGAGGGGGATGCCGTAGAACGTCGCCATCGCCAACGAGGCGGAGGACGACGAGGGCGGCGTCGGGGTGGTCATGGTGGTGGGCAGACCGGGGCCAGGAGAAGACACGGCGGGCGTGCTGCGGGAAGGTGGGGGAACGAGACGTCAGCGGTGGGACGCGACGACGACGCGGCGGGCTCACTCACATATGACCCCGGAAAGCGAGACCCTGCTCATTGAGCGCGCCGCCAGCGCGAAAGAGCGGGCGGTGCGTCGCGCTGGTCGACGTCGACGAGGTCGAGGCACCCTTGTAGGGGACGGGCGGCGGCGAAGGGGAGCCAGACCGGGTCGCGTGACGGCGGTGGGTGTCGCTAGGGACCGCGTCGTCCCCGTCTCTGTCTCGCTCTTGGCCTTGCTCTTGCGCTTGATTTGTGGCGGGCGCAGGCGTGGAGTGCGGGTAAGGGGAGGGGAAAGGAGCTGGCGGTTGCGGTTGTGTATTTGCGGTTGGAAGGTGATCGGAGACGGCGGAGGGACTGGGAAAGGAGAGCGGCGGTGGTGACGGATCGCGGTCAGCCGGCGGCGTCGTCGTCGTCGATGGAGGAGCCATCGTCCTTGTCCTTCGTCCGTCGTCAAGCGCGACGTCGTCCGGTCGTGGCAGCGAGCTTAAGGGAAGATCGAGATGGATTTGGAGCCGCGCCTCGTCAGATGGTGGGCCGAGTCGAGTCGGGCGACAACGACGGACGGTCGGAGGGACTAAATAGAAGAAAATAGGATTATGTAATTACAGTTATACCTGAGAACGTATCTGCTCTGCTCGCTGCGGACGGACGCTGCGCTCGCGTGATCGGCCCGACTCGCCGTCGTTCGTTGGGTTAGGTTGGACACACGGCCATGACGACATGCCCATCGGACGATAAGTCGATTCGAAAGAGGGCAAAAGGACTGCGCGACATGTACATGTATACACCCTCGTAGAAAGGACAGACAAGGATAGACAGAGCGACCACCTCCTAGACAAACATCAGCCGGTTCCCCGTAACCTGAAGAACGCCCAAGCTCTCGTACTCCCTCAGGCACTCTGTCAGCTGCTCCTCCACCCAACCGCCGGCGAAGATGCGCTCGCGCACGTCTCGCAGGTTCAGCTCAGCCAGACGCGTCGTCGTCGTCGTCCGTCGCCCTTCCCCTCCCCCTGCCTCGTCTTCTTCTTCCTCGTACGCCCCGTCCGCGTCGCCGCCGTCCACCTCCATACCTCCTCTCCCCGCGCCGCCCCCGCGCGACCTCGACGCCCGACGCGCCGCGCCAGCCGCGGCAGCCATATCGCGAATCACGCGGTAAATCTTGCTCACGTCCGTCTGGTCCGCCTCTCGCTCCTCGTCCCGCTCGTCCGAGTGCAGGCTCGCCTTGCTCACCTCCATCAGCCGCAGCGCCTCGTCCACGTCTGGCAACTCCACCTCGTCCGAGAAACGCAACCGCGCGAGCGCCTGCGACAGGCGCAACACCGCCAGCAGCGTGCGCGCCGACGTGTACGTGTACATCTGGCCCCGTGCCTCGTCCTCCTTCTGTTGCTTTCGCAGCTGCACGTACGCCCCCACCACGTAGTCCGACACCGATCGCGGCACCGTCGGTCGCTTCTGTCGAGCAAGCGCGATGTAGTGCCTGTCACACGCAAAAGGTTTTCAGTTTCTTTTTCCTCTTCTTCCCTCTCTACTCGCACACTCACCTCAGCAAGATCGGATCCACAGGCTCGTGGTCGAGCTCGGGATGCTCGTTAAACATGTGCACGTGCGTCACGTGTTGCGCCAGCCGCTCGTCGTCGTCGCGCGCCGGCGTGTCGAGGATCAGAAAGAGGACGTCGAAACGGCTCAGCAGGGCCGCCGGCAGGTTGATGTTCTCCACCGGCGACACTCGCGGGTTGTACCGGCCGTACAGAGGGTTAGCCGCCGCGAGGATCGACGTGCGCGCGTTGAGCGTCGTCGTGATGCCCGCCTTGGAGATCGAGATCGTCTGCTGCTCCATCACCTCGTGGATCGCCGTCCGGTCCGACTCGTCCATCTTGTCAAACTCGTCGATGCACGCGATCCCGTTGTCTGCCAGCACCAATGCGCCACCCTCTGCGAGAATGAGCGGGGGGAGAGGTGAGCGACGGCCAACCTTATTTCATAGCCGACCGGCCCACGCCCGGCTATTCTGCCTTCACCCACTCACCGAGGACCATCTCGTCCGTCACAGGATCGCGCATGACGGCGGCGGTGAGACCGACGCCAGAGCTACCCCTGCCGGTCGTGTACACGCCTCGCGGGGCTACCTTGGAGATGTACTTTAGCAGCTGCGACTTGGCCACTCCCGGGTCGCCCATGAGGCAGACGTTGATGTCGCCGCGGATCTTCATCCCGTCTCCCATGTTTTTCGTCACGCCGCCGACGAGCAAAAGGAGCAGCGCCTTTTTCACATCCTCGTGGCCGTAGATCTCTGGCGCGATACTCTGCGCCAGCTTGGCGTACAGCGCCGGGTCGCGCTTCAGCTGTGCAATCTCTTCCTCGATCTTTGCCGTCATCTCCATCGCGCTATACTGCTTCTTCAGCTGGTGAACGTGCTGCGCCTCCAGGTACGTATCCGTCAGCAGCCCGGCACGGATGGCGCGGAAGCCGGTGTAAGGCGTCGGCAAGAAGATTCCGCCGATGTGGACGACGTCGCCCGGGTTCATCGACCGAGTGATCCGGCCGTACAAGTGGACGGTCATAGAGCGCGGGATGTGGCCAACAGGAACTTGGTCGGCCTGCAAACGACCCCGCCCCGTCAGTGATCCCTCTTCTGCCTTCCAACGTAAGAACGGCTAGGACGAGTCGAACCGAGCGCTCACCATCTCCTGGATCTTGACCTCCTGGAAGGGCACAAACTTGCTCGCCCTCGTCTGCATATAGAGCTTGCCCTTGCTCAAGTTGGTCTGACACGTCGGCGTCGGGCACTCCGTCAGGGGTACAAACTGCCTCTGCGTAATGTCCTGGAAAATCTCGCCTCCGCACATGTCGCACGAGTATGCGTTGACGAGCAGGAACGGCTTGACCTCTGACACGCGCGTCACGACGCCGCGCACGGTGATCATTTTGCCCAGATGCACACCGCGCACTTCTCGCACCGCCATCGCGATCGACGACTCGAGCGGCTTGAAGTAGAGGTTGCTGCGTGGGACCGTGAGAAAAAGGATCAGTCGGCCATCCTTTCGGCATTGCAGAAAGAAGCGACCCGTTGGTTCCCGCCAACTCACTATCGCCGAAGCAGCTGAGGAGGAAACATGCCCTCGTTCGTAACTGCCGCCGTATCGTCGTTCTCTCGCGCTTGGAGGTTTTTCTCCATGCGCTGGTGCATGATCACATCCAGCACGTCGTTCTTGTAGCTGATGTCCTTGGTGGCCACAGGCATGATTGCGTCGATTTGCTGACAAAACAAGTCGGCATACCGCTTGGCGTTGTGGTTGATCGCCGCGACAAGCGACGCCGCTGTGTCCTCGTACTGCGCGAGAGCGAGCGAACAGAAAGCGTGGGTGTCTGAAACCCGCGTGGAGCGTCGTTGCTCCAGCTGCCAAAGAAGCTCTCACCTTAACCACGTCCTCCAGATCGATTACCAGAGCTTCCTGCTCCCTGTTCGCTATTCGTTGCTAGAAACGAGGGCAGGGGCGACCAATCCGGTCAAACCAACAGTTCGCGCTCGCTTTCCTGACGTCCTCGGATGGAATGCATAGTTTACTCACCAGCTGCTCCATGTACTTGTACCCCTTATATGCAGAGGCCCCGTCCATCGCCTCGCTTTGTCCTCTACTTTGCCTCCCTCCGCGCGATCCACTCCGGGTGTGCCGTCGGCTAGGAGACTCTTCCACGCCCTCCTCATCCATCGCCACGTCGTCGGCCGAGTCGACCGGCAGCGTGGACAACTGCGGTGCGGTGCCCTTGAACTGGGTGAGGAAGTTGGTGATCTTCTCTGAAAGCACGAACGAGACGGATCCGCACACGAGCAGACTCGATTCAGCAAACATCCGATCGCGAGCCGCGCCCACGTCCGACCTTGCTCAGACGTCTACTCACCCTTCTCCCTGTCATAGTCGACGCCCAGCTGGGTATAAACTGGCAGGATGGCGCCGCTCATGGTGGAAGTCAGACTCCCGTCGTGACGTGTGGGAGAGATGCCGTAGAGAACAAGGGATGGCGTTAATGGGGAGAGGGAAGGAAGGGAGACGCGGTCGTAGGTGAGAAGTAGCGAGGAGGTGCGGATGGATAGACGATGAACGCCGAGCGCAGCGCGACGCGTTGCGAGGGGGAAAACGCGTAAATTGCTGCCGCAGTAGAGCTCTACCGACGACGTGTTTAGCATCCGGCGGCTGAACTGGTATTGCATCTCGAAAGAGTGTCGTCAAGTACGTTACACTTGAAGAGCAAGCGAGAAGGCAAACCAGACACGGCAGTATGGGGCAAAGCAAGAAAGCAAAAGTGCGGCAGGATGCTCGCAGACAGGCAAGGAAGAATGGTGGAACGGTGGTGCGGTCCGACGAAGTCATAAAACGAACTGACAAATCGATCTCTCATCCTCGGTAAGGAGGACGGATTGCCCCGTCGCGCAGTTACCTTTTGGTGCTTCAACTTGGTCCTGAATATAAATTGGCTCAGGACCTCTACCGAGCGGGAGATTGCGACTTCTTCAGCGCTCTACTCCCCTCTTCTCATCCAGCAACAAGCAGTTCTCAGAGCCCCTTGCTACGGCTTCTAAGCATCCTCGTGCTGTTGGGCGTCTCCTCTGCGTGCACCGCAGTGCTCCTCCTGGATGGCGTCTTGGGTTCCTTCTTAGGAGAAGCACTGTCGGTCTGCTCCCGCTTCAAAGGAGGGGCGTCGCGCGCGTTGCGCATTGCCGAAGAGATGGCAAGGTAGGAGTCGTAAAGGAGATAGAGGGGAATGACGACCCAGATGACGTTCATAAACTGGAGCCGCACGATGGACAGTCAGAGAATACCAAGACGTAGCACGGTTTCTCATTTGCGATTGGAAAGACGGGACTCACGAACAAGTACACCCAGAGGTAGAGCCAGTTGTTCGTCGTCAACGCCTTGCTACCAGTAAGCCATTCGGGGCCTGTGGGGACGATATAGAACGTGAGAAACCGGCTCCTGACCGTGTTAGCGCGCGCTAAAAGCTTCGCGGTACTCACAAAAGGTCATCCATCTGTTGGAATTGTGCGTCGCCGAAGACAGTCATGAGATGTCCCTCGTCAGCCCCATCCGAGCAAGCGAGGAGTGCACATTGAAAGATTTCGCTCACTTACCCTCCATAAAGCTCAGCCGTACAGAGAACGACGATCCAATAATGATGCGCCTGGTCACCCTTAGTGAGCTGGTAGGCGATGTACGCCGCCAAAGGTCCGGCCCCGAAAACGGTGAGCAGCTCGAGCGAGACGACTGTCTCGTCTGCCACGCCCCAGCGGGCGTCCGCTGCGGCGTATTCACGCCCTGTGCGGTAAGGCGAACGGCGACGGGAGTAGAGACAGTGTCAAGACGTGGCACCGGGCAAGGCCAAGACGCGTCGCGACACTGTATCGCCCATAGAAAAAAAAAAATTCCACGCCGACAGCGATCCTTCTGAGTACTTACACATGGCAGCCAAAGCGCCCTGACCAGCATTGACAGTCCTTCCTCCGAGAGAATAGTAAAGGAAGCTCCCCTCGAAGATGAAGTGAATCAGGGCATCGAAGGTGAGCCAGACGAAGATTCCTTTGGTTTTCGCCGACGCGTTTTTGGGCAGCAGCGCGCTGGCAAGGCCAGTGGCTACGCCGAGGACGACGAGAACGAAGAGAAGGGAGTAGAGAGAGGTGGCGGTGAAGATGGAAGGGGGCGTTGGCGCTGCCATGGTGGGCTGGGCAGTATCGTCGAGCGAGCAACTCGTTGGGTGTCAGTCGAACGGGGGAGGGCGTAAAGAGGGGCTCACGCGCGTTTAGTGCTCGAAAATCATGGATATGCGCGATCGTGTACTCGAGCATGTACATATCAGTACATTTATACCGTTATGCGCGCGCCTCGCCACGTGGGCCGGCGTGGTGCGTTGTACCATGTGCACTACCAGTAGATCAATCACCGTTAACCTTCATCTACCAAGCGCGAGAGAGTGTTGTTCTTGGATGGTGGTAGAAAAATGACTATTCACTATGCTATAAAGGGAGTCGGGGAGGAGTGCCCTGCCCCTTACAGGTCCCTCACACCAGAGGGGTAGGTATTACACTTGAAGAGAAGACGAAGGAGGGTGCGGACGTTGAATAAAAGGTATTGCAAGTGGATGTGGGATGCGGGCTGAGTGGGCTAAATTGGTGAAAGGGATGCAGAAGAGACCGGACGACGTGGGGAGAGCGGTGTAGCGGACGACGGGTAGAGGGGAGGAGACTAGAAGAAATGACCGAGCCTCTGCCGGGAAGGCGAACTCGTGGGGAGAAGATGGCCGAAGCTTGAGCGATGAGAGGAGTATATGTAGGCATGGCTCCCCTAAGACAGGCACGCGCGCGACGCCGCCATGACGGCTTCGAACGCGAGGCAGACGAAAAAGGCAAAGGAACAAGCACAGAAGGGGGTTTCAAAAAGAAGACGCTCCTGAAGTGGAAGGAACCAATGAGCGGAGAGCAGCACTTATGAAGGAACCCCACTGCCCTTCGATGGGTGCAAAGCTGAGGCCGTTATTCGCGATCATTCGTGCAGCCGAAGCGGAAGAAGCCGAAGCTCTCTACGCGCAGACGGTGCATCTTGATGATCAGTCGTCGGCGCTCGGGCAGGGAGGATGGGCAGCTCGGGATTTGGAGTGGGGTAGATGGGGCCAATGGTTAGGCGGAGAGAGACGGAAGGGAGGACGGCGGCGCCAACGTCCGGGCCTCATGACGAGACCGGAAGTTTCGGAGGGATGGACATGTGAGCGGGGTCGAGTGCACGTGGTTGGTTCGCTAGACGCCGGCAAGCCCCCGTTCCGCCAGACTCTTCTCCTCTTCCCTGTTGTCAGGCTCCCTCTTCACGATACACATCACCCGACTCAGCCATGTTTGGGCTTCGGATGCCAACGCAGGCCAGCTTGCGGTACTTCCTCGCGGTGAGTGACGAGACGAGCTCGCTTCTTGTTTCGTGCGCCAATCGCCTCGCTCACCTCCGTCGCCGCGACACGCAGGTCCCCCGACGACCCTTCTCTACCACCGTTCCCGCACCTCTCGCCGCCTCTACTGCGACCGAGCCGCCCCCGGCAGACGGACACAACCCATACGTGTCCCAGTCTTCCCTCCTCAGACAGACCCGAGAGTCGGCTTTGCGCGCGCCCGGGATCATATGGAAGGACGAGGGAGATGACAGGCCGGTGCCTAAGGGTGGCGCCATAGAGAGCTTATTGGGAGAGGGGCTTGGCGAAGAGAGGGAGACGAGAAAGATGAACAGTGAGCTTTTTGTTTTAAGGACGCTTTCTCTGAAGGGCTTCTCTGGGCTGATTTAGTGTACTCGTCTGGTCGGGCACCGGCGGCATGCAGTGTACACTGTAAGTTCAGACCATCGTCTCGTCTGCTGAAGCGCCGACAACTTGCTAATCCCGTCTTTCTAATTGTCTCTCAGGCCATTCGAGATGCAATGAGCATTGCTATGGCAAAGGACGATTCGGCCGTCGTTTTCGGCGAGGACGTGAATTTTGGCGGCGTGTTCAGGACGACCATGGGCCTGGCGGAGGAATTTGGTGAGTGGACATCCTTTCATGGTCTCGATTCAGGCTGACTTTTTCTCGTCGATTGCCCTTCTTCCCATTTCATGTTTTGCAGGCAAGGACAGAGTGTTCAATACTCCGCTAACCGAGCAAGGCATCGCTGGCTTTGGCATCGGATTGGCAACTATGGGCCACACCGCCATCGCCGAGATTCAAGTGAGCTCCGTCATTCTGCTCTCCATCCTCTTGGCCATCATTGCCGACTTTTGTCTTTCTTCCACTCTCTCCTTTCAGTTTGCAGACTACATCTTCCCAGCGTTCGACCAGATCGTGTCCGAAGCGGCCAAGTGGCGCTACCGTTCGGGAAACGCTTACAACGTCGGTAAACTCACCGTCCGCGCGCCTTGCATGGGCGTAGGACATGGGGCGCTGTACCACAGTCAAAGTCCTGAGGCGTTCTTCATGCATGCTCCTGGATTGAAGGTCGGTATCATTATTCCTTTTCTTGGGGACGTGCGCTTTTGCCATTCGTCTTGGAAATATGCCCCACATCACGCGACGACTCTGATTGTGACTATCCTCTCTGGTTGCTCTTCTTCAGGTCGTCATTCCACGCTCGCCTCTGCAAGCCAAAGGACTTTTACTCGCTTCGATTCGAGACCCGAACCCTGTCGTCTTTCTGGAACCAAAGATTCTGTACCGATCTTCTGGTGAGTCGAGCCGTAAAACCACGGAAACCCGTGCAAATGACGATCCGAGATGCTCTGATCATCCTTTCTTTCCACCGCTGACTCCCCTCACGCACGTCTCCTTTGCCAGTGGAACATGTCCCGACGTCAGATTACCACCTTCCCCTATCCTCCGCCGAAATCCTCGCGCCTGGCAAAGATCTCACCCTCCTCTCCTACGGCGCCCCTCTTTACGCATGTGAACAAGCCGTTCAACTTCTCCGCAACCCCCCAGCTTCTCTCGCCCCGCTCCTCCCTGATTCGTTAACCGGAAAAAATACCCCCTCAGTTGAGCTTATCGACCTACGCACCATTCTCCCCTGGGACGTCGAGACCGTGTCCCGCAGCGTGAACAAGACGGGCAGGCTCGTCGTAGTTCACGAGGCTCCGTTGACGGCGGGTGCGGGGGCCGAAATCGCGAGCGAAGTGACGAAGAGGTGCTTCTTGAGACTGGAAGCACCCGTGAGAAGAGTGACGGGGTGGGAGTGAGTGACTTGGTTTTTTCCTTCTGTTCGACTTGCTCTGCTCGGCAGGGTGTGCTACGTGCCTCCTACTTTCGTATGTCGGCTGACAAGTCTTCGATCATCGTACCATCCACGCTCGCCTGTCCGCCTTTTTCTATCCCTTCATTCAGTACTCCCTTCCCCCTCGCCTTCGAGAAGTTCTACCTTCCCGACGCGCTCCGCATCGCAGATGCCATCGTAGAGACCCTGAAGTACTGAGCTACGTGAACCGGCGTGAGGGCCGCATGCACATCTGTCAAAGACCTTATATGTCTCTGGTCGATGCAAAGCGCGAGGATCCGTGCGATACGGTTGTAGAGGACAAAAAGGCGGATGAATTTAGGGCGAGCAGCTAAAATACAGGGAACACAACGGACTTGCGACACTCCCGAAGACACAGACCCTAGAACACGGATGAGCACCGAAGCCGTTCCGCATCACTGGACATTGAGCTCTTGCTTGCGCCGTTCCAGCTCGGCCTCGCGTCGCTCCAGATCCGCCTTTGCGGACATTTTCGATGGCATGTGGTAGAGCACTGAAGGATAAGGGAAGAACGATGGCGTCAGCGCTCGGGCTCACCCACCTGCTGAAAAATCTCTCGTCCTACAGCAGCCCAGTAGTCAAACGAGTAGCTGTACGACAAGAGAGATGTCAGGTCCACTCACCGACAATGTACCTCTCCTGCAAGTGGAATCCGTTCAAGTGGCTCAACGCGTTCTTAGCGTCCTGGACCTCTTCGAAGACGACAAAGGCGGTGCCTTTTGTCTTTGGGCCATTCCCTAGGCGAATCTGTCGGATGGCGCCGTAGCTGCCAACGGAAGAGATCGAAGAGCATGCAGAAAAGGAGGATGGGGCGGAGGGCGACGAAGCAGTGAATCAATCGATCTGCCTCAAATGACGCCGTATTCCTCTTTGCCACTCCCAAACGCCACGCCCATCACGATCACTCACCGGCCAAACAACTCGTACAAGTCGTCTCCGGTGATGTTGTAGTTGAGGTTCTTTACGAACAAGATCCTGGACTGCTGACGGTCCGCCATGACGTCCAAAAATCCCGAATGGCGGCCGAGATGGGAGATGGAAGGAAGGCAAGTCGAACGTCGTCTCGACCTGCTGGGGACATTAACACCGCCTACAGCCGATAGCGCGTGCGCCGATCACTTTGGGCGAGGGGCCAATTCTTAAATCGGAGCAAAGTCATAAGGTACGCAGACGCATACTTCGATACGCTGGTGGAGACGGTGACGGCGACCTCGCTGATCGCCCGCCCATGGTCCTCCGACGGATGTCGGCAGACAAGATCAGCCTTGGAACAGAGCGCATACTGCGTCTCCTCCACCTCCTCGGCTCGCCTCACCATCGCTTCCCCGTGATCCATGTAGCCGGTACGAACGGCAAGGGCTCGGTGTGCGCCTACCTCGACTCCATCCTCCTCTCCTCCCGCTTTCGCACCGGCAGGTTCAACAGTCCCCATCTTGTCGAGCCGCGCGACTCGATTCGCACGGACGGAGAGGTGGTCGGGCATGCTCTGTTTCGAGAAGCGAAGCGGAGGGTGGAAGCGATGAACGCCAGCCAGCAATTGCAGGCGAGCCCTTTCGAGCTGCTCACGGCCACCGCGCTCGTCTGCTTTTCCCTCGCCTCGAGTGCACCAGATGTGCTCGTGATAGAGGTAGGCATGGGGGGGCTGCGAGATGCGACGAACATCTTCCCCGCGTCACTCGTGCTCGCGAGCGTCATCACCAGCATATCGCTCGACCATCAGACTTTCCTTGGCAGTGACCTGGTCTCCATCGCCAAGGAGAAGGCCGGAATCATCAAGCAGAGCGGGCTTTGCGTTGTTGCGCAACAAAGTGACTTGGAAGCGGAGGAGGCCATACGAGCTGTGGCCGTCGCCAAGCAAGCAAATCTGGTCGTGGCGAGGCCGGCGCAACGATTGCCAGGCGAAAGGGGGCGAGTCGAACTGGTTCTGCCCAAACCATCGCCGTCAACACCGCCAGCAGAAACACCACCGTTGAACGCGGCGGCGGAAGCAACACTACCTCTTCATGGCGACTACCAAGCGCTGAACGCGTCGCTGGCCGCTTGCACCGTCTCCTTACTTCGACAACCATTCGCTTCCCCCCATAGTGCCACCCCGTCGCCTCCGACTCCACACCCCACGGCCTATGACCCTGCCCATCTAATACGAATCCGGAGCCGCCTGTCCGAAGTGTCAGATGAGGAGATTGTTAAAGGCATCGAGCACACGCGCTGGGAGGGTCGACTAGACTGGGTCGAGCTCCCTCTCCCCCTGTCCGTATCCCAATCTCCTTCTCCGCGAGATCGAAGACGCCTTTCCCTCCTCGTTGACGGAGCGCACAATCCCGCGGCCGCAACGGCACTCCGGTCATACGTCGAAGGTTTTCTCCTTTCTTCCCTGCACGGGAAGACTGGGAGAAAGAGCCTTGATCCTCATCGACGGCTGACGTGGATCGTCGGTTTCTCAGCTGGGAAGGACGTGCGGGAGATGTTGGAATTGTTGTTGCTCGGGTCCTCTTCGTCTCAGGCTGGACTGGTTAAGGAGGGGAATAAGGTGGAAGGGGAGGAGGAAGGCACGACGGCCAAGAGGACGCCGCGAAGGCTTCCCGGAGGAGCGTCGAGAGTCCGTCTAGCTGCCGTGCCGTTCACAACGCCTATCGAAGGCATGCCCTGGGTCAAACCAGTTCCGCCGATGGACGTCCTCGCCGCCGCTAGAGAAGTTCTTTCTCTGCCGTCGTCGTCGTCATCTGCTCCCTCTCCTTCATCGCGGGAGGACGGACTGGGAGACGACCTGGCCGCTTTCGATACTCTCGAGGAGGCGTTGTCCTGGGCAGTTTCACCGCCCTCGTTCTCGCGCTCCCAAATGGACGACGGCGGCGTAGACTCTACGACGTACAAGGCGGCTGAGGAGCCTGACAGAGTCGAGGAGGACGGTCTATTGGTCCTGTGCGGGAGTCTGTACTTGGTTGCTGATGTCTATCGACTACAGCGTCAGATGCAGCTGTGAGATAGCAGCGATGAGATGCAGGTCATTCCTCATTTTTCCCTCCCTTCGGTCTCCACGAACTTCCGACGGGCGATGCTCAGACATGGGCCCTGTTAACACACAGCTTGTAAAGCTCGGAGGCCACCATATGCAAACGTCCATAGAGGACGGGGTGCATCCCCCCGAGTACCGACTTGACTCACTCCTTCCCGCGCGGCGGCACCTGAGAGTCAGAAACCATGAAGAGAGACGGCGGTAGGAGCCGCTTCACGGACATCAGGCGGCGGACATCAGACGGGCCGGTGAGTTAGGGTGCAGCGAGACGTAGGCATATCCTGGCTGACGGCCACGGTCGGGAACGCGGGACTGGACGCGTTCCTCTGTGTGACCACGGCCGCTTGATGCATTTCATTACCCTGTCTGCCCCATTCGAACAATCCGCGTGAGTTCGACACAGGGATACGCTGCCGACACGCCCGCTCCGTCTGGGGTCGGCGGCGTTGTCGGTCGAGACGGACATTTATTTTCAGAAGTGGCGGCGCATCCGCCGCCGCCGCGGCTGGAGCATCTCCGTGCTCGCGATGGTCGTTTACAGAGATTCCAGAGGGCGAAACGCACAATTTGGAATTCAGGTAATGAGCCACGAGTATGTCGAGCCCACGAGCGAACAGCCACGCGGCCATCGAGGCGTATCGGCGGGCCAGGGTAGAAGGTAGGCTGTCTCGTCGCGTCCCGGCGCTCAAGACCTTGACCAAACCGTCGGTCCTAATGTCGACCTGTGTACGACGCCGCTTTGGCCTTCGTGTCCTAGACGTCAATCAAATAGACTCCTTTGCCCGATGTCGCCGTCGTCCAACTAACTCGCACTCGCAGCACGCCTGCTCTTGGTGCGGTTCATTTACGGAGCATTCATTGATTGCGGCCAAATATTCCGCAGTTCACCGAGGAGAGGGACAGAGTTGCCATGCACGACGCGCAGTCAGACGGAGCGCTGCGCTTATCCCCACACTCGGCTTAATACTCGAGCAGAACGAGGTGGACCCCAGTAGGCTTGAGCTCACTGACATTTACTCTTGCGCAGGAGGTTTGCGCACCGCCGCTGAATTTGATTTCCCACTCCTCTTGGTCCATGCGTCGTCGATCGCAACGAGACAAAGGGACAGGGATAAGAGTTTGGAAACGTCAGAGTCATGCTATCTCCCCATCGGCGTATGGCCAGCTCCGTGGCTGTATCCTGCCTTGCGCATCCAGGCAATTCAATTCTGCGGGCTGCGGAGTGAGCTGTCCGTGGGTCGGCTGGAAAAGGCGTGCCATGCGCTTGACAACGAGCAGCGTCGCACCGAGTGAGATTCATCCTTTCATCCTTTCATCCTTTCTTCCTTTCAGCCTTCCATCTCTCCGTCTTTCCATCCCATCTACCCTAAATACGCCTTCTGGCCCTCCTGCCCTCGCTTTCTGCCAATCACTTGTGTTCTCCCTCCCCGCAAAATGAGGATGCGACTTCTCCGCTTTCTTGTCCCTCTCACAACCACCCTAAGTGCGGCTGCGCAGGCGCAAACCGTCTTTGGGGACAGCTGGTGCGGCCCGGTGAGTGCTCCGCTTCTCAAACTATGCTCGTCGGCGGACGACAGGAATCTCGTAGAAGAGCTGACAGAGTCTGCCGACGCGTCCCTGGGTGCGGCGCCTCACCATGCCCTCCACAGGCCTTTTGCGCGACAGCGGTGTACAACACCACCACCTCTTCCATCACCTACACTGTCCTCGCCGCGTCGAACGGCGGCGCTGGCGCAGGATGGTACGGCATGGGTACGGGCACTTTGATGAGCAACGCCGCCATGGTGGTGGCATGGGCCACCTCGGATGGGTCCTTCGTCCTCTCCCAGCGCTCCGCGACACATCACGTTGAACCACGGCCAGTCGCAAACCTTGCCTCCACCAACGTGGCGACACTGCTTACTGATGCGAGTGCGACCAACTCCAGCGCGACAACCATCTCTTGGAACATCCCCCAGTCGAGCTCACCGGGAAGCAAATGGAAAATGATCTGGGGCAAAGGCCCGTCACAGGACCTATCCAGCGACACTAGCTCGACCATCCAACAGCACGGGCCTCAAGGCTACGGAACGTTTTCTTTCGATTTGACGAAACCTTTGGGTTCGTCTTTTGTCGTGCCAAATCCGGCGGCCGCCTCCACATCGCGTCCGCAAGCTGACTACAACACCATCATCGCTGCTCACTTGGCAGGTGAGGATGTAGACGCAAAGGCCTATCGATGGCACATCCGTTCCCTGCTTACCACCGTCCCTTTGTTCCTCTTCTCCTCGTAGTCATGGTCATCGCCTGGCTAGTGGTAGCACCCCTAGGAATCTACATAGCCCGCTTCGGCCGCGGCACAAACTTTTGGTTCAAGAGCCATCGGGCGCTCCAAGGCGTCGTCGTGCTCTTGCTCACGGCCGTCGGTCTCGTCATGGCCATTTGGGCTGTGCAAACCACTGGTAGAAGTCATTTCAAAAGTCAACACGGGGTGAGTCCTCCCTCCACGCGCGTCTCAGATTTGCTGGCATTGAGAAAAAGTCCTCCACTGACCTGTTTCCGGACGTCTACATCGACGCTTACCACCGGACGTCCAGACCACAGGCCTGGTAGCCGTTATTCTCCTCGTCTTCCAAGTTATCCTTGGGGTCGTCAACCATAAGCTGTTCGACAAGAACCGCACCAGACGTCCCTTGCGCAACTGGCTCCATATCGCCCTTGGCGCGGCGCTGTTCGGACTTACCGCTTCACAGGTCAAGACGGGCCTGACCCTTTGGGAATTGACAGGGAAGGAAGTTGAGAGTGAGTGGAAGGATGGAGAGGTTGACGAGCCAGCCACTCGTTGACGTATGAAAGTACCTTCGAGGACGTCCCGTCCATCAAGCCGCTTACCTTTCCGACTCGCCGACTACTTCCTCGTTTCCCAAATCCAGACTGGGCGTTCGACCTCCTCTATGCCTGGCTCGCCGTTCTCGTCCTGGTCTACTTCCTCGGCGTCTTCTTCCTCCTTCCTCGCCAGCTAGAACAGGAGCGCGCGAACAGGACCAAGTCCGAATACGACATCTATATGGAGACATATGGAGGCACCTTGCCCAGCAGACGGCCTTATGGCGCTTTCGCCTATCCTTACGGAGTTTGACCACATGCCGACTGAGAACCGCTGCAGCCAGGTTTCGGATGGCCCACAATCGACCAGACGTACAATAGTACGGTAATGGGGTCAAGACTTCAACAAGGGCAAGGCTCACATCTACTGTTCCGTCGCCCTTGTTGTTCTCCTCCCTTTCTTTGTCTCTCTTTTACTCTCTTCCCCGCTCAAATCATATTGCGTGTGCTGGGAGCTCGTTCTCCGACCCTCCGCGGAACTCGCTACACCCTGGCCACGCCCTATACAGTGTACAATTATGTCCATCTCGTTCCGGCTCGTGTATTCGGCATCGTTCCAGTTTGAGCTTGTCCTATTGGGTATTGGTTTATCAGAGACTTTGAGAGAGCACCGGCGCGTTGCCACGCTGAAACAAGGACAGCCACGAGATCCATCCAGCTCGCGATCCTAGGATAGGATCGACGATCTCTTTCAGCAGCAAAACAAAAAGGGGGGGCAAGCAGGGCGGGAACGATCCGCTGAAAAGGAATCCAGGAAGGGCTCGTTGGAGCAAGTCAAAAGGGCACTGTCGGCTTCCCGTCGGCGAATCATTCATTGCTCGCCCGCGTGGGTCGAACATCCTCAGCACTCTGAATCCAGTTCGTCTTGACCGCGTCCGCCGACGGCGTTGACTTTGTCTGTCACCTCCCGTCCCAGTTCACGCCTTGACCCGCGTGCGTGCGCCATCACGCTGGTGAGAATGGCAGCACGCTCGGCGTCGGACCATCTGTGGAAGGAAGGAGTGAAATTGGGCAGACGGAGAAGCGGTGCGACGTATTGAGTCTTGGAGCGACGAGGTGCCGTCGGCCAACCTCTCACTCACCCCGCAGCGCTCGCATTCTTCTGCTGAGCGGCAGCCCCCGCCTCTTCGAGTCAAACTTGCCCTCCTCCGCCGCGGCCTTGTTCTTTTGGCGATTTGTCAGACAAGGTGGCATCGTTGGGGTGACTGCCCGGCATCCGGACTTTGCTGCCTCTTCACAGTGGGTCTTCTTCGCCGAGTGCGATGAAGGAGAGTATTGGAAAGTGAAAGAGGGTAGAGGGGCTTGGAAGAGAAGGTCAGCTAGTCTGAGAAGGGAGGAAAGGAGATGTCAAGTTGGAGGCAAGGTGAATGAATGGTTGAGGATCTTGAGCGACTCGCAGCTGGAGAGAATGAAAGAACCATGCGAGATTATCGTCCGAGGTGAATCTGGCTGCAAGCAACGCTGCTCGAATATGAGTCTCCACCTCGCCATGCTCTTCTACGCTGCATTGGTTGCCGATGACCGACGACGACGACGGCGGCGGTGAAAAAGTCGCAAGACAACAACAGTGACGAACCGATTCTCCCGTTCCTGCATTTCGGAAAAGGCTCCATTTACGCACGACGTCAAGACGATCGTCGAGCCACCCGCAAAACGGCACGGGCGAAGGAAGGAACTTCTGCTCGTTCCTCATCACCATCATCCGAAAACCGCGATGCCCCCACGGACACCCCCTGGCTTCCGCTCTATCCCCATCTCGCCCTCCGAGCTCACCCTCTCGACCACCATAGCCAGTCGGTGCGGCCAGGCCTTTCGATGGACCTGTCGCCCCATTCACGATACCCTACCCCTCTCGCCGCCAAGCACCGTGCCCTCTACGCCCACCCCCTTCAAAGAGGATGCCAGCGCCAGTCCCTCAGCCGCTTCCAAACGCGCCACTGCTCTGGCAGATTTGGCCGCCCTGGACGATACCCAGCTCGAGTGGTCCATGGCGATTCGCGATAGGGTCGTCTTCCTCCGGCAGGACGCAGAGGCCATCCACTACAGGGCTGTCATGCCCTCGCCTTCCACTCCATCGGTTTCAGCCTTGACCTCAGCGACATCGACGGCCAAGGGGCAGGCGAAGGAAGAGGACGGCTCAACGCTGGAGTTCCTCAAGGACTATTTCCAGCTCGAGGTCAAACTTGCGGACCTTTATGACGAGTGGTCCGCCGTCGATCCCGTCTTCGCCAAGCACGCCGTCAGGTTTAGGGGCGTTCGCATGCTCCGACAGGATCCTTTCGAGTGCTTGATGGCGTGAGTCTGCCCTTTGAGCCAGTCATCGTCCTCCACATCCCGTCTCGGGTGACATTCGATGGATGATTCCTTCCGCGCTCCCCACGCCTTCAGCTTCATCTGCAGCTCGAACAACAACATCGCTCGGATAACTGGCATGGTCCAAAACCTGTGCACGCACTTCTGTCAGTTGCCATGTTTTTGTCTTGTCTCTCACTCCTTCCAAACGGACGAGTTTCTGCTGACGCTACACGTCTGCTCCTCGCGACCTTTCCTCCAGCACGGCCTCTTCTCGTCGTCCCCACAGCCGATCCGTCGTCTACGACAACGTCCTACACTTATCACCCCTTCCCCTCCCCGTCAGCATTAGCTCAGCCCGAAGTGGAAGCCAAGCTCCGAGAGTTGGGTTTCGGATACAGAGCAAAATACATCGCGCAGACGGCCAGGATACTCGTTGAGATGGGCCAAGCGGGGGGCGGTGATGAGAAAGAAGAGGCCTTGAGCCACGGCAAAGGCAAAGCGTCTTCGTCGGAAGGCTTGGGCCCAGACCAAAGGGTTTACGCCTATCTCTCCTCTCTCCGCACCCTCCCCTACCCTGCCGCCCGCGCAGCCCTCCAGGCATTCCCTGGCGTAGGCCCGAAGGTAGCGGATTGCATCCTCCTCTTCTCCCTCGACCAGCCCGAGTCGATTCCCGTGGACCGACACGTTTTTCAGTTTGCGCAGAGGTGGTACGGCGTCAGGGGGCGGTATGAGGAGGTGGCGGAGAAGTTGAGAGGTGTTTGGGGAAGATATTCCGGATGGGCGCACAGCGTGGGTGACCTTTTGACGAGCTTGCCTCGCCTCGCCTCGCCTCGTATACCTCTTTTCTCTTTGGCTCTGCATCCAACCGGAACTCATTCACCCCCCATTCTTTCGTGCCATATGCCTCGTTTGTCTGCCTCCATCCTACCCTCGCAGGTCCTATTCACCGCCGACCTGAAGTCCTTCTCGAGCTACTCCTCCACATTCTCGGAATCCAAGCCGCCCCTTCCCACGCCCGCCGCCACGCCCACGGCTGCCGCAGACGTTTTGAAGGGGGATGCTGTGGTGAAAATGGTCAAGCTCGAAGAGCAGGAGCAGGAGAAGCTGCGAGGACCGTCCACCCCGATGAGCGAGCTTCGATCAGAAGTGAAGGAGGAGACTGTGCCACAGGGCAGACGAGCGGCAGATAGCGCCGAAGGTCCTGGTCGGACGGCCTCACGAGCCCGGACGACGTCTCGGCCACGAAACAGCTCGGTGAAGGCGAACGCATCCGGACGAAAGGCGACGACAACGACGACGACAACGACGAGGATCTCCGCCTCCTTCTCTGCCACCAAGCGCTCTTTGTCCACCGCAGGAGCTGGATCAGTGAAAGGCTCGTCAGCGACGGAGAGTGTCTTCAAGCGTGTTAAAGTCGCTACTTTGGCCGCCCCGCCCCCGCTCGGGGCTACGGACGGTCTTCGTTCAAGTGCGCCGGCGAAGGCCGAAGACGAGGAGGAACGCGTTCATGTGCACCACCCGGACGGCAGCTTGGTGGATCGAGTGAAGCGTAGGCGACGACCAGTGTCAGGCGGCCGGGTGAAATGATGCGGTCGACCTGAGCCAGGGGCACGGGCACGTCTCGACAAGGTCGCGCTTGGGGACAATTGTTTCCGCGGAATAGACAACGTATTCTACATTTGTTGCGATGGTTGACATTGTATTGCTAAATACTGCTGCTAAAGAGTGGTGGAGGACGGCGGACGCAAGGGGACTGATTGACTATCTAAGGTGAAAGGAGTGGCGGTTTCCCACTAATAAAAAATATTCATCCATCAAGCCCGCGCGCCGCTCCTAGCGCTCTCCACCTCCTTCCTGATTATACTTTCAATGCTCTGCACCCAGCTCTCCTCCTCGTCAT
Source organism: Peribolospora baueri (assembly GCA_029717555.1). Taxonomy (NCBI): domain Eukaryota; kingdom Fungi; phylum Basidiomycota; class Peribolosporomycetes; order Peribolosporales; family Peribolosporaceae; genus Peribolospora; species Peribolospora baueri. The sequence continues at coordinate 433,954 of JAMDHS010000005.1, read as the reverse complement.
CCTCCCCCTTACCAGTCGTCGTCCCGTTCGCCCCTTTTCCTCGATCAGCGAGCACGCCGCCCGAATTTTGGCGTTTGCTGTCGAGCCACTCGGAGACGCTCTCGATCGCCGTGGAGCCATGGTGGACGAGGGCGAGAAAGACTTCGACAGCGATGAGCGCAATGATGATCAGCTCCATGCGGTGGGAGGAGCGCTGTAATGAGAAGCGGCGAGGGAGGGAGACAGACAGCGGAGATGAGATCGGGTCTGGACGATGAACGCTCGCACGCGAAAGAAGGAGGTTGACAGAAGATACCTACCTCTGTAAGGAGAGCACGCAAGTTCGATTGAAGCTCCTCGGCATCTGCAGGCCAGTGACAAGACGAGTCACGGTGGTGTTAGCGACCCTTGCGACGCCTGTGATGTCCGCTCAGCACGGGGCGAGGCCACAGTGTTGACTCAGAGAGAGCATGGGAAGGTACGGGTGAAAAAGGACGACCGCGAGAGGCTCACAATTGATCTTTTCGTTGATGTTTCGGAAGCGAGTGGGGATGTCCAGGGCGAGACAGATGGAGCGGTAGTGATCTATGATGAGGGAAAATTCGACCAGAAAGGCGCAGCAAAGACAAACAGGGAAGGCACAGAACGGCTAAGGCGTGAGCATCCGACTGTGAAAGACGAACGCACAGAAGGGCTCTGCGAAAAACGCACCTTCTAGCACCGGGTTTTCCCAGTAGATGTCCGGCTGCAAGCGTTCAAAGAATGGGAAACGGGAAGGAAAAGGGTATTCGGAGACCTTTTGCGTGAGTCACATGCCGTCACTCTCGCGTAGGGCCGCCTTCGCTCGCACCAAGTCAACTCACGTCATCGAAGAAGTTCTCTCTGTTTAGATTAAGCCTCTGCCTAAGCTTCAGCAAGCTACCGAGCTTCTTGATGACCTCCTTTCTCGTGAGCGGGACTTCTCCGTCTCTCATGAGCGCGTCGGGGAGGGCGCTCACGTCCGCGAGATAGGATTCGAGGTATGTCTCGAAGACGGTCAGTCGGGCTGAGCGGGCTAGGCCTTGTGAGAACGCTAGTCGGGCCAGAAGTGGGGTCCACGGCGCTGTTACGGAAGGGTCGTGGTCCGTGTTCGTTTCGACCGCAGCCACTCCCTGGCCAACCCCGTTCGTGGTAGCGGATGAGGAGGACGGGGGATGGTGGTGATGGTGTGTTGGCCGGGCGCCGATGACAAGTAGGTCGCCCACTACGCGGGTGGCCCTACACAAGTGGGGCAATAAGAATGAGGAGAGTAAAGTTTTGATATTGATGTGAGCTTCTTAAGCTTCTCAAGTGAAAGTAGAATCGTCCACACCACCCACTCACTCTTTGTCGCTGATTAGATAGTCGAGCGCTTCCTCGCCAACCTCCTGATACCTCTCCTTCTCCACCCACGCCTTGCTTCCGTTTCCTTGTCCGCGAATAATGTCCTTTAAGAAGAGCTCACTGTCCTCCTCGGACATACCCCACGTCACATAACTCCCGCTCCTAAACACGAACGCCTCGCCTTGCGCCTGGTCCGCATTGGGAGGCCATCGCGGAACGTGGATAACCTCGCCCTCGGTATCAGCCAGCAGCTGGGCATCTTTCGGTAGAGTGCCGCTGCGCTTGAGTGCGTGGAAGTCGTAGCTTTCCGCCGAGGCGTAGGCAATCACCTGCGGGAGCTCGAGCTCCTCGGCGGTCGCAGTGGGCGAAACGACCTCCTCAACCTCCAGACCTGCGTCTCGACCCTGTCCGGCCTCCGGTTCGCCGCGCGCCTGAATCTTGATCCTCGTGGTGGCATCCGCCGTCGTCGGCGTTGTAGGCACCGATGCTTGGGCAGCCTGGTCCCGAATCACCTGCTCCCGAATGGCCTTGGAACGCGCAGCGGCCGCCTCGATGGCGGGTCGACGGACCGGAGAGGCTTTGGCTTTTTTTCCACCTGAGGGCGTCGTCAAGGCTTTAGATGATGTGCTAGTCGAAACGGAAGATGCGCCTTCTTTCCTACCGTTGCCCTTGGTCGCGAATGCTCGAGAACGACATCGGTCGACGAGGTGCTCCGGCCAGGAGGAGGGCGACCGGTGGCGCAATACCGCAAAGGAGCCCGACGAAGGGTATGCAAAGCCTCGGGTGGCAAGAGGCATAAGGCGGACGCACCGGAAACATCCCGCTAGTATCCGCGAGGTCATCATGAATGTCGTACTGCTTTGATTCCAAAGCGTAGAGGGAGATGGACGGGTCGTCGAGGATTCCGGCAATTGATCGCAATTGATCGATTGACTTGATCGATTGCCTCAGTTTGTAGTCCATGCAACTGCGTGCAACTCGGTGGTAGCTGCGGCACTTACACGGGCGAGGATGATCGTCCCCGAGGCCCACCATAGCAAAGTGAATATTCATGCTTCTACCACCATCTCACGACAATACATGGCGACGCCTGCACTTCATATCTGCCTCCAGTCCCTCTAGCGGTCTCCCTGTCGAGTATCTAGCAGGGAATCGGTCCCGTCCAGCCTGATTGGGTTCGCTTTCGCTGCTTCTTGTGACCTCGGAGCCTTTCCAGCTCCGACACGCAAAGCGTCCGAGATAAACGTTTCGGAACCCTCGAGGTTCCCATCTTCTCTTTCCACTCGAAACAGAGCGCAACGTATTTCCTCTTGGGTCTGCGTCGGCATCGCGATCGGAATTGGGAGGGTCGAGTCGTCTGAGGGAGGTCCTGTATCGGAATGGAGCTAGGTGCAAGAGTGAGGTTCCTCTATACGGTAAGAAAGCGATTGCGACCGCAGCAAGTCAAGAAGACTCGATGGAGTCATGTCGTGTCGAGTCGTGTCGAGTCGTGTCGAGTCGTGCGAGTTCTTAAAACAGTTTTCAGTCGAGTCGTTCGTCGTTTCCCCACCACTTCCTTGTTGGCGCTCGACCATCACCTGTCCTTCCCAAGACGAGCTGGCATGGGGTCCCACGGCAGGCCTCTGAAGGCCCACGAGCTCCCAGCACTCGTCGCCCTCCTTTCCACCCCGGAGCTCCTCCCCGCCTCTCTGCATATGCGCAACATGCTTCTGATCCCCTTCACCGCTTCTTCCTTCTTTGCCAGGAAGGTCAATCACGACGTTGCGCGCTTTATCATTGGCTCAGGGCAGGAAAGGGATGGGTTCAGTTGGCCCGGGAAGTCGAAGCAGGGAGGAACAGATAAGGGCGTAGATGCCCCACTGCCGCCGCAGTGGCAGATCTTCGAGGGAGGGTACGTCACACGCTACAGCATTCGTATATGCGGAGACGCCCCTCATTCTTTTACGTCAGCGGCTGTGCAGTCCATAAGCGGTGGGGAATACACCTCAGCGGAAGCTAGCCATCCTGTCTGGGCCATCGTCCTGGCCATGCATGTTATCCAGCCCTCTCTCCCAGTGTCCGACCCGCGCCGACACCGACTGCGTGGCCACGTCTTCTTCTCCACCGGCCCCCATCTCTCTTCTCCCGGTTTCAAGGGGACGCGAGAATGGGCAGAGACCTGTCACATTTTTTCGAATGCCGTCGAGCAATGGCTTGGTCCGTTGGCGATGGAGCCAGTCGACGGCGGTGAGGGTCCGGAGGACAAGCCCCGGACGTTGCATTTCTCTGCGCTCGACGGCAACTTGGCCCAGTCTCTTAGGGAAGAAGGGGAAGGGAAGCGGTGGAACGTTTTATACGATAATCCTTGTGGTACGTTCGTCACCCGGGTAGACGTAGGACCTGGTGGACGGAAGGTAGATCTGCCTGCTCTTGATACCGAGCGATGGGAGGTAGGCGACGTGGGGGATGGAGTGGATGAGGTGAGTATGGATTACGTTTTCGTTGATTGCACGGCGGCCCTTGAACGAAGGCTGGTAGCGCCCGTTCTGATCATCTGGGAAGCTTCTATATCTCGCCACGGACAGATCGTGAATGCGAACAAGATTCCCTTCCCTCGAGGCTACATAGCCACTCGCGCCGCTGTCTCGAGCGCCATTCGAGACCGACAAAATGGCTGCAAGCCCGTGGCATGGTGTGTCACGCACGAAGACCGTGAGTGCCCATCCTCGGAAACGAGTCTCCACTTGACTTTGAATGGCGCTGAGGTCTTATGCCGTCAGCGCCCCGTCCCGTCGAGCACGCACACGTAGACTGAAATAAGGGACTGATTTCACGCCATCCCGTGACTCAGTTTCCATTGCGGCTCTACACACCCTGCCTGCCTACCGCCGAATGTCGGGCGTGTCATTAGGTAGACAGATTGTTCTCTCCGTCATGCCCAAGATCGCCTCGGTGCTTGCGTCATCGTTCTGTGAGCTGGTCTCACTCATCAACGAGATAGGGTCTATACCTCTGGACGACGCCGTTCGGACCATCCTCCGGATGAACGCGGGGAACCTCCCTGCTGATGCGGGTGACGATGCTGCTTCTGCAATCGCGACGCAACTCGTTCATGCGAATTCGGAGAACGATAACCAGCCCGCTTGGAGGCTCTTCGAGAGGTGCGGGTGGGAATGGGTAAGCGAGGACGTTTGGATGTCCCTTCGGTTCGACGATCAGTTACGACATCATGAATAGGTAGACGGATAGATAGTTTGACGGTATAGATGGAAGGTGCGGGCATTCGGATGGATACGCATGTTTTTAGAGTCTCGATAGACGCTGGCAGGATCGTTCCTCACCCGGAAGCGCAACGACGTGGTGTGTTTTCACAGACAGGTCTCTATCAGCGTGCAGGAGAGGTAATAAGGTATTCGAGAGCGCCAAACGCTCCGAAGTACAATTCAAGTACCGAACCCAGCCCAAGAGATGCTGAAGTACGTGGTCTCCCTCTTCTCATCATCCCACCCACACAAGAGGTGAGCTTTCTTGGTTGCCGTTCCTAGTCTTCCCAGGGCTACGATGTCCAGAGGAGGAATGCATGCTGTTAGCGTTGAGAAGACCGTCGCGGTGAAGTGGGAGTGATAGCGGAGGGGATCGCCTGAAGCGCAGGTGAAGCAAGCGAAGAGAAGCGCGTAAAGGCGTCAAGTCAGCTCGCCCGAGGTGCATTAAAAGAAGGGACCCGCTCATAAAGGGAGTGCATCCAAGACACTCACCAGGATACACCAAATAGTGGCCCCCGAACCTCAACCCATTGCCCATGAAGAACCCCCTTTCCCACAGATCTTTAAACACGCCGCATCGCGCTCGCTCATCTACCGTGTTGGGGTACGTCCAAATCCCTCCTTCTCTCGCCGCTGCAATCGTGTGATATGCGTGCGTCGAGGATTCGTACCAAGGCAGGGAGGAGGATGGGCCCTGGACGACGACTGAGTAGGACAGCTGCTGCGCCGTCCCCAAGGGAAGCGACTTTGTAAAGTCCGCGATAGGACGCTCATCTGAGCGCAGTGAGGAGGACTGCAGCGATTCCGGTGTAGGAAGGTTCGCCGAGCTCTCTGGCCCCACACCCCCCTGCTGCTCTTCTTTTACTCGGTCGTTTGCACCGGCGAACAGCAAACCGTCCTCCTCATTCCCAGCTGCCTTTCTCCTCTCCTTCCGCCTACGCTCCCTCTCCTCCCTCTTCCTCCTAACCTCGTCATTCTCCACGCTCTCCCACTTTCTCCTGCTCTCAGCCACTGCCTTCATGGCCTCTGCATGTTGCGCAGCTATATCCTCTCTTCGTTCTGAATGGAAGGCGGCGGTTTCGGTTCCGGTTGGCGAGCGGTGCGCTTTTGGATCGTCAACTAGGCTGCAGATGCCTAAAGGGTGGAATTTGAAAGGAGTTAAATGCCATCCCCATGCCGGTCAGACAGGAACCGTCTTCCCAAAAAACGGCAGTCCAATGTGCAGAATAAGGAGAGGGAGGCGAGCGCTCTCCGGCTCGTTCACGCACCTTTTTCGACCAATAACACCACCTCCTCCGGCATGAGCTGAAGCGGTAAACCGAGGAAGACGTTCTGTTGCGGAATCTGAGGTAGCGAGCCTGTCAGCAAGCCACAGATGTGGTGCTCTGAGCGTAGTGTCGCTGCATCTGCGATCAAGAGGAATCGGATGAATGAGAGAGAGGGGAGCGGGCGAGTGAGCGAAGAATGCCCAAGGAAAGGAGGATCGCCCACTTACCGTCGGCGCCCCAGACGTAGCCCTGCCCGTTGACGACTTGGATGGGTATCCGAGTCGCACCCTCCATCCTGGTGCCAGCTTTAAAGTATTACGAAGATGGCAGGCGGGAGCGAAAGGGCAGAGCCAGATGGAGGAGACGGTCACGGTCACAACTGCCCGCAGAATTGGTGGTGATCGGCGAAGGCGTGAAATTTCTCAATTTCGATCCGCCTCGCGTCTTCCTTGCCACCACCACCACCACTGACCGCTGGCGAACTGGCTCAACATGGTACGTGCCCCGTCTCTGGCTCTCTTCTTCTCGATCAACACCCTGACATTTATCCTTTACTTTCATTCTGTCGGACCATTCTCGCTAATGGACAGACGAGAACAAAGAAGACGAAAAAGTTTGCGCTCGTCAAGCGGATGATCAATCCCAGTGACCCCAGACTGTGAGCGGCCGCGTTCCGCTGCTTCCTCTTCCCGCCCTCTTCTATCTCTGTTTCCTCTCTCTCGGGAGCAGGGCAAGAGGGAAAAAGGCGTACTCAACGGACGACTTGCCGTCCCTTGCCTGCCGATGTGATAATCACAGGAAGAGCAATCAGGAGAAGCAAAAGAAGAAGCAGGAAGAAGAGGCCAAGAAGGACGTGCGTCATGTGTGAGTGCCCGCGTCTCATACGTGGTTGACCCTCGTCGTCACGAGGAACGAATTGTTCCGCTCCTTCTCTGCACGCTTTATAACTATCTGTCTGTCCTATAATCTGATCTGCTCGACTTCATCGTCTCCTGGTCCGTCTGTCCCCCATTCGGTCGAACCTCTCACGCACGTATCTGATCGCGGACAGCCAACAAATCTCGTCCGCCATGTTCTTCGCCCACAATACCGCCCTCGCCCCACCCTACCAGGTCCTCGTGGACACCAACTTTATCAACTTCAGCTTGCAGAATAAGATCGAGCTTGTGCAAGGAATGATGGATTGTCTTTATGCCAAATGTGCGTTATTAGAGGTTCACATGCGGTGGATGTGATGCCGGGCTCGTACGGAGTTGTACCGTTTGTGGGCGGACCTTCAATGGGGTTTGGCCGAATAGGTTGGACTGGCTGACCCTGCTCGTTACCCTTCATTCCTTCAACAGGCATCCCGACAATCACTGACTGCGTCATGGCCGAATTGGAGAAGCTAGGTCCAAAGTATCGCATCGCTCTCCGGTGAGTTTCCCGAAATCTCTCTACTTGTGGCCCCTATGCATGTTTTCAACATTCGCTCACCATGAACCTCGTCGCGCCAACCCTCCTTCATTTTGTCCCCCTTCCCCCCGGCTCAATTCATTCCGTTCTATCTCACCAGAGTCGCTCGCGACCCGCGCTTCGAGCGTCTGCCCTGCTCGCACAAGGGCACCTACGCAGACGATTGCCTCGTGCAGCGTGTGACGGCCGCCAAATGCTACGTCGTTGCCACGTGTGATCGCGACTTGCGACGGCGGATTAGGAAGATCCCAGTGCGTTTCCTAACGTACCCCCTCTCCTTTCGTTTGTTCCTTGTTTCGGCGCTCACTCCTCATACCTTTTTGTCTTCCTAATCCAGGGTGTGCCGCTCATGTACGTCGCCAAACACCGATACGCAATCGAGCGGCTTCCGGACCAAGGCGCCGCTTCATGATAGGCTCCGGGCCCCGCCTCGCTTTCCTCTTTTCCTGGTCTCCCCCTCACTGGGCGCTGTGTAGGATACGTTTAAGAGTTAATGTAAATTCTGGACTGGAGTATATTCAAATAGGGTTACTGCCGCAGCTTTTCGAGCGATCTCTGTTCCCTCTTTAGACGTAAATTCCCCTGCAGACCATTCTTTCCACCACCCAAGTCAGAGGCTCTAGAGATGGCGTCGACGTCGACAGTCACGGCTGTCCAGGGAGCTACCGCCCCACGTACGCTCCCAGTCCGTCTCACTACCCGAAACGCGCGCTACGCCATCCCAGATGACCAGTACCTCATCCCCCAAGACTGGAAGCGCTTCCATCTCTCTCAGCTTGTCAATACGGTTCTCAAGCTCGACAAGGCTGTTCCGTTTGACTTTGTCGTTGGTGGACAGCTGCTCAGGACTGATCTTGGGTCTTATCTGAGAGAGAGGGGGTTGAGCGATGTGAGTCTTCTTCCTTCTTAGCTCGGCCGGGTTGTGATCGGTGTGTCGATCCAATGGTCTTCGCGCCCCAGGAGGCTGCGAAGTCTTGATCAGGGGGTTAGGGGCAGAAGGATTGAGTGTAATGCGCTTGTTGGAGTTTGATGGCGGCTAAAGTATCTGGTCTTATGCCCCTGGCTAGGAAACTACTCTACACATCGAGTACATCGAATCTATCCTGCCTCCAGAATACATCTCCGCCTTTGAGCACGATGACTGGGTGTCTGCCGTCGACTGCCAGCGAAAGGGGTAAGTTTCTTATCGGAGCGGAACTCTTGCTAAATTGCTAGGGTCCTTGACTTCGTCTAATTAAGGGTTTCCATCCATCTCTGCTTGTCCGTCACCTACAAGGTTCTTTCTCGCCGCCTCATATGACGCCGCCGTCCGGGTATACTCTCCCACCTCCGAGGTTCTCTATACGATAAAAGGGCACGAGGGGCCTGTCTCTGACGTGTGCTGGATCCCTGGAAAGGCGTCATTAGGAGCAGGGGCTGAAGAGGGAAGCTGGGTGGCTTCGTCAGGACACGATCGAGTCGTACGAGTCTTCCAACTCCCGACCTTGTCCTCCTCCCCGTCATCTTCGCCATTCAAATCGGCGACGCAGCTCTTCTCCTGTCACCTTCACACGCAACCTATTGAATCGGTGACCTCGTCTCGCAGCGGGTCTCATCTGTTGTCTGCGGGATGGGACGGCTTGATCGGGGTGTGGAGCACGGACGTGCCAGAAGAGGACGAGGTGGAAGAGGAGAAGGCTGCCCCTGGGCTCCCACTCAGTACTGGCGACGACGGAGTGGACGAAGAGGACGAAGGAAGGAGGAAGAAAAAGCGAAGAAAGGCCGTCAACGGAGCCGGTGGTGCAGGCCCGAAGCGGAAAGCGCCGGTGCAGGTCTTAACTACAGCGCATTCTACCGGACACGCCGCTAGATTGTCGAGGGCCATCTTCTACCAGGGGTCGAGCATGAGCGCGGGATCTATCGAGGGTACGGTATACAGTGCCGGCTGGGATCACAGTGTGCGCATGTGGGACGTCGAGAATGCGGTCAATACGATGACTAAGGTGAGCTGACATTGAGGAAGTAATGTCGCTCTTGAAGCGCATATTCTCACCGCTCTTCTGATCCCTTTCGCTTATGATAATCTGTAGAGCGCGGATAAGGTCATCTGGGACCTTGACCAGATGGCAAATTCGTCTACCACTCTTGTCACGGGCAATGCTGACAGAAGCGTCGCTGTCTGGGACATGCGAAGTGGTGAGCGCTACAAACGGCTTCAAACTCAGAGAGGCCGACGACGGGGTTACTCATTACATCTCCATCTTCCATCTCTCGGCACAGACACTGCGAACATCTCCCTTCTCTTCCCCTCCCTGCACACCCTCCCCGTCACCTCCGTCCGTGCACACCCCACTTCAGCCTACCACCTCTGCTCCGCTTCCCATGACGGCACGCTCAAGCTCTGGGACACGCGAAGCCCCAAACAGGCTCTCTTCTCCGTCCCCAGAGCTCCGAGGAAGGAAGGTTTGGGCAAGAAGATCTTGGGCATAGATTGGGATGGCGAGATCATCGTTTCCGGCGGAGAGGATTGTTCCTTGCAGGTTCATAGAGCTAGGGTCGGGACATAGACTTCGATGGGACAGATGAACCCGCAGATGGACGATGTGGTCCGGGTCGTTTTGACTGAATGCAGACTGTTCGCTTCTTGAATTGTTTGACAATCTCGGATTATGTCCTGACCTAGCAGATCTTTTCGTCCCCCGTAAGAGCCAAAGGGCACGCTAAGTCTCCTTGCTGATACGTCAACCTGAACGACTTCCAACCGTACCACCCTGATAACTCTCAGTCTCGCGACGCGACGGATGGCGACCTCCGGCATATCTGCAACAACTATTTGTACATTCGGAGTCGAACGCCGCAAACTGTAAACGCAGGGACCCCTGCGGTCGCCTCGCCTCGACTCCGCCAGACGCGGCCCAGTTCAAATGCCCGACTAGACTTGGACCACCCCGCTTCAATCCGAGTCAATCTCGATGACGTCCTCATAATCCTCGTAATCATCGCTATCAATCTCCACTACCTCTCTCTTGCTGCTGCTTAATGTTTGCCCAGGACCAGAAAAGCTACTGGAGTTTGAATCTCGTTTGTTGAGGTTGTTCCTCGTCGCGTGAGGAGCGGGCGAGCCCGCCGCAGAGGCGTGGGGGCTTTGTTGCGCGACGGCTGGAGCCATCCGGCCTGATAACGTCTGGCCACCGGCTGAGAAGGAGATCTGCAATAAAATGGAGGTAGCAAGAGGGAAAGACAGGCATCAGCGTCCACTCACAGTTCAAGGTTGCAACCATCCTCGTCCAGGGCGAGACTTGCCTGTTGATCTTCCCCCCCCTCCTTCCCTTTTCCCTTTTCATTAGCACTTTCCCCGGGCCGGACGACGTTGTAGCCGAAAAATAGCTTTCCGAAGGGCAGATTCAACGCCGCGGGCATTTTGCGCTCGCCCGTTTGCGTGTCAGCCGTCACGACACGGGGTTGACTAAAGTTGAATGGGTAGCAGTTGAATCGGAACGCATCAGCTCCCTATGCTTCCCCTCCGCTGCCGCCGCCGCATGAGCGCTCGAAGACCCGCCCACTCACTCCGTTCGATATACCAGACTATGCTTGTCCAGCTCCTCGATCGGCTTCCCTACTCTACTACCCTTCATCTTCTTCCCGCTCAAAGTCTGTCCTCCTCCCGCGAACAGCTCTCTCCCTGTGGAAACCTTGGCTCCTGGCGCGGAGCTGCCTACAGAACCAGCCGGCGTAGACGTTCGAGAAGGCGGGATGGACTCGCGTGAGCCAGTGTCGATGTTCAGCTTGGACGCCATCGTCGGCGGCGGAGGTGCCGGTTCTCGTTTGGGCTCAACGTAGCCTTTCGGAGCAGCGAAGTCGACCTGAAACGTGCCGTCAATGAAAAGCATCGTTAGCGGCATGTACTGAGACATCGAGGGCCTGGAACGGATCGACTCGCCTCCAGATCAGTGTTCGTAATGTTGATGCCCGGACCCTCAGGTTGCGTCTCCATGACAAGGAACTCGAACGTGATGCAATTGTAAATGATCTCGATGACGTCGCCTTGAGTGAGTGTGGAAAAGTTCCTGAGTGCCTGCTCGAGCCTGCATGTGCAGATTCCGCCCGATCAGCTTGCGTGTAGAGCCATAGAAAATGCCAACCGCGAACACGCTACTCACACAGCTTTTGGATCTGATACTTCGAGGAAATCAACTGTCTGTGCTTGCAGCTTAACAAATTTGCCCTGCGGAAGAGTGGCGCCTGTCAAGCGTATCGGATCGCCTTCGTTCAAGTGAAGCTGCTTCATCATCTGAAAAACATTTCAACGTAACAGGAATGCGGGGCATAAGCCTCCACCGAGGATCTGTCTGCGGAATGCAGCACGATCACGATCACGCTCACCCATGCTGGAAGGTGAACATTGCCCTCATCGGCGATGAACTCGAGCACACCAGCGTGCGTTTCCCGCGTCTCATCCCCGGCAGTATTGCGCAGTTTGAAAAGCCACGGAGACTCGATTTCCAGGTCGCCTACGGGTGTGGACAGGTGTCAGCATCGACCAGACCCGAGTCAACCAACTCTCTCATCCGCATATACTCACTCAAGCGCGAAAGCGACGATGCGGGCATGATGACTAAGGAAACAACAGGGAGAGACACAACAGAGTCGAGGCGTCAGCTGAAGCTCACCACTTCGCTCACACAAGAGGCGATGGAACGACACGAAATATTAATCAGCATCAACTCACTCTTTCCGCCATAGCTAACGTTGAGTCGCTCCCTCCCCGGAAGCATGGCCATGCTGTATGCTTTGAGATACTCATCGTATGCTCTGGCTGGTGGCCCGAAGCGACGACCTCCACCCCATCGAGAGAAGGGGTCGAAACTTGATCCTCCGAAAGCCCCGCCGAGAGGTGGGAAATGGCCGTCATCGCCGCCAAACATGGATGCTGATAAGGTAAATCTATGCGAGACCTGGCTGTGCAACTAGAAGAGAGTAGAAGCGAGACGACGGGGAAAAGTTGGCACCACTCTCCTGACGGGCGACTTCTTGGTCGTGCGATTCTGATGAACGAACGACGTCGGGCTCGACATCCATGGGCCCGATCACTTGTGCTGCGGCAGCGCCAGGCCGCGTAACATGGCTACGCGGCGCGTGAGAAGTACTTATCGCCGCTCATCGCCGAGCCTGACCGACGCAGGTTTCGACTGCCAGCTGAGTTGTAGATGAAATTAGAGGTGACGGACGAGACGAGACAAGACGAGACGAGAAGAAGACTACCTTCCTCTTCCATCTCATCCCTTTTCTCACCATGGCTTCTACCGCCTCTGCGCCTGCCCCCACCAAGCACATCAAGGCATTCAAGAACCAGGAGAAGCCCGATGGTGAGCGAGAGGAACGGCAGAGCTAGCAACCAGGATCACTTGTGGTTGATCAAGTCTCATGCCGACGGCGATGGCACTCTACTTGTTTCATGCACTCCCTGTAGAGGTGCGAAAGAGCAACATGACGGCCGCAAAGGCTGTCAGCGACGCCATCAGGACGTCGCTTGGGCCTAAGGGCATGGACAAGATGGTGAGCTTCGAACACACTCCAACAAAGTTTGTGTGCTTACCTCCTGCTTTGGCTAATTTATTGACCTTCCCTTTTGCGTGATCGCTTCACACCCTTCGCATGGAATAGATCCAAACTCCCAGCGGCGAAGTTGTCATTACGAACGACGGTGCTACCATCCTGAAACATATGGCCGTACTCCACCCTGCCGCTCGAATGGTAAATCTTCGTTTGTACGTCGTCCTTGACGGTCGCCGTGCTGATCTTCAACGACTGTCCCTGCTTCTAACAGCTGGTCGAGCTTTCTCAAGCTCAAGACGTGGAGGCGGGCGACGGTACCACTTCGGTAGTCGTTATTGCAGGAAGTTTGCTTGGTGCGGCGGAAAAGATGTTGGCCAAAGGTGAGTCGGAGACGTCTTTAGGTGTCATGGCGACACCTCCTTTCTGACCCCTATATCCGGCGTGTCCTCTCTGTTTGAAGGCATTCACCCCACTGTAATCGCCGAGTCGTTCTCGCGTGCCTCTGCGAAGGCGGTTGAGTACCTTACGGAACTCTCCACCCCTGTCGACCTAAACGACAGGGAATCCCTCCTCCGGGCCGCAAGCACGTCTCTCAGCTCCAAGGTGGGCAGATAATCGGGGACGTTCTTTTTTTTTCTAAGATGAGGCGTTTTGGGTTGTTGCTCAGCTTAGGATCCCTTTGTGCTTCAGATCGTCTCTCAATACTCTAATATCCTCGCTCCCATTGCCGTCGATGCCGTTCTCCGTCTCATCACTCCGCCCGGCTCGACCACGCCAAACACTACGGAGTCGAACGTCGATCTGCGTGACATCCGCATCGTCAAGAAGGTCGGGGGCACTATTGAAGATACCGAGCTCATTGACGGCCTCGTCCTCGAGCAGAACGTCGTCAGCTCCGGTGGCGGTCCTACCAGGGTGGAGAAGGCCAAGATTGCGCTTTGCCAGTTCCAGCTCAGCAGCCCCAAGCCGGATGTGGGTATCGTCCTCGAGAATAGAAATTGCAGGGAAGTCGTATTCTGGCTTTACAACGACTGATCCTCCCTTTTTCGTCTACGATGACCGCAGATGGACAACCAGATCGTGGTGAACGATTATCGGCAGATGGACAAGATCTTGAAAGAAGAGCGCCAGTACCTGCTGAACATGTGCAAGAAGATCAAGAAGACGGGCTGTAACGTACTCCTGATTCAAAAGTCCATCCTGCGCGACGCTGTGAACGACCTGGCGCTGCACTTCCTCGCCAAGCTCAAGATCATGGTGATCAAGGATGTGGAGCGCGACGAGGTCGAGTTTATCAGCCGCTCTCTCGGCTGCAAACCCATCGCCGACATCGAACAATTCACCGAGGACAAACTCGCTTACGCCGATCTCGTGGACGAGGTGCAGAAGAGCGGAGCTAAGTACGTCAAGATCAGCGGCATCAAGAGCCCTGGCAGGACGGTTAGCATTCTCTGCACGGGTGCGAACCAGCTCGTTCTTGAGGAAAGCGAACGCTCGCTCCACGACGCGCTCTGTGTGGTTAGGTGTCTCATCAAGAAGAAGTGAGCCATCAAAATCTCGACAGGTTTTATGGAAAGCGGGCAAGTCCGGTCCTGCTTACCGCTCACTTCTCTTTCTCGTTTATCACCGCCAATGTAGGGCTCTAATCGCTGGTGGTGGCGCTCCGGAAATCCACGTCTCGCGCCTGCTGTCGCAGCATGCACAGACGCTCAAGGGCATGGAGGCGTACTGCTTCAGCGCCTACGCCGAGGCTCTCGAGGTGATACCCACCACGCTCGCCGAGAACGCCGGTCTCAACCCCATCGCCATCGTCACTGAGTTGAGGAACAGGCACGCGATGGGAGAACGGACGGCGGGAATTAACGTTCGCAAGGTGGGTTGGCAGGGGCTCTCCACTTTGCGCCCACCACATTGGGTGGGCCAGATAAGACTAACTCAGACTTCTTGGTGTGTCGTCTCCGGCAGGGTCAAATTACCAACATCCTCGAGGAGAACGTTCTGCAGCCTTTGCTCGTCAGCACCAGCGCAGTAGAGCTCTCCACGGAGACCGTTTCCCTCCTTTTGAGGATCGATGGTGCGTTCATTCTACATCTCCTTTGGCTTCTTTGGAGGCACCCAGGGCCGATGCTAAGTCGTTCCTGTTCGAATTTGCCCCGCGCCGTCCTCCTTCAGATTACCACATGACCAGGTAGACGCAGCCTCTAATTTCGTAGTGTACATACCTACTCTACCGCGACGCTGCTTAAAATGACCGTTTCTCAAAGCGTCTAGCCCTCTGCGCGTTTCCGACGTAGATCTGGCCGGAGGCGTTGCGAGTCGAACTGCCCAGAGAGAAAGAGTAGATCTTCTAGATCCACAGGAGACGATGATCTAGTCCGCGGCCGCCCCGCGAGAGACTTTCGCCGTTGAGACGTAGATGGCTGTCCGGAGAGGGCTCATAGCATTGGTTCGTCTTACTGACGTTCGTCCCTCCTTAGAAACCGGGGCACGTCGATCACGCTCCGCGCAGGCTGGAAGAAAATCTTGTTTGGCCGTGATCTCGTCGACCATCCCATTCACAAGATCTCACGGGCCGGTCCCCCTCACCGCGCAAGGCCACTCCCTGCACCGCCATGTTCCGCCCGGCGAAGAGGCGAAAGCAAGGATACGTCCTGGACGCGGGCGAATCGGACCTATACGACTCTGCTGGCGAGTCGACGTCCTCTTCCGACGACGACGACAGTGACGGTGACGGTGACGATGACGATAACCGGCGCGGTGGACGTCGACCAGCTTCCGCTCCGACGAGGGCGGGCCCTAGTTTGGGGAGAACGGGGCGGAGGAAGGACAGGGTCTTGACGAACGGGAGCGACTGCCCGGCATACCACGGCGGACGACACGACTATGCCGACCCGTCATTGCCCTGCAACGAGAAGTGGCCGGCCAAGATCGGGCCTTGGGAGAGGAAGGGCGACGGCGACGGCGACGGCGGGGGGCAGAGGGGGAGGATAATCAGACTGGCGTGTTGGAACGTGAACTCGTTATGGTCCGTCATGGAGAAGAGCGTGAGTTCGGAAGGGGCGCTGGTGGGTCCGTAAGGGCGAGCCTGGAAATCGAATGCCCGCGTGTATGTTGGACGGTGAGATGATATGTATGTGCTGACTGACCGCCTCCTCCTCCTTCTTCTTCTTCCTTTTCCGCCCTCCGAGCACAGGATGTGTGGGCCCTCCGAACCTATCTCGAGGCGGAAGAGCCTGATATCCTCTTTTTGGCCGAGCACAAGGAGCGTTGTTTTTTCCATCCGACGCTTCTCCGCCACCGCGTCCTTAACGTATTCCCTCCGTTTGTCCCCCTTTCCTTCCCCTTGCTTCTTTTTGACACGCAGGTATCGGAAAGGGACGGCCGACCGAGGTACGAGGCGCTAGATTCGCGCTTCCATTACCAATACTGGGGCTTCTCTGAAGGGAGAGGCGGTGGCGTTGCATTTCTTTCCAAGCTCAAGCCCGTCAATGCGACGTGCGGCGTCCCGGGCATCGCCGGATCGAGGGCGCGAGCGGTGAGTAGAGGAGTCAGGAAGAGAAGGGGTTCGGTCGGTTTTCCTGGCAAGCGAATATCAAAAGCTGAGCGCCTGCTCCCCTCCGCCTTCTTTGGCGACAGGTCACTTTGCACTTTTCGAACATGATCGTCGTCGGCGTGTACGCGCAGAACGCGGGCGACAAGCTCAAGGTGAGCTCCTGAGTCATCGGGCGTGTCGTCATCCTCACAGCACCACAGCCAGACATGAAGCGGCCTCGGTTGTCTTGTCCCCTACTCGCATCGTTCGACATCCTCGGCCACGCTCGCCGCGCCGCGCCGTGCCGGGCTGGCGCAGAACATGTCCGCCAAGCTGGAATGGAACCGCCTGTTTGAATGCTACCTCCGCGAGCTGGTCGCGACGGACAAACACATCATATGGTGCGGGGACTTGAACGCCATCGCGGATCCCAGAGGTGCGCGTCGTCCGAAGAAAGTCGGTCCGAGTCGACCTTTCCAACTCCTCATCCGAGCTCGTCCATCCCATGCGTTGGCGCCCCGGGGGAACAGACATAGCGAGTGCGGACACGCGGTGGGAGAGAAAGCCGGGCTACACGCTCTTGGAGTCGTCGGCGCTCGTGCAAACGATGGCTCGGCACCCGAGGTCGAGCGACAAGCATTTCGTCGATGGCTGGAGGTACATGCATCCCGACGCCGTGGGCCACTATACGTATTTCGGCTTCAAGGAGGAGCAACGGAAGAGGAAGGGTGAGTCTGAGTTTTGCTCTTCCTTCGTTCTGTGTCTTGCCCTAGTAGCGCGCTCCTACCCTCTCTTGGACGCATGTGAGCTGAGTTGCATGAGGATGGGCTCGGTGGAATATGGGTATGGGCGGGATGGGACGGACAGGCACAGGATGGAGGTTGGACTCGTTCATGGTGAGCCCCAAGCGCGGCGCTCGCCTCCCACTGCGCATTTCGCTCGCGCCTCCTTTTCTTCCATTCCAGACGCCGTCCCCGACGATGTCCATTCCGTCCCATCTCGCGCGCAGGTGTCCCACAGCCTCTTGCCTCGCGTTCGTCGGTGCGAGATCAGGTAAGCGTCCCATTCGACCGTACGTGCCCGTACCCCGATGGAGAGCCAGAACGGTGGTTCACATTAGCAAGAGTGGCGCAGTGAACAGGACTCTGACGCGCACGCCACTCGTCTCGGGTAGATACGAGTGCTATGGCCCGTCGGACCACGTTCCCGTGATGATGAACATTGAAGAACCGTGAGTTGGGGGGAGGGAGGGCGACGGAGGGCCTGGAAGAAGGGCCGCTCGGTAGCGACGGATGACCTACTCGAGGTTCTTGCGTATCTCGGCTTCACGTTCCTCATGATTTCTACGATGCTGATGAGCGAGCAGGCAATCGCCACCTGCTACCCGGCGATCAAACGTGCGGTCGCAATGGTGAGAGAAGAAAAGAGAGAAAAGGAGAGGAAAGTGGGAGGACGTACATTCATTCGTGCCGAGCAAACGCGTCGCTGGTCGTCGACCCGGGCGCCAGCCAGCCGTAAACAGTGGTGAGGCACTCTCTTTGGTCAGCGTGCGTATCTCGAGCTGGCGAAAAAGAGTGTTTTAAGGAAAGCGGGTTGGGGGACGGCAGATGGCGCCACTGGGTGGCTGGTCAACTGGCTTGGTCTGAAGGGAGCGAAGGCCCGAGCAGGAACGATCAGCCACGCCAGACGGCGACAGGAAGCGGAGTCGCTGAACCACCTGCGCGGGCGGTAAGCGAGAGAGAGCGTGCGTGTGTGTGAGCGAGTGAAAGAGTGTGTGGACTGGCGAGGTGATGAGAGTGCAGCTAGGTGACCGACCTGGCGGGGCATGTTCGGTCGAGCGTCAATAACGGACAGCTTAGTCAGTCGAGCGTGGTACGACGTCCTTCGTGTCTCGGCCTGGATCTGGATCGAGGGGAGTGAAACAGACGAATGGAGGGAGGGACGGCATGCTATCTATGTATGGCAATGGCAGGATGTCCTGGACGGTCGCGAGCGGAGTCTCGTATTGTGGTTGTGGTTGTGGTTGTAGTCGTCGTGACGGTCGCCGTCGTTCGCCGGCCGGCCGAACCATCCATCCCTCCGTCCATCCGTCCCTCATCGTCTGTCGATCGATCCGATCAGGTGAACGAAAGAAAAAAAGAATGACCCGCTTCGTCGGCGCGCCGAGGACGAGAAACGGACAACCTCCGGTCCGGCCTCGCTTCGTCCTCTTCGACCTTGGACCTGCTTGCTTATCTGATCGTCGACCGTTGACCGTCACTCGCCTTTACAGTACCATCTCCTACAACCCACTTGGTACGTGCACGATCTGATCTGATCTGGCTCGTGACACTCACTCCTTCGCCCCTCGACGGCCGTCGGCCTGGTCATCGATCATCGAACACCCGGCGTTGTCCGACCGCCTCGGACCCGGACACACCTTCATCCGCACCTCACCTCTTCCAGTCCAGCGCTCGTCCAACCGGACCGCCGACCTGACCACCTTCCTTCCTTCCTTCCTTCCTTCCTTTCTTCAGCCCTTCTCCTTCCTTCTCCCCCGCCATCCCCATCGCTAGCGCTCAACGCCCATCACCCGCACCCTCCCAGCTCCGAAAGCCTCCCTCGTCGCATACCTTGGCGCCCGCCGTCCTACTCCTTCGGCCCGCTCGTCGAAGACGACAGAAAGCACATCGCCCCGGTCTGGTCTCGACTCGAGGCGGGCGCATTTATCACTCCCGCCCACCCAACCCACCGACCGACAGACGCCGACCGATCTTGACCTCCCACCTTTCCCGCGGCCCGCGGCCCGCCCCTCATGCTGATAGATTATCCTAAAATCATCTGGCAGCAGAGGCGATTACCTACCAAGACGGAGACGGATGACTGGCTCTGGGGTGGGTGACGCAGCGCTTCGATGGCAAGCGCTGCGCGAGAAGGGACGGTAGCGGAGCGCACCGCCCCCGCCCGGCATGGCCCCGCGTTGGCCAGCATTCTCCGGGCCGATGCTCACCATCTTTCCAACGCCGTCCGCGCAATGCTTTTCTCCCTCTTCCAGAGAACCGCACCTTCGTGGTCGCTGGCACGGCCGCCTTTGTATCGACCGCCTCTTGCTTTCCGCTCGACTCGTTGAAGAGTCGTTTACAGGTGAGCGTCGGGGCCGGTCACACGGCGGTCGCTCCCCACCCGTGCGTCAGTCCGGCTAGGACAATCGAGCAGACGGACGTGACCCATCCATCATTTCATCCCACCCCACAGGTCAAGTACTATCCGCCACCGTCGATCTTCACCTGTGCTAGAGCTGTGCTCCGGGAGGAAGGCCTCGGTGGTTTCTTTCGAGGTCAGTTCGCTGTCCTTCTCTTCCCTCTTCGTTATTCCTACGTCATCCATTCCTCACTCACCCTCCCCGCATCCCTCCTGGCTCTCGCGCATGACGCAGGCGTGTGGATCCCCCTGTTCACCATCTCCTTCGTCCGCACCATCTCCTTCGAGATCTACTACAAGACAAAGTCCTTTCTTTACAGCCACGACATTCTCCGCGGCACCGGCCTCGCCTCGACGGCGCTCGCCGGCATGTGTGGCGGCGCGACGAGCGGGATCATCATCAGTTGTGGCAGCGCTCGTGAGTCGCCTCGTTTCCACGTTCGTCCTCGTAGCGGACACGGCCTTACCACCAATGTACGCCCTTCTCTCACCCGCTTCGTCCCTCCGCTCGTTAGCTTTCGAGCTAGTAAAAGTGCAACGACAGTTGGACTTTCTCATTGCAGCTCAGAAGGGCGCCCCTATGAGCAAATATGTCCCTCAGAGCGGCTTCGCCGCCGCGAGGAACATCTTCCGGAACAATGGAGGACCAAGGGGTTTCTATCTCGGTTTTCCTTTGCATCTTACCCGGGATACCTTCGGAACTGGTGCGTCCGTCTGTCCTGTCCTGTCCGTCGAATTCGGTCCGCAGGGACGTCTCACGTCCTGACCTCACCCCGTCTGGCCCTGGTCCTTTGAATTCCATCCTACACGCCGCTCCTTCCACAGGCTTCTATTTCTGCTTTTATGACACTATGAAACGGATAATCAGTCGAGCGTCGGACGAGGAGGGCCGCTTTTTCGGCGTACCGAAACCGATCGTTTCCTTCCTCAATGGCAGCTCGGCGGGCATCGCGTCCTGGCTGGTCGTGTATCCTGTCGACCTCATCAAGGTTGGTGATCAAACGCGCCTGGCAGCTTTGAAAATCTCATTGTCGTCCACCTCCCGTCTAACTTGCCGTATTTCCTTTTTCGTTCCCTGAAGACGCGAGTGCAGCGGGACGGGCTGAGCGGCCAGCGTCGAACGTCGTCAGCATGGCAGATCTTCACTCATCGTGAGCGTTTCCTATTTCACATCGACGCCAATACGGCCGCTGTCGTGATCGCGACGCTGACATCTCCGACGCACTTCACTCGCAGTCATCCGAGAGCGACCCGGAGACGCTTCCGCGAACGGAAACGGCTCCGGTTACTTGCGCCGCTTCCTGCGCCTCTATCGAGGATTGGGCGTCAGTGCGCTGAGGTCGTTCATCTCCCACGGCCTGACCTGGACGTTGATCGAGACCATCTCAGAGCGAATACAGCGGCGCACCGGGAAAGCGTTCAACCTCCTACCGACGTGAACCCACGTCATGTCTTCTTTCATATACTATGCCCGTCGCCCAGCTTTACCGGGTTTCATCTATTCCCGTCCCGTTGTTTTCGCCTTCGATCTTCGTTCGCATGGGCATCGCAAGTCGTCTCTGCTGCTCGCTCGCTCGCTCTGCCAGTGTATCTGCTCCGCGCGTGCACGCTTTTCCCTCGCTCGTTCATTCGTATTCAAGACATGTCACGACACGATCCATCCATCCATCCATCTGTTCGCCCCTCCGTCTGTCCGTCCGTCCATACTGCTAGCAATGGAATCGACGCATACATACATACGTACAACATACATACCTACATCCCCCGCCTGCTCTGCGTGTGTGTGTAGTGGGGCAACAATCTTGGCTCGGCGAATCCTGGCTCGGCGTTAGGCGGCTGAGGGACGGGGCACGCGACGACGCGAACCTCATCCGTGCATTGTTTGGGAACGATCGGGGGTTGAGCGTGGGCCAAACCAAACGGGTCCTCGTTTCGTCGGTCGGGTGCTTTGTATCGTTCATCCCACCAACATTCACATTCCGAAGGAACACTTTTTTAAAGGGGAAGGAAAAGAGGAGCTCGAACCCACCTCCTTCTCATCTCCCTCCCTTCTATACCACACGGCCGTTCATGGCTAGAAGAGAGCGCAGGCACTTTGAGCCCGGCGTTGGCAGGTGAGCCTATGCTGCCTCTCCGTTCCGGACGGAGGATGGGATTGCGGTGCGGTGCGGTCGGTGATCGGCGACTGGGTGGGCATGCTACTTGCTCCGCCGAGTGCATACATGGTGACGAACGGGGCAACCCTTCCACCCATTCCCCTCCTTTCTCTCCCTCCCCTCCCTCCCTCTTGCCTTCGTCCCCAATCCCCATTCAGCCGGACCGGCCTGCGGATAAGCAATGTGGCCCAATTAGATGACGGCACGGACGATGTGGACGACTTTTTCGCCCAGTCCAGAAAGAAGCTTGCCCCCGCGCCCGCGCCGGCTCCTTCTTCCTCCTCCTTGGCGCCGCAAAAGGCCAAGGGGTCGGGGCCGAGCCCGCGGAGATCGAGCGTGGGAGGAGGAGGAGGTGCGGGTGGAGGCCGGAGAAGGAAGAGCAGCATCGCTAGCGCGGCGGGCAAGTCGGTGGTGACGACGGCGACGGCGGTCGACGATGCCTGGGCCGGCGAAGGGGATGCGAACACGAGCACGATCACGGCAGAGAGCGCAATGGACCTGGACGGTGGTGTGTGGAAGAGCAGATGCGTCTATGGCTCTCGTTCTAGTCCTGGCTCTAGCTTTGGCTCAATCCATTCGGTTCTCTCTCATCTCGTAGACGACGCTCAGAGCCCGCGCTCCTACATGCGAAAAAGTGAGCTCCCCCCTCCTCTTCCGTCCGTCCACCCGCCCAGACGTCCACCTGCTCACGCGCTTCTCCCTCTACATTCTATAGCTTCTGGCGCGGCCTCCACCTCCCGAACGCACCTCAACGGCACCTCAGACCCGTATGATGACGACGAGCTGCTTCCCATCTCCCCGCCCCGTCGGCTGTCAGTGTCCTCCAAGCGACGCTCTTCCACACACACACAAACCGCCGGCGACGGGCGCAGCGGACAGGGACGGAAAAGTCGCGCGTCGGCGGTGGAGGACAATGGCGATGTGGACTATCGTAGTCAAGAGTGGGACTACTATGACGAGCGGCGAGAGGGGGATGGGAACGACGACGATGATATCATCGCCATGGGCGGCTCTTCTGCTCGAGAACGCTTCGCTCGAGGCCGTGGTTTGGTCTTCGGCGCGTCGTCGGTCCGCGGTCGGGCGCAAAGTGTCAACGACGAAGACGACTACTGGCTGGACCCCGTCGAAGAGGAGCCAGCGGTAGAGATGGTGGAGAAGGAAGAAGGGATGGAGGAGGAGCCGGACCAGGGCGATCCGTCCCCGTCCCCGACCCCGCCCCCACCCCCGCTGCGGACGCCGCCGAAACGGAGAGGGAGGCCTCCGGGACGAAAGAAGAAGGTGTCGGTGAGGGAGCCAGCGTATACCAGTAGTGAGGATGAGGAGGACTATGGAGGCGATGTCGGCGGCTCTTCTCGTTTTGCATTCAGCGGACGAGATGACGACGAGGAGGATGAGGAGGAAGAAGAGGAAGAGGAGGAAGAGGAGGAGGAGGCGGAGAGCGAGGACGAGCCGACGCCAGTTCGAACATCGCCAAAGCGAAGAGGGAGGCCCCAAGCGAAGGGAAGGAAGGCGGCAGACGGGAAGCGGACGGCGAAGACGAACGAGCGACCACGCGCGAAACCCAAGACCAAGGTCGCCAGCCGCGAGGGACGCTCTTGGTCGGTCGACAGCGAGGTCAAGAAGGAGGAACATCCACGGGTGCAGATCATAGAGAAGCCCCACGGTGAGTCTGGTTCGTCTCCTGGGTCGTGGTGTGCAGCTGGTCTTAAAATATCATTGTTTGTCTTTTCTGGTCGTCGTCTTGTCTCTTTTCGTCGTTTTCTCTGCTTCCTTGTCGATGCGACTGACAGTGCCCACCCCCGATCCGGGTGACCAACAACTCCGCCGTTCCAAACGCTTCCGCTACCCTCCCTTGGAATATTGGCGAGGCGAGCACGCCCGCTTCGGTCGGCGCGCGTCCGGGGCGCACATCCCTGTGCCGCAAATCACGGAGATCGTCCGTATCGCCAAGGACGAGCCGGGGAAGCGAACGCGCAAGCGGCGGGCGAATGTGGAGGAAGAGGAGACGGACAACAAGAGGCCGAAGACAGAGAGCGGCGAGGAGTTGGTGTTCGTCGAAGGTCATCCTGAGGATGGGTGGGATGATGAGACCGAGCCGATGGGCGTGGTGAAAGACTTTGAGAGCAATGAAGAGACGACGAGACGTGAGTCTCTTCTCCGATGGTCTACGTGCTGGTCCGAATTAAGGAAGAGGCGTTGGCATCCTTAGCCGGCGCATTCGACTGACCTCGCGAGCACTTGTGTCTCTCCCTTCTCGCACTCACAATCGCGCCGACAGGAATCGCATGCACCGCAGCGCAGGTCAACCCGCGCGACGCGTTCAACTCGGACTTTAGCTTTCAGAAAGTCTTTGCCGACGGCGACTTTATCGCCGCGGGCGTCCTCGTCATCCCCGTCGGCGGCGGAAAACCGAGTAAACCGAGCAAAGACAACACATACGTGAGTGGCAGAGCAGTATTCACCGTTGCGTGTCATTCCTGCGCGTCGCGGCCGTGCTGACAGTGCGGACGCCATTTTCATTTCCAGGTCTTTTTGGTCATGGAGGGAGCTGTACGCGTCAGAGTGCACCGCACGAGTTTCCTCATGGCACCGGGGGGAATGTTCCTCGTTCCGCGAGGTGGGTCAACGGTTTCATCGAGTCTTCCCGTCTTCCTGCGCCTTTCTCCTGACTCTATCTCCCACCTTCACCTTCGGTCTGGGTCCGATTCTGCAGGAAACGTCTACGACATCGACAACGTATGCGAACGGCCCGCACGATTGTTCTTCGCGCAGGCTCGTAAAGTGCCCGTCAGCCTGGAGACCGATAACTTTGCGGCGGATTCCAGCGTTTTCTCTGCGCGGTAGCGAGCGTCGTTGCGCTCCTTTTTGTGCATATATCATTTCTAGCGGCGCTTTCCGTCTGCGCCTTCGAGCCTGTCCTGCGTCGCCATACGAGTATAGCGCATTTCTGGGTCCGGTTCCTACCGCGTCGTGGTCCTTCCCTGCGTCGAGGCCGACCGCTCAGCTGAGTTGTGGACGGCGACGTCTGCGTCTTGATCGTGCCGATAAGAACGTCTAAAGTGCCGTCCGAA
Organism: Peribolospora baueri; assembly: GCA_029717555.1. NCBI lineage: Eukaryota > Fungi > Basidiomycota > Peribolosporomycetes > Peribolosporales > Peribolosporaceae > Peribolospora > Peribolospora baueri. The sequence goes on along the minus strand of JAMDHS010000005.1, from coordinate 409,174 downwards.
ACGAAGGGAGCCAAAGTTATGCTGCTGAGCCCAGCTGAGCGCCGTCGTCCATCGACCGACGTCGGTCGGAGACGCGCGACCGCAGGGCTTCTAGGCTGACCAATCAACTTGCCGGCAAGCATAGCCGGTCATCCGATACCCCGCTTTCAACTTCATAGCCCTCCTGGTCGTGTCGCGTCGAGAGAAAGAGTCGTCTTCCTCCGCTCTCCCATCTCCATCGCCGCTGCCCGCACTTCTGGTCAACATGGCGCCTCCGCCCATCGCCTTCCCCTCCTCGGCCCGCCCTCTTACCATCCTCACCCAGCCCGAGCCCTTCGTCTGGGTGCTCACTTTCACCGGCAAGGAGACGCCTGACAACCGTCTCACCCCTGCCTTCATTCACGACGGCGTCTTGCCTGCCCTTGACTTTGTTGAGGAGGCGTGGAGGGACGCTTTCAGAGAGGGAAAGGCTAGCGATGGCGCCGCGCTCATCACTGTCGGCCCGCCTGGCAAGGAAGGCAAGATCTACAGCAACGGTTTGGACTTTGAGAACGCCATCAAGGATCCACTCTTCTTCGATGGTGGGTCGAGTCGATCGCTCACCACGGACGATCCGTCTGGGTTAGACTTTGCATGGGCTTTGCATCGTCGCATTCCGCCGGCATCAAGCGAAATGAACTCATGTGCATTTCTCCTTCCATATCCTTTCCCCTTTCACGCACGCTCGAATGACGCACAGAGGAGTTGAATCCACTTTTGCACCGTTTCCTCTCCTTCCCTATCCCCTGTATTGCGGCCATCTCCGGGCAGTGAGTATCGGTTTACAAGAGCCGACCGCTGGTTGGGGACACGCAGCCGCGTGCCCGCTCACGCTCTTGTGAACTTGCGGCTGACACTTAGACCTGGACCGGATCGTTTTGCATTTTTGCTGTCGTCACAGCGCCTTCGCCGGCGGTTTCACCGTCGCCCTTGCCCATGACTACAGAGTCATGAGGTCTGACCGAGGCTATCTTTGCATGAATGAAGTACGTCGCGTTGCGCCCAGCTATTCCTGCGCGAGCACGCGCCGGGCCACCGTCAGCTCGCGGCGAGAGCAGAGGCGCTGACCCCACCTCGCCCACGTCCGTCCATCGTGTCCCTCGCAGATTGAGTTCTCCGCTCCAATGCCGAGTGGCATGCTCGCCATCCTCAAGACAAAGATCACCCATGCACCTCTTCTCCGCAAGGTCATCCTTCAAGCGCACCGCTTCGACGCCAAGCAGGCGCTCCAAGAGGGCCTTGTGGACTTTTTGAGCGAGGAGCCCGGTCAGGAGGGCACTCTGAAGAAGTCTTTGGAGGTCGCTAGGGCTGTGAGGAACCGGTGTGCCGCGGGCGGTTGGGGCACGTTGAAGGTAAGCTTTAGAGATTTGCCTACCGACTTAGGTCGCAGAAACTGACGCCTCCTGCTCTCCTGATCGGCACAATCAATACCTCCACATTTGTCATCCTCGCCGCCTTCATTCATCCACCCCTTTCTACCTCTCCCCCAACTCAGCTCTGCATGTATGAGCCGGAACTGAAGGTGCTCACCACGTCCGTCCCAAACGTCGACCCTTTCAGAGAGGACGAGAAGGCGATATCTCGCCTCGAAAGGGCACGGCTGATAAGGCAAGGGAAGGGTGTGGGTAGCAAGCTTTGAAGTGCTTTCGGAAGTCCGTCGGACGGCCACTCTCCCGCCCTTTTCGGAATAGCAGGATATCGGTTGGGGTTCGAGGTAGGCTTCACTTTGGACTCGGGCATCAGGGACACATCGGAGGTAGAATATAAACGAACTCGTAACTACATCATCCAAGGCGAGCGACTTGCCCGTTGCAAACCCTTCACCGTCATACCGACAGTGAAGACGTCCACGGCTCCGGTCGGGCATGGATGGTTCTAAGTCGTCGCGCATGACGCCCGCTTAGTTGAAGAACTTCCGGTTCGGGTTGGGGCCGAAAAGCTCCACACGAATCTCTGGGAGCATCTGGTCAAGTCAAATCGTTGCAGCGAATGCCGACGGCGGTCAGCCTCGTATGAAGAAGACTCGCGACGAGTGGGAAATGACGTCATGGAATAAATTGAAGCGCAAGGGAAACGAAATAGAGCTCACCGCCTCCTCGAGCAGACGCAATCGCTCGTCGAGAGTGTTGTTGACCTTGATCCGATCACCGTGGCATGCAAGGATAACACCGCCAGAACTGGAGGCGATACGAAATATAAATGGGATTCGTCGGATGCGAAAATGAGAAGAAGCAAGACCGTGAAGGGGTCAGCATGGAAACGCGAAACGCGCACGCAAAAGTGGGCAGGGATGCATCAGCTCGTTTGGCACGACTGGAGAAGAATGGAACTCCGTCGGCGCAGCTAGACTCACACGTCCTCCTCCAACCCATCTTCGACCTTGACAGAGACGTCCCTTCCCGAGATGTCCTTGTACTGCTTTGCCGCACCCTCGCTCGCCGCCTTCGCCAGATCCACATCCTTCGATCGGACCGTGGCTGATACGTTCGGCTCCATGAGCTCGAGAAGACCCTGAGGTAATTTTGCACGTCGACACGAGCGTCACGAAGTATTCCGGGAACCCCAAAATGAGTAAAGGAACAATGAGCAAAATAAGGGCAAACAGTGCGCCTGCTAGGCAATAGTAATCCACATGGCCCACACAACACACCTGCAAGATGAGCTGCTCTAGCAACTGAGTGTATTTGCCCTCGTCTTTGCTTAGCTGGGTGAGCCGGCCCCGTGCCTCATCGAAGAGCTCTTGGAGGTGTTGTTCTCGTGCTTGGAGGACCGTAAGACGCGACTTGTTGGTCAGGTTCGACTGGGCGCTACGGGGTTGGCGAGGAGGCGGGGATCAATCAGAGAGTCATCAGAGGTCCGTCAACAATCATGTCTCGCCGAACTATGACTAGAGATCGCAACCAACATCTTCTGAGCCACGTCGGCCTGCTTCATCTTCTTTTCGTAAGTCGCATCAATGTTGATAGACTCTTGTCGCACAATTTTGGCCTATCGTTCGTTAGTTTGGTAAGTGAAGGGGATGAGGAAGGTTAGCGAGAAGTGTGATGCGCTACACTCCACGGCAGGCAGGCAGGAGACTGAGGTGGAATCGCTGAAGTGAAAGCTAGATCTCCCAAAAGCCCAGTCCGAACTTCACCTTCTCAATAGCGTGCTCTTCGTCTGCCTTGACCTGGATCTCACGAGCTTTCTCCATCGCCTCCTGCTTGATGAAGGCTTTCTGTGGAGACGGTAAGGGCCAAGAATAAGCAAGCATGCATCAGTCATAACAATGTAAAAGAACTTATGAATATGGGGCTAAACGCACCATCTTGCTCAGCTCCGTCTGAACCTCCTCATCATTAAGCGGGCGGTTGGACATGCTGGCCATAATGATGGGGATGAGCATATGGGAGGCGACAGCTTATCAGTCCGGCTCCACTCAGCTGGGGCCAGATCAACCAAAGTAGTGACTCACTTGAGATCCTTTCCTGTACTTGGGACTATCGAGTATTCAGTGAGGCTGTGAGAGTTGCTCCGTCGTAGTCGTCGTTCAAGCCAAGCCTGATAGCGCCTTCTAGCCTCCAGTCGTGATCGGCGCCGACCTTAGGGGGCCGGCCGGGGGGCGGCGTCGCCTGTGGATGGCCGCAGCCCCGCACGATCATCACGTGCTTTCTGTAACCCTAGAGTGCCAAGTCGTTTACGCGTGTGGACGCGATTGGACCTCGTCAAGGACCTCTGACCGAGGTCATCATCTCGGCTGCTTCTCCAGAGGTCATGGAGCAACATGGAGCGACGGTCGGCCAACGACAACCCATTTAAGGAGCTGCAGCGCAGATATGAGGAATTGAGGGGAGATCACAAGGCCACGCTGGCCCAGTACCGCAAGGACAAGGAGACGTGGGCGAAGTTCAAGCGTTGGTGGGACGACAAGAAGAGAAGGCATGAGACGGCGAAGAAGGTGAAGCGGCCACGGTCTTCGCACAGGGAAGTGGCCACTCAAACATCGGACACGGAGGAGTCTAAGGTGATCTCTGAGAATGTGCCGTCAAAGTTGGCTGCACTGCCGTCTACCTCTTCAGCCTCTCCTTCGGCACAGCACGCGCCGAGCGCAGATGTGTTGAATAGGAAAACGATTTTAGAAGAGCGTGCTAAGGTCAGGGCCGAGCTCGCGATGGACCCTTATAAGTACCGTGGCAAGGGCAGGTACGCTGCGAGTGTCAGAGAGTGAGTTGAGTTCTATGATTGAAGAGGGGACTCGGGGCCTGCCGGGCCGTTGGCTAAAATGTGCCTCCTCCCCGCGGCTGTCTTTACATCATCTTCGCTCGAGCCAGTGGACGCACTATCAACGCCGATTTCGAGGTCGCCGCCGAGAGGAACGCCGGATTACAACATCAGTTTGCCGAGGTGGTGAGGAGCAAGGCTCAGAGGAGGCAGATGCACGCTGGTGACTGTGCTTGTTGCAGAGATGTGAGAGAATTTTATATCCCTGGCAGACTATAGTAGCGGACAGTTAACAGGAGTCATGACTTCTCCCGCGGTAGTACTACGAGCTCGTCGGTCCGGCCCCCGCTCGTGCTGGCCCCGTATGGAAGACTCCGTCTCCACCATCTCCACCAGCTCGTCGTTCGGATCGAGATCGGGCGCTTCCGAACGCGCCCGAGCCGATGCTACCCGCCAGTCAAGAGGTCCAAGACGAGAAGGGACACTTCGATTATGTACAGGCACACAAAGACTCTACGAGTCGACATCGTCATCATTGGGCTCCCGCGCCCACGCCTCCAGGCTACTGGTGAGAACGATCACGAGACGGATACCTTTGCTGTATATTTTTTTGGACGAGGTGGATTGATTGTTCGATTTGTTTTCAGGAACATTGGCTTCCCCACCACGCAGGAGGCCGCGGAACTGAACCAGCAAGCACAAGACATCCACAAGCGGAAGTACAAAGAGGTTGAAAAGGAGGCGAGGTGAGCGAATGGAGGAGTGAACGAAGAGGCTGAAAACGACCGGAAAGCTCCACTTGTTCACGCCGCGATTCTCCAATGGCCCTCCCTTCTCCCTATCTAACCAGGCTACAAGGGCGCTACAAGAGAAGAAAGTGACGGCCGACAACTGGCATCAGCAAGACGACAGGGATGTACTAGTAGATTTCCAGTTCTGCATTCACGCAAGCAAGCCGACTTCCCTACTAGGCAAATCTATTAAGACGAAACGGACTCGACTCATAAAATAGAAAAGACGACAGTACGAGAGAAGTATCCTGGTTTGATCCGCATGCCCCAAGGAAAAAAACGGACAATCAGAAGCTATCGACATTCTCGCGCGTATGCAGCACCCCTCCAAAGAGTACCGCGTCCACGCCGTCATCGACGCCGCCTTCGGCTTGACTTCGACTGCCGATCGTGGCGAGTATGAGACCAGCTTCTTTAATCGCCGTGATGAGGGGGGGTACTTGTGCCTGCGGCCGAGATAAAAGGGAACCAATCGATCGATGATCAAGTTAGATCATGCACAAGGCAAAACCAGGCCCAGCGTGCGCGGCGCTCCGCAAGGCAAGGGACACACCAGAAGGGTAGCGTTGACCATGACGCCCAACAGGTTGTTTGATTTGGCAAACTTGACCGCCTCGTGGACGCTCAAACATCGGAAGTCTGACTCTTCGCGGTTTGCCGGTACCATGCGTCCTTCTGCGGAGGCGGAACGGGAGAGACCGCAGTAAGAGGCGAAGAAGACAGCGTCTGATGGGGTTGGGAAGAGACGATGCGCCGTAATATGGTAAATGGAACCGTCGGTTTGGTTAAGTATCTCGCATCTAAGGAGAACACCATCCCCCGACTCGTTACATCCGATGGACACTCACAGTTAGGCTGCTTCCAGTTGAGTGCCGTGCACACGGTCGGGTTGAAGCTAGAAAAGATGATCTTTCGACTCTGGCGATTCTGGGTGCCGGCGGCGTAGACTTGGTGGAGAACCGAGTCGACAAAGGCGTTGAGCTCGCCCTTGGGAAGGCCTGGGTGTCTTCGGACGTCTGAATTGGTGGGGTAGCGCAGGTCAAAGTCGAGGCAGACATGAACGGGCAGGAGCTGTACAGCAGGAGACGCGACGAAATATAGAAAAAAGGCCTGTCAGAAATGACAAGGGAGACGGGCGACGGCAGGAAACTGGAAGGGAAAGTGAAGAGGCCAAGTCGACGAGAGGGGGGGCGCTCACCTCCAACAGTGCCTCCAAAGTGATCATGCTCGTCTCGATCGCCTTGCTCAGATCTTGGGCCGTGAGTTGTTCAAAGGGCTTGTCCACCTTCAAAGTCTTGTCGAGGCGCTCTGCCATGGCCACAAACTGGTTGCGTGTGACAGAGCCTACGAAAACGTCGCTAATTTCGGTGGACAACGTCCAATCCGGGTAGACGACGGCGTGGCCGTCCCTCGTGACTTGGATGATGACCCGGACGTACTCGCCGGATAGGGAGGACGCGGTGACGAAGGAGCTTGTACTGCTCGCTAAATGCGTCCCGCCCAGGGATCCAACGGTAGGTGTACTGGCTGCGTGCGAAGCGGGAGACATGGTGGTGGTGGTGGTGGTGGTGACCGCCGGCATGGATCCTCCGCCGCTGGCGGTCATGCGCTGGCTGTTGGTAGGAAAGGCCACGCTGGGTAGCGTGCTCTTCCAGTACGTTTCCACCTTTCCTCCGATCTCGAGCTGGACACTGTCAAAGGGCTTCACAAGTTCGAGGTCAAAGGTGACGTCGCCTATGACCTTCATGTGCGAGTCGATGAGGGGAAGGGTAAGGTGCTTCGAAGACATGATGTCGTCGAACAAGCTCGGCAGCGCGACAGCTTTTCCGATCAGCTTGGATCCAAAGGTGGGGAGGAGTTCCAACTCGAGAGGCGAGCTGTCGAGATTGTCGATCTGGAAGGAGAACACCTCGTGCTCGTCTGCGAGTGGCAGGACGATGCCGTGCGGGATCGCTGTCACGTTCTTGCTCGTCATGACCAGCTTGAGGGAACTGTAACGCTGGTCTTGGCGTTCCGAGCTGTACAAACGCACTGGAGAGCGAGCGAGGGCGATAGAGACGAGATGGCGCGTCGAGGAAAGGTAGTTGTGGCCGTAGTGGCGGAAGGGGATGATGGGTGGGGGAAGAGAGAGCGAAGGGATAGCGTCCATCTCCAGGTCTTCCAGGTCGGCGCTGATCGGCTGCGACTCCATTTCCGCCGAGCCCAACTGGCGGATCTTGAGGGGCGAGGACGACGTGGAGGAGGGCGAGGCCCCGTCCGTGAGCATGCGGTCAACGTCCTGTGCCTTGTTTCCCACAGCGGACAAGTGCGTGGCCGCCTCGAGTAGAATGAGCAAGCAGGTGATCTTTCCGTTCCAAGCGGCATGGAACGCCGGGCTACGACCCTTCTCATCCAGCAGATCGATCCGTGCCGCACACTCCACGAGAGCTTGAACGCACTCGACATGGCCGGACTCGGCAGCGAAGAAGATGGGCGTCCAGAGAGTGCCCTTCTCGACCACATTCGGATCTCCCCCGGCGGCGATAATGAGGCGACAGATGTCGGCGTGACCCGCACGGGCTGCCAAGTGCTGGGAAAAGAGACCCTCCGAGTTGGCGATGATGTTGGCGTTGCGACCGAGGAGGAGCCTAACGATATCTGTGTGGCCGCCTTGACAGGCGAGCGAGAGCGGGACGAGGTCCGTATTCTGAGCGGGTCCGACGCTGACACCGTGCTCGATGAGAAGGCGTGCGATCTCGACGTAACCGTTGGTGATGGTCAGCACGAGGGGCGTGAAGCCGTCCAGGTCGACGACGTTGGGGTCGACGGACGGAATGGAGAGCAGCAAGCGCACGACATCGCTGTGCCCTCCCATAGCCGCGTACGAGAGGGCGGCTCGACCGTAAGCGTCTTGAAGGCGGACGTCTACGCCGAATTGGACGCAAGCCTGAACGAGCTGCAAGTTGCCTGCGATGGCAGCTTCATGCAAGCACGTCCTCGAGTTAATATCATCCACGAAGCCAAAGTCGGGAATGGCAGAGTCGAGGGCGAGTTTGACGGCATCGCTGGGTGCTCTGGCCAGCGCTCTCCAGACGATGCGGGCCACATTCGTCTTCTCTTTCCCCTCCTGTGCGCGCTCGGCCACACGGATGAGCTCCCTCGCCTCGCTGTCCCTACCAGAGATGATGGCGGTCATGAGGTTCTCCTCCACGTCCGCAAGGGCATCCACCTCGGAGCGCGCGGACGCAAAGTCGAGAGGTCGGTTCGGGTTGATATCCGTTCCGTCATTCACGCCGTCACTACCCTCGCTCGTAGTCAGACGGCCTTCGGAAAAGTTCTCGAGATCGAGAAGGTTGGCAGCTACGATGTCGTTCATCTCTGCCATGAACTGGCGGTTGAAACATGCTATCGAGGGATAAGGGACGGGACACATGGAAAGGATTACCTACAGTCAGCAGGCTTCCGGCAAGAAAACGTCTACCGCACTCAACTCACGCTGGACGTCGACTTGCCGAGCGAGATACAGCTCCTTGGTATTGGACTTGGAACGCTTGTCCCATTTCTTAAGGATCTTTCGGAAGCCGGTCGCGTTGATCTCGATGAATTGCTGTTGATGTGCGTTAACGAGTCAGTCCCACCAAAGTCTTTACTCACGTCCGCGGCTTGGGAAGAGGCATGCGGCTTGTGCTCAACCCAGACGTCAATCCGCTCGCCAGATCGGATCGCACGTACCTGCAACTTGTTCAAGTCCTTCTCCAACCATTTGAAACTCTCATACAACGCCACGAAGCTGGGAGAGTCGCGCGACAACTTTGCCGAGCTGGATTGGACAAGCTTGCGCTTCTCGATCAGCGTCCGTAGTCGGGATTGTAGCTCGGCCTGCTTTCCTAGGTAAAAGGCGTTGATCTGCGGTGCGACGCGATGCCGAGGGGAGGCGAAGCCGAGAGAAGGATGAGAAGCGGTTAGAACGTAGAAGAACTTGACGGCTCCCGCTCTTTCGACAAGCTGGGTCGTCCCGATCGCTCCTCTTCACCCACCTTCTCCAGCTCTCTCTCCAACCTAAAGAAGAAAGCAGCTCGATGTAACCTTAGCTCCTCCTCCTTCGCTCCGGACTCTTTGCCGGGCACAGTCCCGCTACCCGTTCCGGCCTCGGGGGGCAATATACCCGGTGATGGACCAGGGACAATGATAGGTTCCGCAGCGGCAGAGGAAGAGGTGGAGGGCGTGCCAGAAGGGAAGTCGGGTCTTTGACCGGTCGCGAGGAGAGCGGCGTCGCCGAGACGACCTTTCTCCAAAGAGTTGATGATCTTTTTGCTGCATCATGGGGGACGTTGGCGGACGGTCACAAGGAGGACAGAAAGAGGAATGTCTCGTCAGTCGGCCGTTCGTGTTTACCAAGAGCCTAGCACCTGTTCCCAGGGCGGTCTCATTGTCGCCCTCTTCTTCCCCGCTCCATGGCCCCATCCATGGCGGCCCATGAACGCGGAACTCACAGGAGCTTGTAATCAAGATAGAACGCTCCCCATCCCGAGATCTGCTGGCTCAAGATCTGCTTCCCGAACTGTGTGGCCGTTCGGAGGGGGTAAGGGGGTTTCGCGCCGTCAGCTGTGGCCGAACTGGACGTCGACCGTTTGCTCGCGCCGTAGCGGAAAAGGAGACGGCAGGCGGGCCAAGCGAGCGAAATGGCTTAGCAGCGGGTGCTCGCTCACCTTCATGTTGGGCTACGATTGACCTCACTCGACGGTAAGTACGCTACGCCTGGTTGAGAGGACAGCTGGTTCGGTTTGAGCCCCTCGGGCCTTGGTTGGCCGTTTGGAGCAGCTCGGTGATCTGCGATCGGATGCAGGTCGGCGAGGAGGCGAGTTGGCGGGTTGGTTGAGAGAGAGACGCGGGGCTGGCCAGAGCGTCGCAGTCGTTCGTGTCCCGCTCCGCCGTGGTGTATTCGTTCGTTTGTCGTCGTCGTCGTTGTTGTTGTCGCTGTCGTCGTCGTCGGTCACTCAGTCCGTCCGTTCGTCAATCAGCCCTGGCCGGGAGCCTCCGCTCGTATTCATCCTTCCGACGGTCCTGGCTGTCTCAGGTGTTCAGTTTCTCCCGTCCCTCTCTCTGCACACGAGCCACGTTCGGACGTCTCTCTCCATCTCACCATCTCATGGCGCCTGCTGCGGCAACGGCCTTTAGAACGTGCCCATGCCGCTGGTTGTGCCAGGCCCTTTTGAATAACTAACTGTATGACCGTCCAGACGAGGTGTCTGCGACCGGGGTGATATTTCGTGAGCCCCCTGCCCCCCTTCCCTGCTCCCTGGGGCCTTGCCGCATCCGCGGCGACCTCGAGCTCGCCTTTGGCTACTGCACACGAGTCCCGAGTTCGACCGGAGGGCGGGCGGCGAAGATGGCTTCCAGCAGCAGCAGGCCTTACTGTGTGATGATGATGGTAGCACGTAACAGGGGACGCGCGCATCCAGCCATTCACGTGCCCGGTCTGGGGCGTCGAGGGCTGCATTCGTCGATAACCATCCCGACATGACATCTCTTGGTGTCATTTCTCTTTCGTCGAGGTCGCGGATCGTACCCAGCGTGTCGAGTCTGACCGCCTCGACACTCTGGTCTGGGCACCACCGGCTTCTTAAGGAGTGCTTTCCCCGGCGCATGGCTGTCTTCGGTTCCTCGCTCTGTCCGTCCGCCGCTTCCCCACCGCGTCCAGCCGTACCTCACAATAAGTATGCTGTACGATTTGATGGGACATGGTCATCGGGCGGAACCCGAACGGAGCGGTCTGCAGCGGTCTACATATTCCATAGTGTCGGATGGGGCGCAGCTGCTTGCTGCTTGCGGGTGCATATGTGTCCGGATCCTTTCGAGCTGTGAGTATACCGAAGTCTCCAATTTTATGGTGCTTTCCTTAAGATCTTGCTCGTGGGATTCGTCACCCGCTCTGCTACTCTTTTCCTAGACCAAAGGGCCTGGCCGGACGGCTCTCCGCGCCAACGTATTTCAATTTGCCCGAAGTCCGTGCGTTTCTCCCAGCCGCGCGCCTCTTTGGCGCTGCCCGGCGGCCTCCTATGAACCGTCCCCGGTCGGCAAACAGATTTTCAAAAAGACTTTGCGCCATGCCAACTTCACCTATCATCCACCTGCTTACGCTGAATACGAGGCAAGTCCCCTTCTGCTTTCAGCTTGGGGCTCTCAAATCTCACGCACACGCAGTCTATCGGCATGGCCTCCTCACAGGGAAGCGGTGCCGCTTCTTTGCACGACAGGATAGGAAGTGGATGCATACGTTCCCTCGTTCAGACTGGTTCAATGCAAGACATTTTCCACAAGCAATGCGTGCGTTGAGGGAACAAAGACAAGGTGCCGGGTAGTGTCGTGTGGGATGTGCGATCTCCCCATCGGAGCGCTTTTTACTAATCGGCGCGAATTGCAGAGACCTTCTACGGTAAATTTTTAGGAAAAGACGGTCGAGACTCTGGCTCTCGCTCGCGTCGTCACCGTGGCCCGTGGCATTTCGTTCGAGGCAAACCTGTCACTGGTGCGCTGTCCTTTGCCAGCAAGGGCGACGCCGAGAAACCTTGCAAAGGCCACAGTCTACGCCTATTCCAACGAAATGCCCTTTGTCAAAGTTCGTCCCGGCACGACGGCATGGCCGCCCACCCCAGCGCTAGGTGCTCTGTACCACCAAAGTACCGAGCGCCCACTGAGCTCAGGCTCACTTTGGATTGAACCGGGGCCGCGTCCACTTGCTAAGGATGTTGGACCTTCGATTGTTTGCTGTCCACAGCTCTTGTCTTCCGGAGGGTCATCAAGTCAGTCAGTGGCGGCGAATAAGCGACACTGGGTGAGATACGGCACGAAAACCAGGGTCATCCCCTCTTTTAAAGTGCCGATGGCATGGTCAACATATAGCATCTGGGGGTGACAGCATCTGCCACGAAGGCATTCTGGTGGAATGAATCTGGCCAGGTAATATTTTGTGCCGCTGATTGGAATGAGTAGCCGGACGCTTTCTCGCCGTCCTCGTCTCTGTCCTTGATCGGCAATGGCCATGTAAGATGCGGCGAGCCAGCAGCAGAGCAAGCTGGACATGAACTTGAAAACGCTTGCGTAGGCAGGAAGAGGGCCGGCGATGCGAAGAACGAGGTCGGAGACGTCGTCCTCCGCTCCCGACCGACGATGGTGGGGAAGACTTGATGCGAGGTCGTTAGCCTAATAGCGCCCTCCAGCTGACCGCAGCACGTCCTTCTTCCCACGATCGCCATCAAAGCTTCGATCACCCACCAACGTAAACTCCATACACACGACGAGAACATAACCGTCGACGAAGACCACAGGTCATCTTTCCTTCTTACCCTTCTACCTCGCCATTAGTCGCCTTTCTTTCCCCTCTTTTCTTATTACCGAGACGGACCAATTTACCGCTCTTACCGCTGACGAAAATGGCCGACGTAGCAGAGCAGCCCCGACCTGCCGATGCCGATGCGACCGCCACGAGCAATAACGGTGCGCTGGAGTATGACGGCGCTGGGGCTGAGGTCGAATCGGGAGGGCAAGGGGGAGTGGGCTCTGAAGAGGTTGCGGATGATGACGTGAGTGTTTCCTTTATATTGTATGGCGCTTCTGGCTTCGCGCAAGTTCTTGCGCAACATGGGGTTTTTGCCATTTTCGACCTTAATCTCTCTTTGAGGTTTGCGTGTGCTTTCGGCGGAGGGAGGCAGGTGGGAGTGGAGACTGCTGGAAGCGTTTGGAAGAAATCCGGTAGTTGGGGAAGTGTATGGCTTCTTGAGGGGAACATGCAAGTGGACCTTCGAAGGCGGATGAGAAGGACCAAGGGGGATGAAGGAGGACGGATGCCATCGAACAGTTTTAAGAGAGGGGCTGGGCCATGCAGGTCTCCCTTACCTATGATGCGTTTAGGCTGGGTCACCTCATGAGCATAGTTAACAACGGCGACGACGGTCTCATTCCGAGCTAGAAGCAGCTCTTTGCTACTAAGGTGCTGATTTCTTGGCTTCGCCCATCGTTTTATCCGATCATTCTCCGATACGACGCACTTTTGCTGGCCTCTCTACCCTCTCCCCACACCCACAGGAAATCGAACTCATGAAAGCGCGCGTGCGAGAAATGGAGGCCGAGGCGGCCAAGCTGCGAGAGATGCAAGCCGCGGTGGAGCAGCAAATGTCTGGCGGCGGTAGCGGGGGCGAGGGTTCGGGATCGGCGTCGAGCGCGAGCTTTGGACCGCCGCAGACGGAAGAGGAGAAGGAGGAGGTGGACTCGCGGAGCATTTTTGTTGGCAATGTGAGCCAACAGGGTCGTGGAGGTGCTGTGGGCTGCGAAGGACATTGACTTGGTCTGTGCGAGGTCTGGTGGGGCTGTTGCTCATCATACCTTGCTTTTCGTCTCGATCTCATTTTGCGTGCTTCATCGGCTCCAGGTCGACTACGGAGCCACCCCAGAGGAGCTCCAGGAGCACTTCAAGAGCTGCGGGACGATTAACCGCGTGACAATCCTGTGCGACAAGTTCACAGGACATCCAAAAGGGTGTGTTGTCGCTGCAAGCGTTTTATCCATCTTTTTGATCCTCTTGCTTGAGCTGTCAGGAGACGCGACTGGTTGCTGACGACATTTGCTGTCGCCCTCTGCAACTCCACCTTCGCTCCTGTGAAGGTATGCCTACGTCGAGTTCGCTGACCCTTCTTTGGTCGCGAACGCGATGGTGTTGAACGAGAGCTTGTTCAGAGGTCGGTTGATCAAGGTGAGCCCTACATTCGTTTCCTTTGCGTTGGATTCGACGAATATTCACGTTTCGACTTTGCCTTTGTTCTCTTTCCACTTCACCCTTCTGCCCGGCCACCCATCGCTCTTGTAGGTGACGGCCAAGCGCACCAACCTTCCCGGCATGGCGGCGCGCGGTCGTGGCCGTGGGCGGGGCGCGTTCCGTGGAGGGTATCGGGGGTACTACAGGCCACGAGGCCGGTAAGTGGAGATGCAGGCTTAAATGTTCCATGCCTCGCTAGGCAAAGAGGGGACTCTGCCTTGTCTTTGCTCCTTGCTGACCTTTTTTATTTCACCCTGCCACCTCTATTTCTCCAGCGGACGCGGTTTCCGTGGCTATTAGGCGTCCACAAAAGGGAGCTTTCTCCACTCGGGCTGCATCTGCCGCCATCGTGCTTGTACAATACGCTATTATCCCTCTCCCTTCCTTTTCTCCCCCTTCCTTCACCTCACATAGTCTTCCCGGGTCTCCTGGACTCTGCCGCTCTGTCTGACCCTGCGCGTGGGAGGATGATGGGTCGGTGAGACGAACGGACAGAAGAATCGAGAGGAAAGTTCGTCGAACGTGGCAACCGCAGTGCAGAGTTAGGGTTGCATACCGCTTCGCCACGTGGGGAGTGAGTGACCATTACTGTCAGCCGGCGAGCGTGTTCGGCTGCGGCGGGCCGAGGAGACGAGAGCGAGCAGTTCGATCATTGCAGTCGCCATCCATCCACCACCGACTCCTCCCCATCTCCATCATACGACTGTTCGAACGAGAGTTCTAACCAGGTCGAGCCCGGTTTGATCCCCGAGCAGCCGGAGCCATCCATCTGTTTCTCTTCCGCTTTTGCTTCCCCACCCTGCTTTTACGCGTCTGAGCTAACAAGATGGAGGTGAGAGGATCGTTACAACCCCTAAGTTGGCCGCACCCCACCTCCAATGCACTCGATGGCTTATCGTACCCTTTTCCTTTTCTACGCGGTTGCCTTGCTGTGATCAAAGGCCATCCTGGACATGTCCCAGGACCTTGACGTTGGTCTCCTTGACCGGGTCGCCCTGGCCATGCTTACGGGCAGTGGTCCGGAGGTGAGCGCGCCGCCGCTGTCCGTTCCTGTTGGGCTGGGGCGCGCCATCGCCTCCCAGTCCCGAATTTCACTCAATCATTTATCTATATCTTTCATTTTTCCCTTTACTTCTTGCCTTTAGCAACAAATGGCGCAGCGGGTTCTCACCCAATTCGGCGACAACCCCGACGCGTGGCAAAGAGTGCCGGTGATCTTGGAGCATGCGCAAAACACTCAGTCGAAGGTGAGCACAAATCAAGACATTCGTATTTTAGTTGGCATGAAATAGTTTTGAGGAACCACTCACGAACTTCCACTCTGATCACGCTCGCGCCTCCTCCGTTATGTATCACGCCCACAGTACATCGCTCTCCAGATCCTGGACAAGCTGATTGCCACCCGATGGAAGATGTTGCCCGCCGGCCAGCGAGGTGGTATTCGCAACTTTGTCATCGACCTTGTGGTCAAGTGCTCCCAGGACGAGGCCACCCTTCGACGGGAGAAAGCGTTCCTCGGAAAGCTTAACTTGACTTTGGTTCAAGTGAGCACACTCCCTTCCTCTGTTCACACACTTCGGAGGCAGCGCTTGGCTTTGTCGATTTCTCATTGTCGTTGAGCGCTTTCCTTCGGTCTCCGGCCGCTCCTTCTCTTTCCCTCCGCCTTCACATCTCATAGATCCTCAAACAAGAATGGCCGCACAACTGGCCGACATTCATCCCTGAGTTGGTTGCCTCTTCTAAGGAAAGCAACAGTCTCGCCGAGAACAACATGGTCATTCTCAAGCTGCTCAGCGAGGAGGTTTTCGATTACTCGGCGGAGCAGATGGTTCAAGCTAAGGCTAAGAACCTCAAGCACCGGATGTGTGGCGAATTCTGTGAGTGTCGTCTCCGCCAGGAGCACGAGCGCTTCGCATTGTTACAAACGCGACGCTGAAGGGTAATTTCTATCGAACATGTTCACAGCCGAAATTTTCCAGCTCTGCTCGGAAATCCTAGCGACGTCTACGGTGCCCACGCTTATTAAGGCAACGCTTGACACGTTGCTCCGCTTCCTCAACTGGATCCCCCTCGGTTACATCTTTGAGACTACGATCATCGACAATCTTGTTGCCCGTTTCCTCAACGTTCCAGACTACCGGAATGTGACACTCAAGTGCTTGTCCGAGATTGCTAACCTGAGCATCTCACCGGCGTACGATCAGAAGTTCGTGATTATGTTCCAGATGGTCATGTCCTCGATCAACGAGATGATGCCCCCTTCCACGCCGTTCAAGGCTGCGTACGAGAACGGCACGGACGCGGAACAGGAATTCGTCCTCAACCTCGCCCTCTTCCTTACCAACTTCCTCGGTCGGCACCTCAAGCTGATTGAAAACAGCGAGTACCAACCTCTCGTCGTCAATGCCCACCTATACCTCGTCAAGATCTCTACGGTCGACGAGCGGGAAGTCTTCAAGATCTGTCTCGAATACTGGAGCATCGTGGGTTCGCGCTCTTCTTTATCCGCTTGGTAATTGAGAATAACCATTTGCCTGTATCCGTTTTTCTTCGTATGTTCCAGCTGGTCGCAGGTCTATACGAAGAGAACCAGCAGCTGCCAATCGCCGAGATTAACCCATTGCTGGGCCTCAACTTGGGCGGCGCAGCGGGTTACAGGGCGTCTGGAATGGAAGGCAGGAAGAAGGTCTACCACGACGTGCTCAGCAATCTTCGGCTCGTCATGATTGAGAAGATGGTCAAGCCAGAGGAGGTGGGTGTGTCGTTACGCCCGCATCGGTCAAATTCCTTGCTCATCCTCCCCTCTGTTCCCGCACCAGGTTCTCATCGTAGAGAACGATGAAGGCGAGATCGTGCGCGAGTTTATGAAAGAGTCTGATACGATCGTGCTGTACAAGAGCATGCGCGACGTGCTCGTGTACCTCACCCACCTCGACACGTTCGACACGGAAAGCATTATGACGGACAAACTCAGCAGGCAGGTAGACGGGAGCGAGTGGTCGTGGCAGAACTTGAACACGCTCTGCTGGGCTATCGGATCCATTTCGGGATCGATGAGTGAGTGTTTGGGACTCTCCATGTTCTCCGCGATCCCGTTAATAGGTCAGTTCCAGTGGCGCTAACGCAGTCATCATTACATCACACACAGATGAGGAGACGGAAAAGCGATTCCTGGTGACCGTCATCAAGGACCTCCTGGGCCTGTGCGAGGCTAAGCGCGGCAAGGACAACAAAGCGGTGGTGGCATCGAACATCATGTACATCGTCGGCCAGTATCCGCGCTTCCTTAAGGCACACTGGAAGTTCCTCAAGACGGTCGTCAACAAGCTATTCGAGTTTATGCACGAGACACACGAGGGTAGGCTTTGCACACTCACTGTTTGGGTTTTTTCTGCGGATCGTATTTGCGGACGGCTGTACTTAAGTCACCTTCTTTCTCTGATCGTTTCCATCCGCAGGCGTCCAGGACATGGCCTGTGACACGTTCATCAAGATCGCCCACAAGTGCCGACGGCACTTCGTCATGCAGCAGCACGGCGAGGCGGAGCCTTTCATCGACGAGATCCTCCGCACGCTTCACCGAATCACCGTCGACCTTTCGCCGCTGCAGGTGCATACCTTCTACGAGGCTGTCGGTCACATGATCAGTGCACAGCCGAACAAGCCGACGCAGGAAAGGCTTATCCAGAAGCTAATGGAGATGCCGAATAGTGCGGTGCGTATGTCATGTCTCGCCGTCTAAGCCCGTTTGTTGAGTGGCAGAGCTAACTAGACTATGTGCTACCCGCTTCGTCTTGTTGATATTTCCAGTGGGATGATTTGATGCACCAAGCCCAACAGAATGTTGACGTGCTGTCCAACCCGGAAAACATCAAGATTCTGTCCAACGTCCTAAAGACCAACGTCTCCGCTTGTACTTCCATTGGTCCCTTTTTCCTTCCTCAGATAGGAAGGATCTACATGGACATGCTCGCCCTGTACAACACGGTCAGCGGCATCATCAGCGAGACGGTGGTCCAGCAGGGGTTAATCGCCACGAAGACGCCCAAGGTGCGGTCCCTGAGGACAATCAAAAAAGAGGCCCTCAAGCTCGTCGAGACGTATGTCAAACGGGCGGAGGACCTTCAGGCCATCAAGGACACCTTCATTGGCCAGCTCTTCGAGGCTATCCTCGGCGACTACCGTCGCAACGTGCCTGCTGCACGGGATGCTGAGGTTCTCAATGTTGTGGCGGCCATTGTTACGAAATTGGGAGTGAGTGTTATACGGCTAGCAGAAGATCGGCGTTAGTCCCAGCTTCCGTTTGACTGACTCTTCTGCGCCCTTTTTGTCGTCTTCCTTCCTCCCATCCAGTCCCTCCTCACCGATCAGGTACCGCTCATCCTGGAGGGGGTCTTTGAGCCGACGTTGAACATGATTAACCAGGACTTTGCGGAGTTCCCTGAGCACCGAGTGGGCTTTTGGAAGTTACTTGGCGAAATTAACTTGAACTGCTTCCCTGGTGCGTTTC
The DNA here is from genome assembly GCA_029717555.1 of Peribolospora baueri. Taxonomy (NCBI): domain Eukaryota; kingdom Fungi; phylum Basidiomycota; class Peribolosporomycetes; order Peribolosporales; family Peribolosporaceae; genus Peribolospora; species Peribolospora baueri. The sequence goes on along the minus strand of JAMDHS010000005.1, from coordinate 390,864 downwards.
TTGATCTCTGTCAGCTGCTGTTTGATCTGGCGTCTTTGTTCTCGTACCGTGACTAACTGCATACTTCGCGTTCTACGCTATCGGTTGGTACCGAACAGCTCTCCTTTCGCTGCCGCCACCACAGTTTAAGCTGACCATCGACAGCATCATTTGGGCCATCAAGCATACCATGCGCGACATCGCGGAGACCGGTTTGAGCAGTGAGTTTCGTGCTCTCTCTTGGATACGTCGCCTCTCTTCCTACCGTGAACAACCATGCTTACAGGCGTTCTTGCGTGTCCGATCCATAAAGTCTGTCACGAGTTCATCAAAAACATCGAAAGGTCGCCCGAGGAGGTGGCCAACCAGTTCTATCAGCAATACCTCCTGAACATCGTCCAGGATGTCTTCTTCGTGCTCACGGATACTGACCATAAAAGCGGTGCGTCACATTTTTTGCGTTTGATTACAAAGGCACCCTGCTCTGTCATGTACAGCGTCTGAATCCTCCATTTTCCCGCACTTTTGGTCTACAGGTTTCAAGATGCAAAGCATCCTTTTGGCGCAGATCTTCAAACTGATCGAAAGTGGCCAGGTTAAGGCGCCGTTGTGGGACCCGACAGTGATCAATGATCCTAACATGACCAACCAGCTCTTTATTCGGCAGTACACCGCCAACCTGTAAGTTCGCTTTCGTATTGTTTTTGTTCGCCTTTGGATAGCTCGTGGTGCTGACCTATATCGTGGCTTTCGCGCGGCGGTTCATTAGCCTCAAGACTGCTTTCGGACACGTTCCGCAGGCTCAGATCGAGGCTTTCGTTATCGGCATGTGCGAGACGAACACCGACTTGAACAGGTTCAAAACACACCTTCGAGAGTGAGTGAAAGAGCTTCTCTTGCAGGATGGAACGTGTCTAGAGTCTAGAGCTAAGGATTGTCGTCTATCTCGGTCTTCGTAGCTTCCTTATCTCTCTCAAGGAGTTCGGCGGCGACAACACGGAGCTATACGTTGAGGAGAAGGAGGCCGAGCAGGCTGCTAAGCTCAAGGCGGAGAGGGAAAAGGCCGAGGCCGTTCCCGGTTTGGTGAGTGTCGCATTGACGGATGTCGCACCATCGTCTCTCACCTTCAGTCTCTTCTTCTGTGGGTGGGCCCAACTGATACAATGTCTATACCGGTCTTGCTTTCCATCGATGACAGCTCAAGCCCGATCAGATCAAGGACGAGGACGAGGAGCTCTGAGCTTTTATTTTGGTAACCCTTCTCCCATATTTTCTTCGCCCTCATATGCGGCCTTCGGTTTGCGATCGTCGCTCGTCTGTTCTCGTTTCTCGCCTCGGCTCGGTTCAGCTCCCGGACTTCCTTCCACACCGATCACGATCGTCACATTCGTCGCCGTCGTCTTCGTCATGATTATTCCACTTTCCGTCTGCCTCTCTCGAGATGTTTTCCTTGCTGCACCTTACCCGTTCCTCCATCCCTTTTCGCTGCACCCCGCCGTGGCGCTCTTCCCTTTCTCGTCCAATCCTTCAGTCCGCCCGTCCTTCCGTCTGTCTCTTCATGACGCGTTGCCCTATCTGCCTTCGTCCCCATCCCTGTCCTCTTCCCATCCCTCCGCTCGCCATCCCGTCCTCACGCCGTGTATAAAACGGATCGATTCCGAACTCGCATGCCCAGCAATTCTACCGGTGTAATCGCTTTTTCTACCTCGCCCTCCTGGGCTCCCCGTTAGCCAATGCGAGCGATCTCGAGGAAAGCTTAGTCAGCGCGATGAGAATAGAGGATGCTTGAGCGCAAGTGACTACTCATACGCGTGACCCTCCTCGCCGTTTTCCATCGTTCTCAACGCTGACCAGTGAGTAATTCAACCCTCCTGGCGAGCTGCCGCAAGCTAGATTTGAAGTTGTGGCAGCTCCTTACTGGCCTTCTCCCTTCCTTTCCAGCACACAATGCCAACCTTCGCTCGTACAGCACGGTCCAGAGCGCTCGGGGCTCCGACGCCATCCAAACTGAATAAGCCTGCACGCAACATGGCAAGTATCCCGTATAAAGACATCCCTACCGTCTTCAAGGCCTTTTCGTCGACCGAAGGTCCTCCTCTAGCGCATAGGACTTTCAAGCACGCTGATAAGATTTCGATGTGGTGAGCTTCCGTCCGTTCGCCTGTCCATTCGTTCATTCCCTCCTTCATCTGTCCAGGCTGAGAGAAAATAATTGTGGTCGTCATTGTTGGCTTTGGCCGACGTATGATCTCCGTCCATCCTTCTTCCGTTCACTGACTTGCTTGACATGCAGGAAGGGGGATATCACCAGGCTCAAAATTGATGCCATGTAAGTCGGTCGCGCCTCGCAGGCTCAGTCCCTAGTGACTTCGTCATGTCCATGTATTGATCATAGGGATAGGAACTAGTAGAATCTTTCCTGCTCACAACCTGTCATGGCGCTTCCCCGTGCTCCACACTTGCTCTTCTTGAACACAGAGTTAACGCGGCGAACAATTCCCTTCTCGGCGGCGGAGGCGGTAAGCTTGCACTTTAAATGTGTTCCGCATGCTTTCGCCCTAAACGCTGGAACAATTTGCGAGAGGAGGCCGGGCTGATTTGACTTTTCGATGTCTTCCACCCCGTGGAACTATCGAAACGAAAAGTGGACGGCGCAATTCACCGCGCCGCCGGACCTCGTCTGTTACGTGAGACGAGGAAGATGGGCGGCTGCGAGACCGGGGACGCAAAAGTGGCTTCTGGGTATAATCTTCCGGCCAAGAAGGTTGTTCTCACCGTCGGGCCGAAATGTGAGTAGGTGGTAGATGCACTTTTTGTGACCTGTCTCATGTCGGGCTAAATACGGACGGGTCTGTGCCCGGGGTGTGACCCTGCTCGTCGCCTGAACAGGGACCTTGTTGGCTTGATTGTCTGGCAAAATACCATCGCCTTCTACTCGACCTTACAATCCCGCTCCCATTGCTTATCCCGTTGTTCTTTCCTGCGCTCGATGGGACAGACTGGGAGGGCGATCATGAGAATCTGCTCAGGTCGGCTTACAGACGCAGCTTGGAGGAGACGGTGAAAAATGGATTGAAGAGCGTCGTGAGTGTAGTTTTTCTTGCGTTGGAGCCGACCTGATCAGAGGAGGACGGACGACCTAACGGAACCGGACTTGCACGCATATCGCATCTCCCGTTATCGCATGCAGGCTTTCCCATGCATCTCCACAGGCGTGTATGGCTACCCCATACACAAAGCGACGCCCATTGCTCTCAACACCGTCGGAGAGTTCTTGGATTCTCCGGAAGGGAAGGAGGTGAGTTGGGCGCACGAACGAGACGACGTTGGATCCCTGTCGAGCCCGAGACCACCTGAGCCAAGCCATGAGCTTCGTCTCGGCTGAGATGGAATTTAGACGACGAAGAAAGAGGAAAAGGGTAGCTTGCCCTTGACGTGACGGCGATAATATAATGTGCTCACGCCGACCACTTCTTCATGTTGCCGTCGCCCACCCATCCACCCACCATTACCATCTACCGTATACGTACCCTTACACGCACACGTACATCTACCCCGCACTCCGTGCGACTTCCGCCCGCCTCGCAGCTGGACAGGGTCGTTTTCACGATCTTCGGCGAATCAGACTTGAAGGTGTACGAGCACCTCTTGCCGCGCTACTTCCCCGTCGACCAAGTCGAAGCCGCACCCGCACCCGAATCCGAATCGGAAGGCAGTGGCGAAGGCAAAGTCGCACCCGAACACGAAGATGTACTCAACGTGGGCTCGGACCCAAACTCGAATCTCAAATCCTAAGTTTAAGCTCAAGCTCAACAAGCCCAACTCGAACGCGAATACGAACCCCTAAGCCCAACACCAATTCCAAGGCGAATCCGAAGCCCAAGCCGAAGCCCAAGCTGAAACCTGAAAAAAAGGAGGGAAGCAAAGATTGTGTACAAGAAGGAAGACCGTTCTGTCCGATCCAACCGTATCAGAGAGTAACTTGGAGGTCGCGGTGGACCAGACGTTGCGGTCCGACGTAGATGGTACCGTGAGATTGCCGCTCGTCGCGTATTCGCGCTGCGCTGATCGCTGGAGATGGAAGATAAATAAAAGGGACAGGGGCAGGGGGAAGGCTTCGGTAGCGCAACGATACCTCGTCGATGCGCAGAGCGACCCGACCTGGGGAACCGGCGCCGGCGCGAGAATCCGACTCGTGGCCATCTATCTGTCGTTTCACGGGCCAGGGGCAGAGCTCTCTCCGTCGTCCGGTTTGTATGCTGGATGCTGGATCCGTCCCATTTTGATGAATGCTCGGGAGGGGAGAGGAATGTAGCATTTGGAGAGTTCCGTCCGACTGGCCAGGCGGGGAAGGGCGGGATGAAAAAGTCAACAGACGGAGCGCACAGAGAGAATGAACGATGTCGGCAGTCGCCACAATACGACCCGACGCGCGCGCGCTTTCTCGCCGCCTGGACTGCCGTTGGAAGCCGGCAAGTGGAGGGCGCGGTCGCTTTCCAGTCGCCATCCTTGATCCAAGTCCTCCTTTTTTTTACTCCCTCGTTCCTTCCTTCCCTCTCTCTCTTTCTTCCTTATCGACGTGAGCGCGCGTGCCAGCCAGGCGCAAACTCGTAACCGTTACTCTGTAGCCGACGATGGAGCGCGCCCTGCTCGTGTCGCCTTGCTTCGCCGTCCGTCGTCTTTCTTTTTTGGCCGTCCTGAGCACATCCATGTGTGCGTTGAACGACGGAGCATGCGACACACAGCACAGCCGACAACTACATGACCTGGCGTCCATTTCGACCGACGTCGCCTCAGGCACCACCGCTGTCGCTCTCTCACGTCTGATCCCGTCGTCCGCGTTTCCCCCAAACGCGATAAGATCGACAACGGATCGCCGGTCCGGGCGCGCTCATGTAAGCATGTGCTGGGCCCCCGCAGCCGACGTGGCGAGATTCCCACGGGGAATCAAGGAACCCTAACCCTAGGTGCGGGCTCGATGTCTGAGGGGTGTGGGATCAGATCTCGTCGTCATCGAGATCGATGCGACCGTCGGGCGAAGGCCGGCCGAGGCTGGGTCGGGCCTGGCGGGCGGGCGGCGGGCGGCGGGCGGCGGGCATAGCGAGCGCGTCGATCGATGGTTGGCTGGCGTTCTTCGCTCCCGCTCGCCGTCGCCGTCTCAATCTCCGTCTCCGTCTGCGTCCTCTCTTCGCTTGGAACATGCGACCACTCGGCCTCGCACACCTCGTCTCTTCTTCCACCACCACCACCATACCGTCCTCACCCCCCTCTCTCCGTCTGCATCAGACAGCCCGTCATCTTCGCCCTTCCGCGCCCTCTTCCTCCTCGTCTTCGCACTCCTCCCTGCACAACATGTCTCAGGCTGTGTGAGTGGAGTGGATGGAGTCGCTCCTCTCCGTCCGACAGACTTCGCTCTCGCTCACCCCCGCCCATGCTCTCCTCGCAGTGCTGACATTGGCCTCATCGGCCTGGCCGTCATGGTGAGCACACAAGACAGGCAGGCCCGCGCCGGCGCCTAACCGCCAGTCTCTCTCTCTCCCTCATCTCTTCCTCTTCATGCTCACCCCGGCCTCCTTCCTCGTCGCAGGGCCAAAACCTCATCCTCAACATGAACGACAAGGGCTTCGTCGTCTGCGCCTACAACCGCACCGTCTCGAAGGTGGATCACTTCCTCGCCAACGAGGCCAAGGGTGAGTCCTAGTCCCACAGTCGGCTCGCTCGCCTCTTCGATCGCCCCCTTCGCTCCCTGATCGGCCCCGGTCCGGCCATCCGGTGTGTCTCGCATTTCGTTCGTCGGCCCGCTCACACCACCTTCGCTCGTCATTTCCTTCCTTCCTCGTCACCCTCCCCAGGCACCAAGGTCGTGGGCGCCCACTCGGTCGAGGAGTTCGTCTCCAAGCTCAAGCGCCCGCGCAAGATCATCCTTCTCGTCAAGGCCGGCCCCGCCGTCGACGCCTTCATCCAGCAGCTTCTCCCCCACCTCGAGAAGGGCGACATCATCATCGACGGCGGAAACTCGCACTTCCCCGACTCGGAGCGCCGCGCCAAGGAGCTGGAGGCACAGGGCTTCCTCTTCGTCGGCTCCGGCGTCTCCGGCGGTGAGGAAGGCGCTCGCTATGGCCCCTCCCTCATGCCCGGCGGTTCCGATGCCGCCTGGCCTCACATCAAGGAGATCTTCCAGAAGACCGCTGCCAAGTCGGACGGAGAGCCTTGCTGCGACTGGGTCGGTCAGGGTGGTGCCGGTCACTACGTCAAGAGTACGTGCCCTTCGTCTTTGCTTACAGGACAGGATTATGCGTTTCCCACCGATCACCGACCGCGGCTGCTGACTCTCTTTTCTTTTTATTTCCCTTCTTTATTCCTCACCTTGCAGTGGTCCACAACGGTATCGAGTACGGTGAGCAGGCGTTTTCCGGCCCGTTTCGTCCGACGTCGGCAGAATGGCGTCTGATCCTCACTTGGCTCGCCCTCGCACCGTTCCCTTCTGCCTTTCTCCTGTCCCCATTTCGAATGAACTGCAGGCGACATGGAGCTCATTGCCGAGGCGTACGACATCCTCAAGCGCGGCCTTGGCCTTAAGGAGAAGGAAATCTCGGAGATCTTCGACAAGTGGAACAAGGGCGTTCTCGACTCTTTCCTCATCGAGATTACGTGAGCACTTTGGTCCCGCCGGTCCCACTCGTGTCGTCGGCGGATCGTGAACACGTGTCTGTGGGTGACGACGGGGCGCTCACGGTATCTGCGTTTGTTTTCCCCTCCTCGTTGCAGTCGGGACATTCTCAAGTACGATGACGACGATGGCACGCCCCTCGTCGCCAAAATTCTCGACCAGGCCGGCCAGAAGGGCACTGGCAAGTGGACCGCGATCGTGAGTGTCCGTCGCTGAGCGACTTACTTCGATTCGCTGACGGGTTCGCCATCTCACCGCTGGTCGGATCGGTTCCGGTGTCATCCTCCATCCTCACCCCTCAGAACGCCCTCGATCTCGGCATGCCCGTCACGCTTATCGGCGAGGCCGTGTTCGCTCGCTGCCTGTCCGCGATCAAGGACGAGCGTGTGCGCGCGTCCAAGCGGCTCGGTGGACCGCAGATTGAGCCCTTCAAGGGCGATAAGCAGCAGTTCATCGACGACCTCGAGCAGGCATTGTACGCGTCCAAGATCATCTCTTACGCTCAGGGCTTCATGCTCATGAGGGAGGCCGCTAAGGAGTACAAGTACGTACGCGCATCCAGTCTGGATTCCCCGCTTTCCGTCGGCTCGGCTGACCCCGATGATCGTTGCTTGACTCATCTCCGTGGCACACACAGGTGGAACCTCAACATGCCGTCGATCGCGCTCATGTGGCGCGGCGGCTGCATCATCCGCTCCGTCTTCCTCAAGGACATCACCTCTGCGTTCCGCAAGAACCCGCAGTTGGAGAACCTTCTCTTCGACGACTTTTTCAACAAGGCCATCCACGACGCCCAGCCTGGCTGGAGGCGCGTCATCGCCCAGGGCACCCTGTGGGGTATCCCTACGCCCGCCTTCTCGACCGCGCTCGCCTTCTTCGACGGCTACCGCACCGAGCGCTTGCCCGCCAACCTGATCCAGGCCCAGCGCGACTACTTCGGCGCTCACACCTTCCGCGTCCTTCCCGAGGCCGCCAACGAGCACCTCCCCGCCGACAAGGACGTCCGTAAGTGGCAGCTTTCGCTCTATTCCTCCCTTTCGCCGCGACTTACTTGGACGCCAAGATTTCCTCTCCTGACCGCTCTTCCCTGTCTCCCCCGCTTCCGTCTACACAGACATCAACTGGACCGGAAGGGGCGGCAACGTCTCCGCGTCGACCTACGTCGCCTAAGCCTCGCCGAGGCCTCCTTTCTAGATATTGCTTTCCCGTCCGATCTCCTCCCTGCCCCCGTCGCCCGGCGATCGATCCCTCGCTCCTTGGCTCCATGCAGCGCTCCTCATGTGTCCGCCTCCGCGTTCATCCATTCATCGGTCGTAAAGGCCCCCCGTCCTTTGACAGCGCTAAACCGAGTCCTCGCTCGTCGTTCGCTCGCCTGCCCGCACCCTCACAAGAATGAATGAATAACACGCAGTTTTACATGCATGTACGCATACAAACACCCGCAGTTCGTTCAGTCGCTTTGCGTTGCTGGTGCTGGGCAGGATGACGGCGCTGAGAGAGATTGGTGGGGGGAGGAGGAGGCATGTCGCCTGTCGCTCGCTTGTCCCGGGTAAGTAAGCATGGAACGGTAGGCGTGAACGGATTCACTTTGCTCGTCGTCTCTGTTAGACCTTCTGGTCCTGGATGAACCCGTCGTCGGCGTTCAAATCGGAAGCTCGGCGGTTTGGACGGCGCGGAAGAGGCCGGTGAGGCCGGCGGGAGAATTCGGACGGAGGGCGGGACGAGTTTGCTCGTGACGGGTGGTGATCGATCAGCGCGGCGGGGGGAGAGACGGCGGGGGTTGTCCGGACAGAGAGAACATAGGTCGTCTCAGGCGACCGCCCCTTCGCTTTCCCTCCGCCTTCTACCCACTCTAGACACCCTTACACACCACCCACACAGACCAAACCGACAACGACGATGGAGAATGAACCCTCGGCCAAAGATGTGGACCTCATCACCCTCACCAGGCACGTCCTCCAAGAGGGCTTCAAGGCCCAGAAGGAGAGCGGCGCGAGCGGAGATTTGACGCTTTTGCTCAGCGCTCTTCAGACTACGTGGTGAGTTGTGTGGTGCGTGCGGTGCGGTGCGGTGGGGAAGGGGCGAATGGTTGGATGGATGGATGGTAAGTGGGTGAACGGGCCCGGTCGAGGGGAGGGGGAGGGGGAGGGAGTTGGCGTGTCGTGAAGGGCCGGCGGGGGAGGCCGGGGACCCCATGTGTGCATGTGTGGGGGGGCGGACCGGTCCGGTAGAGTAGACGCGCATCGTTGGCTCACGAATGAAGCACATCTCTTGAGACACTGACGTCCGTCAACGCACCACATCAACATCGCGCCGACTCCCTTCACAGCAAGTTCATCGAGAACAATGTCCGCAAGGCCAGGCTGATCAACCTGTGAGCACGATCGCGTCGGTTAGGAACTTGGAATGTGTGCGAGCCGTCCGTGCCGTGCCCTCCCCCTGTGCGCACGAACGAATAACGGAACGACCTTTTTTTTTGCCGAACGAACAGCGTCGGCCTGGCGGGCGAGCAGAACGTGCAGGGCGAGGAACAGAAGAAGCTTGACGTGCTCTCGAACGAGATCATGATCAAGGCGCTCAAGGCGTCCGGCAAAACGGCCGTGCTCGTCTCGGAGGAGAACGAGGACGCCATCATTGTCGACAACAGTGACAAGGGCGGAGACGGTACGGGCAAGTACTGCGTCGTCTTCGACCCGCTCGACGGAAGCAGCAACATCGATGCTGGCGTCAACATTGGCACCATCTTTGGCATTTACCTCGTCGTCAGTAGTGTGTCGCCCGAGCGCTCGCTCGTCCCCCAAGCCTCCGTCGTGTGATCGAACGCTGACTGACGTGGACGCCCCCCATTGGACCCCCATTTGGCTTTGCTCGTACAGAGGCCCGGCTCAAAGGGTGACGTCCAAGACGTTCTCCGGCCAGGGCGCGAGATGGTGGTTGCCGGCTATACCATGTGAGCGGACCGACCGAGGGCCTATTTTTCTTTGGTTGATTTGCATGGTGGCACGGAGGTCAGATGATGCCTTTGTATGTTCTGACGGCCCTCTCTTCCCTCTCCGCCACGCTTGCTCGCCGCTCTCGCCGCGGTCAGGTACGGCTCTTCGGCTAACCTCGTCCTTTCGACCGGAAACGGCGTCAACGGCTACACGCTCGACAACGTGAGACCCTTTCTCCGTCGCATACGCGCGACTCTCTGGTCTTATGGAAGCGTCAGCGCTGAACCGTCGCCGCCGCCCCTTTCCTTCCCTCTTCATCGGCGTGGCAGTCGCTCGGCGAGTTCATCCTCACTCACCCTAACATTACCATTCCCGATCGCGGCAAGATCTACTCCTGTGAGTTTTTGCCTCGAGACGCTCTCAGCCCGGCGATCCGACGCTCTCTTCTGTCATTCGTAGGGGACATGACGACTTACTCCGCCGTTCCTTCCTTCCCTCGTCTCCGTCCTCCTCTTCCCCTTACCATCTCCTTCCCATCCACCCCAGTCAACGAAGGCAACTCCAAGTACTTCTACGAGCCCGTGATCAAGTACCTCGACTCGATCAAGAACCCGCCCGATGGAAAGAGCCCCTACTCCGCCCGATACATCGGCTCCATGGTCGCTGACGTTCACCGTACCTTGCTCTATGGTGGCATTTTTGGGTGAGCGAGCCAGACGCTTCCGAGTCGATTCGACCCGGTTCTACCCGGTCTGCGAGCTGATCGAAGGGGAAGAAACGGCGCGGCTGATGCTAACGCTGGACACGCTCATCGATGGACCCATTCCCATCGCCCCCTCCCTCCCGACAGGTACCCCGACGACAAGAAGTCCAAGTCGGGCAAGCTCCGCCTGCTCTACGAAGGCTTCCCTATGGCCTTTCTCACCGAGCAAGCCGGAGGCCTGGCCACCACGGGCAGGGGTCGGATCCTGGACGTGCAGCCGGAGAACATCCATCAGAGGACGCCGGTGTTCTTGGGGAGCAAGGAGGACGTGAAGGACCTGTTGAAATTCTACGAGGAGAGCAACTGAGGCGGCGCGGACTGGGGGTTGTGGAAGATGCGGCGCGGAGAGATGATGATGGGGGACGGGCGCCATGTTCTGTACAATGTCCGGCATGAACAAGCCAAGCGAGCCCGTTTTCCCATCCCGCTTCTGCCATTTTGCGATTTTCCTTTCGGTCGACGCGGTGAAATCGGGGGTCGCCTATCTATACATGCGTTCCCTCCTCATGTCTGCTGTTGAGTCAGAGGAACGTCGACGGGGGGAGGGACGAGAGGAACGGGGCAGCCAGGTGCACTGGATGGGTCGATCGACGACGGGGCTGGATTGAGGATTCCGCTGTCGGATGCTCGCGTCAGCGGCCAGGAGGAGCAAGAAGACGGTGTAAAAAACGAGACGGAAAGCTGGGACGGAGAAGGGGAGAGAATGGATGACACGGGCGGCTCGGCCTTAAACCACGAGACGGGGAAAATATGATGGGGCGGACGGTTGGTAAAGTGCACACATACACACACACACACACGCGCTATGACACGGTCATTTCGGAAGGAAAAGAAGTGTCGAGAGGAAGATGGCGACGAGCCGCATCAAGGGCTTGACGCTTGACGCGGACGACGCGACGCTAGCTCGCTGGGGAGCGAAACGAGGCGAGGGCACAGCGGGGATTCAGACCCTACCTGGAAGAGACGGGTGCACGTCTGACGAGCGAACGGAAGGTGGAGAAGGGCACGGCGCTGTGGAATGTTGTTTGTTGGACGTAAAAGGAGGGCAGAGGGGAAAGAGCTGTCTACGAGGGTGAAGGAAGCGTTTGTCGGCACGCACGGGGTCGACGTCGTAACGACGTTTTTTCAGTTGAGAACGATTAGGCTGATCCGAAAGCTGACATTGCCCCGTCATATTCTAGCAGCAGGAGAGCAGAGAAGAAAAATAAAAGCATCCTCGTTGAGGAGAGCAAGCTCCCGCTCAGGGACTAGACGTCGGGATTCGTCCGGACTGTGCTCACCCCATGTATTTGTCGATCTGTGTGACACGGTATCAATAAGAAAGAACTGTTGGGTGTGACAGAGGAACCGAGCGACGACCGCGTCTGTGGCTCTCACGATATGACGAGACATTGGACCTTCCGGCTAATCATTGGCAATTTGATTAACTGACAGGAATAGAGTAAAAAAGGCATGGACGAGGACATGTCGGCTCCTGCTTTTGTTCTGGCGTTGCTTGGAAGAGATAGGATGGAGAACTCGAGTGGGGAAAGAAACATAAAAGAGAAAAGGAGGGCCGAACGGGACGAATGCTGCAGCCTACTGACGGGAAGAGAGAAAGATGAAGGCGGTGAAAGGAGAGGGAAGAAAAGAGAAAGGCGTATCGAGAGGAAAGCCACATGCTCTAGAGCGTCCGAGGAGGGTAAAAGAGTGTCGAATGTCGGAAGGAACGCGTCCAAGGAGGAAAGGTTACGTACGATCCATAGCTGCCCGCCACGTCTGTCCGCCACGTGACGCCAGCTCGGCTTTCCGGTCCAGTCCAGCCATGCTCTCCCTTCCTGCCTGCCCACCTCCGCGCATCCTCGCCCGGATTCGTGACTGTCCGTCTGTCGCCCTCCGCACCGACATCTTCCGCTCCTTCTCCAGCCGGTACGAAGACCTTCCTCGTTCTCGTTCGTTTGCCGGTTATTTTCGTTCAACTGTCCAATGCATGCGCAGAACCCTCCCCTAGGGGTCACAGGCCGACGCGATCACCTCACTTCTTTGCTGCGACTGGCTTGCCCTGGTTGCCGTACTGTTCCATGGCGGTGGTTCAGCGGTCACAATCAGAGGAGAGGTCAAGAAGCGAGGAAGAGTCAGGACGCCATTATGAAGCCAAGGCAAACGAAAACACCCATTCGCCCAGCCGTTCGAGGCGAGACGAGGTGATTTCGTATACCCAACAGCACAGATCCTTGTGGAAGCCGCCGGAACACTCCAAAGGAACGACGGAAGAAAGCAAAAGCTCAAGCTCACCTTTTCCTGGTAATTCTTTTCCCTTCGGAACAAGAGGATATGCGGCTCTGGCGCTGTGAAGATGTAGAAAGGGTGCGGGCAATGGCGAAGCGGGTAGGGGATAGGGAGGAGCGTCGGAAGCGTTCAGCATTCGCGTTCTCGTTTCCTCCTGATGTTCAGAGTCAGATGCAAGTGTATGTGCAGGGAAGCGCAGAAAACTGTCCGCCTTCGTATGGGCCTTTCCGCAGCCAAGGGCAGGCGTCTGCAGGAGAAACTCCGGAACCGGCAAACAAGCCACCCTTTCTTTTGGGTGCCATTGCCATCGGAGTCGCCTCTTCCCCGTCCGGATCCCCAGAAAACTCACCATGTACCTCATAATGCTCCCACCCCAAGCTTTGGGTGATACCAATCCCGCGCCATTCCGAGTCACTGAGGATGCGCAGCACTCCAGGCTCGTCTGGGTCGAAGTAGGTCTTAGGGATCAGCTTGAGCATCGGTTTTGGGAGGATCACGTGGCTGGTATGGGTGGGAAGAACAGAATGAAAGTCGAGGTGCAGTGCGATGCAATGCGGGGGACGCGATGCGGTGGAAGCGGCAAACCGGCAGGCGTGTGTAGAAAGGAGGCGTTAAAAGAGAATATGACGTTAGCCAACGATTCTGCCAGTCGGTAGACCGAGCAGAAAGATGCGACATGTAGTGCGCAAACAAAAAGGCTTCCCCCCTCACCGGTACTCCCAAAGGTCGTCAGAGTATTTTTCAGAATAGTGGATCCTATATGACCGGTCAAGTAAACAAACGAAAACCAGAGACCAGAGAGACGTAGAGAAGGGAAATTGGATCCCGTTAGCGCTTCGTGCCCCACTGCAAAACAAAGCTTTACCACAGACAGCATCTTCGTCCGTCTATGCTCCCAACTGGGGAATACTAGCAAGGCGAATGAGACGAAAGCGACGAAGAGACCGAAGCCGGGCGACCGGCCGGGAGGGCGGCTAGGCGACGAGAGAGGCGCGCAACTGCCTCACCAGCGCACGACGGGGTCGACCGAGCAACCGAGATTCAGACGCCATCACTCACCGATCCACATAGTCCTCGTACGTCGCCTGTTGCTGCTGCGACTGCGTCATCTCGCCAGCCTAGGCCTCGGTCTCTCCTTCTCTGATCCGTCGGGAGACCGTGAGACGCGGAGAGGCGGGGAGAAGGATGAAGGTGCTGCCGTACGGACGAGGAGCGAGCGAAGAAGGAGGATGGTGGAGGGGATGACGACGACGAGGACGGCGGTGATAGTGACGACGTCAACCCAAGCCCGGATACGGCTTCGACTCGTCCGCTTCTTCTCTCCATCTGCAGCCGCAGTCGCGTCGACGCGTTGTCGTACCAAAGCGACGCGCGCTGACCGCCTCTGCCCAAAAAACGGCGGCGCCTTGGAAGGCAGTATGTGTCCCTTGGCTCGAGCAGGAGATTGCTGGAGACAGACGCACTCACCGTGGATGAGAAAGAGAAAGACGCAGGCCGTGAGCCGCACAGAGGGAGCACCACTCTGCTAGCCAGGCCTTCTCGCCCAGCCGACCAGCTGGCCTTCTATCGGCTTCCGCCCGCTCGGAGCAAGCCGTCCCGCACGACCCGCTCGTTGCCGCAGTCTGTTCGATCCGCGCTCCTTCCTTCGTCCGGCCCTCAACTGGGTGCCGTTTCGACGTCCATTTCGTCCATCCCTCCCGTTTCCCCCTCCCGTCCTTTGTCTTTCGTCATGGTGAGCAGGCAGCGATCGCCTTTTGCGGGCCTCCCCCGCCGATGTCCTCTTTTACAGCCTTTTCGTTTGCGCTGACGCTCGCCCTCTTTCGACCCGCTCCCATACCTCGGTGGCGCTTGTCCTTTCCCTCCCTCCTTCCCATGCAGTCTGCACCGAGGATCATCGCACAGATCGTCCTTGTCGGCGCCACCATCGTCGGCAAGGCTTTCGTAGAAGCCGGGAAGCAGGCAGCGCGAAGTGCGTATCTCACGCGCTCCCATTCCCGCGTTCCTAGTCCGCTCGTCTCCATTGCCACGCTCGTCTCTCGCTCACCCGGCTTGCTTCGCTTTCCTTCGCACTTTCTCTTTCCTTCATCCGCGCCTCCCTTCTCTCTTCCCCTTCTTTGCAGACGCCCGAATGCGCCAAGATATGCCCGCAGGGGCAGCAGCAGCAGCGGCGGGCACGAACCAGGCAATGTCGAACAGCATCACGGACCAGCTCACGCGGGCTCATCGCATGACGCTCACCGAGGCGCAGCAGATCTTGAACGTGAATAAGGACGACGGACTGGAGTCATTGATGAAAGTGAGTTGGTCTCGAGTACGACTGCGATCAGATAACCACAGACCTTGCTTTCACCGAATCGCTTCCACGCGACGACGGGCTGACTTCCCTTCTTCCTTTGTTTCACCCTCAAGAACTACGAACACCTCTTCTCCGTCAATGAGCCCGCACCGCCACCATCCAAGCCCTCCGCCTCTGCCTCTCGACAAAAACCGAACGAGAAACCCCCGACGGTGCCGCCGCGTCTAGGAGGCGGCTCGTTCTACATCCAGAGCAAGGTTGTGCGCGCCAGGGAGAGGATCGAGGCGGAATGGGAGGCGGCCAGGCAGAAGGAGGCGGAGGCGAAAGAGGGTACCAGTAAAGAAGCAACTGGGTCGGAGGGGACTGGGAAGGAGTCAGGAGGGGCGAAGGACGCTGAGGCGCGATGATCTAGGCTTCTCGGTGGCGGGTTTGGACGGAGGCGATAGGGCAGCGGGGAAACGACGAGCAGACATAGAGGGTGGTGCACGCCTACGTAACACGTTTAGAGCTTGTTGCGTTGAGACGGGAGGGAAAGAGACAAGGCGATAGATGGGTGCCCATCCGCTCGAATCGCTGCTGCTTTCACCCATTCACCCATCTCTCTGTTCGGGGTGACATCGGACGTCGACCTCTCTTTCTTCAGCTGCACAAGCGTTGATGATACGCTACCAGCGTGTTTCCTTCTTGACACCGTCCCCATCTCATCTTTACACTTTCGTCGATGCCACCGTCCACCCAAGCGACTCACCGCCGCTTTCGTACTATTGCCTATCTCCCATCACCGCATCTCACTTTAACTCCGCGTCCGAAACCACCTCTCAGCCCATCTACAATTGCCCGATCAGATCAGACCGGACTCTTATTGTGGTTCTGTCGAGCCTGCTGTCGGTTCCTCGCTATTGCATCGTTGGATTCATAGATGTCGTTTTTGTCGTCCACCGTGGCGGTGGATCATGTTGCAGTTGCACTGCGTGAGGGCTTCGAGTGCAGGAATCGCCTTTTGAAGTATATTCCTCTTTCTCCCTTCCTCCGGTAGTGCGACTATATGACGCGTGGGCCTCGATCGCCGCCCATAGTAACAGGCTGTTCCCTACATCGACCAGAAAGCGGTGACCCTTCCCGACGGCCTCCATTTGGCGAACTAGCTATGGCTCGATCGAGTTCCATTCCGTCCCCACTTCTAAGAATAAAGAAGCGAATCGACTGCCGATCGTCCAGGAATAAGAATTATATAGTTCTATTAAGGAAAGAGCGACAGAAGGGGACGGCGAAGGCCGCAACGGAACAGGTGAAGGTCATGAGGCTCATGCGGGGCGGATCAGCCTTGGAAATCTCATGCTATCGTCGCGAGCACGCCATCCGGACGACGTCCAGACGCAATGACCAAGTCGCCTTCTTTCTTGGACCAAGCTCTTCCTTCGACAGGCGCAGTACGGGAGAGGACGCAATTTGGGCGTTGGATGGTGAAAGATGTTAACACGATGAGACTCTATCTTATCTCTCGATCGGAGAGCGCGCATGGCTGCGGCAACGCCGAGGTCCGACGCATGGGAGGAGCTTGCGTTCAGGAGCACCAAAGCAGACGACGGGCCCCCGCGATGTCAATAGACAGGACCTGGATGACGACTTCTTCCTCTTGCTCAAGATAGCAGTTACGAGCCGTGCCTCACCTCTCTCTAAATTTTGGGGATGGTGCCACCGGACTGTGCATTGTGGGATGCGCAGTTCCTTTTTCGACCGACGCACATCCGGCATCTCTTCGTTCCTCACGTCTCTACTTTTTTTTGGCCGCACGACAGAATCGGATATACGTGGAGTCGGTTGAAAGTGCCTTACATCGCCCAAGGTGCTTGGTTCTTGTCGGAAGAGACACGCTCTGTGCGTGCTCACCACTTAGTACGACGTGCGAAGGCGTGCGCTCGGCGCCCATTTCTTCTCCCAAGCTTGGGAGACGTTGGAAATAAGGAGAGAGGACGCAGTACGAAGTACTAGAGCAAGTTGTAGCAAGGTTGACGAGCGAAGTATTTAAGCCGGGCGAGAGTGGCCGTCCTGTCCTTCAGACTCCTTGACTCCAGTCGGCGAACGCACCTGACCTTCACCCTTTCCACATTTGCGCTTCCATCTGATCTTTGATTCAGCAACTATGCCCCCCACCGCCGACGTGTCCTCCTCCCGAACCACTCTGGTGTCTCCTTCCGCCTCTGCCAAGCTCCGCTCGGAGCCGCTACAGAAGAAGGGCGTGCTGGACCAGTTCAGGTCATTCGACGTGACGCCCGTAATCGGCCGCGAGTTTCCTGACGTCCAGCTGACTGACCTGCTTAATGCAGAGAACAAGGACGAGCTGATTCGCGACCTCGCTATCACTGGTGTGTGGTCGATGTTGGCTACGCTATTCTCCGGAGCGCTTTGAATAGTGCGAAAGCTAAAGTAAGTTTGAGGTTGGGGAATTATTCTGCGACAGTCAGCGAGCGCGGCGTCGTCTTCTTCCGTAACCAAAGGTGAGTGCTCTTTCGCCTCCTTTCACGAGACACAGCCGCGCACCACCGTGCCCATTTCTGACGGTCCGTTTTCGTCGCTCCATAAAGCATCGAGATCGACCAGCAAAAAGAACTCGCAAACCTTCTCGGCCATCTCACCGACAAGCCTGCCGAATCGGGCCTCCACATCCACCCCGTCTCGAACGGAGGTCGCGGCGACATCGTCAACGAGCGTGGCGATTTGAACAAGGACAATGAGGTCAGCGTGATCAGCAGCGAGAGGAGACTGACGTATGGCTGGGGGGACAGGAAGTTTTTGAGCGACGAGTGGCATTCCGAGTGAGTTGGTCTTTTGGGGACGGAGCGCTTGGAGATTTGTCGAGATAGCTGGACGCATGCCTAGTGCGCTTTGGTTCCCAGCATCACGTTCGAGCCCGTCCCTGCCGATTACTCTATCCTCAAGGTTCATACGCTGCCTGAAAGTGAGGAGCCGCTTTGAAACCTCTGATGTCTCGGTCAAGTTTGGGACATCTCACGTCCAAATCACCCTCGTGATCTCCTCCACAGCTGGCGGTGACACGCTCTGGGCGTCCGGTTACGAAGTCTACGACCGGATCAGCGCTCCCGTCCGCGCCTTTCTCGACACCCTCACGGCGACCTACGCCCAGCCCAAATTCAACGAAACGGCCGCCCGAGCCGGCTTCGAGCTTTACACCCAACCTCGCGGCTCGCCTTTGAATGTGGGCGAGGTCCTCGAAGCGAAGCATCCCGTCGTTCGGACCAACCCGGTGACCGGGTGGAAGAGCATCTTCGGGTTTGGACATCACGTCTCGCACCTGGACGGCCTGACGCCATTCGAGAGCGAGAAGCTCTTGAAGTACTTTGAGGCGCTCGTCGTTCACAACCACGACCTGCAAGTCAGGCTCAAGTGGAACAAGAATGATCTCGCGTAAGTGGCTGGCCAGCCGGTCTCTTTCTCCGTGTAGACTTTTTTTTTCTTTCCTACCGCCTGACCTTCCTATGTCTTTTTCTTTTTTTGATTTGTCCCGATCATCAGGATCTGGGACAATCGTAGCGTTTACCACGCAGCGACGTGAGCATCTCTTGATAGTGCCGTACCACGGGATGACGACCGATGGCTGGTGCATGACTTTCTCTCTTCTCCCCGTAAAACTTGTAGGCCCGACTACGACCACCTCGGAAAGCGCACGGGTGCGAGGGCCGTTGGTGTCGGCGAGAAGGTGCGTGGAAGGAAGGAAAAGAGACGGGCAGGGGCGTCTCGTCAAACTTCTTTCTAACCTCCGCTCGCTTCCTCGCTTCACTTTTAATAAGCCCTACCTCGACCCCGCGTCGACCAGCCGTCGCGAGGCGCTTGCTGCAAAGCGAGCGGTGTCGACCTTGGCCCAAGACGCGTGACGGGACGGCGTTGCAGCGCCGCGTCCGGAAGCTCTGCTCTGTCTCTTGTTGTTATTTTTGTTTGTTTGCTTCGCCCCGGCTTTGTTGACTTTCCTCGACTCGCGCGCTCCTCTTCCTTTCCTCTTTTTTTCCTTTTCAATCGCCCACGATTCCGAGGCCGGGCGGGGTTGGTATGAAATGAGATGTGAAGCGATGATGCTATGCTATCCTATCCTATCCTATAACCACCCCACCATGACGACGTTTCGGGGTTAAGAGGAGGACGAGAGGCGACTTGGCCGCGTCCGTCGGCCAAGCGGTCCCCGGATTGAAACTATTATAAAAGGTAAATTATTCAGGCAAGTTGAGCTTACTAAAGATCAATTAGTGAATGTAAAGAATAAATATGCATGCAGATGCACTGTACTGTACGCACAGGTACTTACGTACGGTGGTCAAATCTCTCTCGGGGTGGCCTAGACGAACGACATGGACGCGTTGCGACCGTGTCGGACACATCTACATGACGTGTGTTCAGAACCGACAACGCGCAGCACCCAACTTGACCCAGCCCAACAACGCACGAGAGGCGAGGCACGGGCCGAAGGAGAAAGGGAAGCGAAACGGCAAGACCTCCTTCTTCTTTTCACCGCGCGAACAGACTCCTCCCTCTTTTCACCCCGCAAACGGACTAGAAGCGAACGCTCTGGAAGAACGAAACAAAGAAGAAGAAGGCGGGGAAGAAGGAAACATGTGGGCGAGCTGCTGCTCGTCTGTCTGTGCGCTTGCGTCGCGCATCGAGGGCATTGCTGTCGGGTAGACGAACTGGATGGATGTGGTGGATGGAGCCAGGGAAGCGGGGATAAGAAATTTGGTGGAACCAGGGAGCGAGGATAAGAAAGATTGCTCCGATTGGGCGCGGAGCAAAGCAAAAGCGTGCGCGCACCTTCTCATTATATTCATTCATGACCTCGGCCGCAACGATCGAGCGGTCCTTGACCAGGCGGGCGTATCGCTCGGCGAGGTACTTGGTCTGCCAGCCGAAGAGGGCCATCATCAACAATGCGAGCCACCAACCGCGGCTGTTGAGGCCGAGGAGGTGGCCGAAGTGATAAAAGAGAGCGTGTGTGGGAGAGTAGACGCTGCGTGTGGGCGGGGGGGACGAAGAGAGAGGAGCCGGCGGCGGCGTTCGGTCGGTCGGAAAGGAGGGCCAGGCGCGGAGGCGAAAGGAGAAGGAAGGAAGGACGAAAACTCACCAGAACAACCTGAGGTAAAACCCTTCCGGCTGCCACACTTCCAACGTCTGCACCCTCGCCTTCTGCCTCGCCTCCAGCTCGTCCACCTCGTACGGGTCTGATACGAACCAGCGCAGGAGGGTGCCGAGGACAGGAAGGCGGAGGAGGAGGTGGAGGCCCAGTTTTCTGCGTGGGGAACAGATGAGCGAGGATGAGTCGACAGCGCAAAGATGAGGAACCAAACAGGACTGAGCAAAGACCCACTTGACCTTGACGCTCAGCGGCTCCTTCTCCGGCGGCTCCATGTTGAAGTCCATTTCGGCGAGGCGGGCATTGGGCGAGTCTATGGGGTTCTGTGCGCCAGGCACGAGGACAAACGATCGGTGAGCGAGGCGAGAAAAGGACAAAAACCAAAACACTGCACTCACTCGCTCATCCCGGAGAACCATTCTGTACGTGCGCTTGCGAGTGAAGAGGTAGAGGGCGTTGAGGAAGGAGATGGCGAGGAGGGAGAAGGAAACGAGGAAGGACTGGACGCAAAGCAGATACGCATGTGGTTGGATGAGCGGCGGGACGAAAAAAAAAAGAAAAAAAAAGACGAAGACGAAGACGAAGACGAAGTAGGAGAGAGTGAAGATGGAAGGAAGACGTGCGAGCGCTCACCATCCAGCCAATCCACGCATCTCTTTGGCCCTTCCTCAACCTCCTGATCTCATCCTGCCTCGACCACTTTCCCTTCTTTCCTCCAAACAAACTCGTTCCCTGCCGGACTGGCCTCGCCACCTGCTCCGGCTGACCGGTGATGAGCGGCGCGGCGGCGCCGCCAAACTCGACGGGGATGCCGATGGGTCGAGCGACGTGGGCGAGAAAGTGGATGAGGTGGAAGAGGAGGGCGAGCGGGTAGGCGAGAGCGGGGGCGTCACTGAGCGTCAGGTGTTCAAGGACAAGGGCTTGGAGGCGGTGGAAGAGGTCGATTGGGAGAGCGAGAAGTCTGGGCGGAAGAGGAGAAAGGACTTGGTCAGATTCGCATATGATCGAAGCAAGATGCAGAATCGCATATGACCGAAGCAAGATGGAGAACCACCGTCCGATCGCTCGCTCACCTCTGACCTAGAGGCTTCCTCCTCACGAACCTCCTCCTCGGACCAGCGGTCCTCGTCAAAGCCGCCGCCTGTTCCTGCTCCGGCGTTTCCGCATCCCTGCCGCTTCCGCCGTGCCCACCGGCGGTGCCTTTTAACGGCGACGACACGGGGAACCTCCTCAGGCCGGGAGAGCCAAAAGTGGCCGAGCGACGAAATACAGGCGAAGAGTTTTGGATGTTCCGGATCGGCGTGCCAACAAAACGGGGCGGCGGAGTGTGGGGTAGCGCGGAGGAGGAGGAGGGCGTGTGAGGGGCCCGAGGGGAGGCGGTGGCGGGAGCGGAGGCAAAGGCCGAACCGGCGCTTTGACGCGGGGTGTGCAGGGGCGGACGGGGAGAGGTCGTCGTGGGCGGAGGGGAGACGGCGGCGGCGGTTTGCTCAAAGCCAAAGTTGGCCCTGTCCCCTTGGCCGCTTCCACCTCGCTCGACTCGGTAAGACGGCGGGCTGGACGGCCAATGCTCGCCTTTGTCGTCCACCATCCTATCGCTGTCGTCGTCGTCGTCGTCGTCGTCGTCGTCGTCGTCGTCGTCGTCGTCGCTGTCGTCGCTGTCGTCGTTATCGTCATCGTCTTCTTCTTCTTCTTCTTCTTCTTCTTCTTCTTCTTCGTCCTCTTCCTCTTTTGGAGACGCGGGCACCTGTGTCTTGCCGTAACCAGTGCGCTGGACGGCGGAGGAAGAGGAGGAGCGGCTGAGAGGCGAGGGGTTATAAAGCTGATGCTGCTGCGTCTGCTGCTGGCGCTGGTAGCCACCGCGGCCCCCCCTGCCACCGCGGGGACGGCGCGGGCTGCCGGAACGAGAGGACATGGCTGGCTGGGTAGGATGTGTGAGACCAAGCAAGCCGGCCGTTTTTCCTGCAGCGACGTCCAGATCAGGTCGGGCGACGCTGGACGACGGCGATCGAGCGCGCAAGCCGCGACAATGGCGGCTGGTCACGTGCTGCCACAATGAGCGCCACGTGCGAGATGAACGCCGGCTGACGGCGTTTTCTGTGTATCCGAGGCTGCCGTCGTGGGCGCAGGGAAGCGCGGCTCCGTAATTGCCGGTCGTGTCCCATAGGGCGGTTGCTGTTTCCGGTCTGTCTGTAGTCGATTCGCGTCGACTCGTCGGGCGGGAGGGTGAGCGTGCTCACTGCATATGTACATGTCCGCGTCCGTGCTCAGAGGGGGCGAAGACCACGACGGACGAACACAGCGGCGGGCGCATGACTCCAGCGCCTTCCTCCCCACTGCGTCGAATTGCCCGCGACAACGAGAGGGCGATGGGTCAGAAGCGGCTCGGCCGGCGCTGCTGGTCTGGGGCGGTTGACGAAGGCGGACGCGGGCGCCCGTGCGTGGGGGTCCTTTCGTGGGCCCCCGAGCGGGGAGACGTGCAGAGAGAGACGGTTTGCGAGCGAGCGAGGGTCTGTCTGCGTCTTTGCTCTGGTTCGCTTCGTTTCCGGTCCCCGTTCATGTCATGTATCATGTCCATTGACGGAGGAAGCTGCACCATGACGAGTGGCTTTGCGGTCCGCTGCACTAATAATAATAACTGGCTCGCTGGACACGGTAGAACGTGAAGCAGAACGTGGCTGGCCGGATGTTGTTGTTGGCTGGAGGTGGATGCTCTTGCGGGCGACGGACGACTGGCTGGCGCACGTACGACACGGCGCAGCGCGGCCCGCTCCCGGTCTTGTGCGACCTTGGCGGCGGGGGCTGATCAGATTTGGGCCCGGCTGGCTCTGGCTGGCTTGCTTTGGCTCGCTGGTCGGACGAGCGGCGACGGGCGGAGGACGAGCAGAGTCGCCGACGTCTCTTTCTTCTCTTTTTCTTTTTTCGCTCGCCTTGGCCCCTTCCATCAAACTCTAGCTCGCCCTCATCCATCTGCTTCCTCTTCCTCTTCCTCTTCCTCCTCCTCCTCTCGACGCCACGCTGCGCATCTTTGCATTGCGTCTCTGCAGGCACCGACGACATCCGACGCACCGCCGCCGACCGCTCGCATCTCATCGCATCGCATCTCATCGCTTCGCCCACCCTCGTCGCCATTGCCATCGCCATCACGATTTCTTCGCCCCTCCCCGCCCGACTCCTCCTTCCCCACCTTGCTCCTCGCCCAGTCCTCCGCCCTCCGCCCCGCCCACTCCCTCGCGGCGCCCTCTCCGCCCACCTCCCCTCGGCTCGCCGGTCCGCTTCTGCTCCCGCCCGCACCACCACCGCTTTCACTCCCACCACCACCACCACCCAGTCCAACCTCCCCTCCCCCTCCCCTCCTCCCCCTCCCCCGCTCTCCCAACGCCCACCCACTGCCCCCCGCTTCCCCAGCGCCCCCCGCCTTCACTCGTCCAACCGCGCCTACTTGCCCACCATGCCCGAGTTCGTCGGCTCCGTCGATTGCGGCACCACGTCGTCTCGCTTCAGTGAGTCCCACCGAACCGGGCCAAGGACGGGCGGGAAAAAAAAAGGGAGAGAAAGAAAGAACATGCTGACCTCACTCGCCGCCCCTGCAGTGATTTTCGATGCCGAGGCCAACGTCGTCGCCTCCCACCAGCAAGAGTTCACCCAGTTCTTTCCTCATCCTGGGTGAGTTTTCGTTCCTGTCGGGCCCGCGGCCGACCGGCTCGGAGCAAGGATGGGATGGACGAGAAAGAAAAAACGTCACGTCATTGTCGCCCTCCGCTTTTGCCCACTGATGATGGCCTCACTTGTTCCCGTCCCTCCCTACCGCGCAGATGGCACGAGCACGACGCCAACGAGCTCGTCTCGAGCGTCAACGAGTGCATCGAAAAGGGAATCAAGAACCTCGAAGCCAAGGGCTACAAGGCCTCCGACATCAAGGTCATTGGTGGGTCATCCACCGTCTCCGCTCCCGCTCGCGCCCGTCCACGCCATTCTCTGACTCGACCATCGTTCTCCATCCGCCTCGCCTTCTTTTTCCTTTCCTTCCGCTCCGGCCACACCAGGGATCACCAACCAGCGTGAGACGACGGTCGTCTGGGACAAGGAAACCGGCAAGCCGCTCACCCGCGCCATCGCCTGGCCCGACACCCGCACCACTCACACCGTCCGCGAGCTTGCGGCCAAGAGCGACAAGGGCACGGACGCCGTCAAGGAGGTCACTGGCTTGCCCATCAGTGCGTTCCGCGCGTGGCCAACCAGCAATTCCATTCTGTCCCATGTCATTTTTCACTCACTCGCTGCCCTCTTTTCGTCTGCTTCCCCCCCTCTTTGACCTCTCCCTTCAGCCACCTACTTCGCCGCCGTCAAGTTGCGCTGGATGCTGGACAACATCCCCGAGGTGAAAAAGGCACACGACGAGAAGCGCATGCTCTTCGGCACCGTCGACTCCTGGCTCCTCTACAACTTCACCGGCGGTGCCAAAGACGGCGGCCTGCACATCACCGACGCGACCAACGCCAGCCGGACCATGTTCATGAACCTTCGCTCGCTCGTATGGGAAAAGAGCCTGTGCGACTTTTTCGGTGTCGACATGTCTATCTTGCCCAAGATTGTCTCCTCCTCCGAGGTGTACGGACACGTGGCCGCTGGCCCGCTCAAGGGCGTGCCCATCGCTGGCGTCGTCGGCGACCAGCAGGCTGCCCTCGTGGGCAACAAATGCTTCGAGGATGGGATGGCCAAGAACACCTACGGTGAGTTCTCTTCTTCCTTTTCCTTTACCTCCTCCGTCGTCTTTCTCACCTACCGTCGCTGTCTTTTCTCCGCTCGTCTTCGCCCCATCGACAGGAACCGGCGCTTTCCTGCTCTACAACACGGGCAAGAAGGCCGTCAGCTCCTCTCACGGCCTCCTCTCCACGGTCGCCTTCAAGGCCGGCCCCAACGCGCCGCCGACGTACGCCCTCGAGGGCTCCATCGCCGTCGCGGGTAGCGCGATCAAGTGGTGAGTCCGCGCGACCTGATCTGGCTCTCCTCTCGTTTCCCTCCCTTACCGTTTTGTCTCCCCTTCTCCAGGGTGCGCGACAACATGCGCATGATCGAGGACGCCTCAGAGATCGGCCCGCTGGCCGCGGCCGTGAAGGACTCGGGCGGAGTCTACTTTGTGACGGCGTTCAGCGGCCTCTTCTGCCCTTACTGGGACGACACGGCGTCGGGGACGATCGTAGGCATCACCAACTTTACCACCAAGGAGCACGTCTGCCGAGCGACCATCGAAGCGACCTGTTTCCAGACCAAGGCCATCCTCGAAGCCATGCGCGAGGACTCGGGCGTCGAACTCAAGGCGCTCCAGGTCGATGGTGGGATGACCAACTCGGATGAGGCGATGCAGATCCAGGCGGACGTGCTCGGCATCGACGTCGACAGGCCTGAGATGAGGGAGTGAGTGCGGGAACACGCATCCAATCCAATCCAACCCATCCCTCATTCCTCTTCCGATCCCCCGCTGACCATCTCCTACCTACCTCCCGTACCTTCCAGGTCCACCGCCCTCGGCTCAGCCCTGCTGGCCGGCTCCGCAATCGGCCTATTCGGCTGGGACGTAAACCGACCGGAAACGCTGTCCAAAGTGAACATGAAGGGCAGGACGACGTTCACCAGCGTCATCTCGGCCGAAGAACGTAACAAGCGGTTCAGGGGATGGGAGAGGGCTGTGGAAAAGGCCAAGGGCTGGAACGAGAACAACTGAATGAACTGAACGGAATGGGGCGCGGCGCGCCGCAGCACAGCGCGGTTCCACCCCCTCCCCTCCCCTCCCCTTCCCTTCCCTTCCCTTCCCTTCCCTTCCCTTCCCTTCCCTTCCCTTCCCTTCTCATGCCTCTCTTTTCTTCTCACTCTCCCTTTCCCGACGCGTCTCCGCTTGCTACGGATCCCTCTTTTCTTGGTCGCTCGCTCGCTTCTCAGAAACGTAACGTAGGTACGGACGGATGAACGGATGGATGGATGGATAAGAAATGGAAGATGGATGGAGAGGAAGAAGGGGAAGAAAGAAGGAAGGAATGAAAAATACAAACTTTGGCTCACTCTGCATCGACGCGGCGATCATCCAACGCTGATTCATTCCCGACCACGACGATATGGATATGGCGATGAGGGGAACAAAAATAGACGAACGGACACACACGGGTACAGGGGCGGCAGAGGTGAGAAGGAGACGGGGATGACGGCCTTTTGAGGTATACACTTCATTTTGATCGGCCCTTCTCTCGGCCCGCCTCCTCGTCCGCGGAGAACAAAAGGGAGAAATGGATAGGCGGGCAGAGAGAACGAAAGGGTGATCGAGCCGGTCCGACCGACGGCGGACAAGAGAGAGGGGAACGAAAAGGGTGGGCAGGGAATAGGACGCGACGGGAGTGGGGTACTCGGACGACGGCTGAGAACGATAAGATGAGGGTAACACGGAAAAGTGGGAGGAAGACGCATCACGGCTGGGCTCCGGGGGACACTAGGATGGGGCGGTCCGAGAGAGAGGGATGAGGAAGAGGAGGAAAGATGGAGAGAGAGAGAGACGGCGAACGGACGATGAGCAAGAGAAAAAGAAAGACGATGACAAAAAAAAAACGAATGAGAGGCCGACACGAGAGAGGGAGACGAAAAAGAGGGTATATGCCCCTTCGATCGTGGAACGAACGGAAGAAGGACGGCGGGGGAAAGGAGTCGGCTAGATGTATTATCACCTCTCCTGAGGTGCAAAAGCGGCCAAATCGACGAGCGAGCCAGCATTGTCGGCGGTGAAGAACATCCTCTCCGTCGGCGTCCTCGCCGTCCAAGCCTTTTGATCGCGGAGGACCATTGCCTGTTGGGCGCCAAAGTTGCGGTGATCGCGGTCAAAGTGGGTGCGCATCGGCTCTTCCTCAAGGCCTTCGACGAGCGCGTTGATGTCGTCGAGAAGCGCGGAGAGCGACTCGAGGGTGCGAGCGTTGAGCACCTCGCGCTGCCGTCGAGAGGAGGAGGCGGACGACTTGCGAACGAGTCCGCCTTCGGTGGTCGTGCCGTCCTCGGACGTTTTGGGGTCCGGAATGCTGGCCATGACCGTCTCGAGGATTCTACGCGTCTCGGTGAAGATGCTATCGGGAAGGGAAAAAAAAAAACCGTTGAGCGGCCAGGACCGGGCGCGCACGACTCCCTCTCCTCTCCTCGACTCACCGGAGCGCCTGAGGATAGTTGCGTCTGGAGACGAGCAACAAGCTGCGCGTGATCATGTCCGACACCAGCAGCTCCATCCTCCTCCGCACGATGAGCGGGTCGGACATGAGCGGAGGCCGAGGCGCGTCGGACGCGGGCGCCGTCGAGTCGACCTCGACGGTGAGCAGGATCGGGTACGGAAGCCGGGTGACGACCTTGCCGAGCGCCGGGTCGCGGTACGAAGCGTCGACTTCGAACACGGGCACTTCGTCGATCATGCCCTCGTAAATGCCCTCCCAGACGTCGCCGTCGGTCAGCGAAAGACCCTGGAGGCCGAGGCGCTGGACAAACTCGTCGGTGGCGTTGCTCGCCGAGCCGGCGTGCCCGTTCCCGTTCCTCGCCGATACAGCGCCGGGGCTGCCCGGTGGGGGGGGCGGGGGCGAGATGCGGTCAAAGTCGAACTCGAGCTCGACCAGCATCTCACGTCGATCGCCGAAGCGCATTTCTCCAAGCTCGGCGTCGACGTCTTTGCCGTCCGAAGAGACGATGGCGCCGGTCGGACCGGACACTTTGCGCACCTTGAAGTGGTTGCGGTCCGGCATGCCGATGTGAATCTTGACGTCCGTGATGGCGACCGACATGAGGCCACCGATGCAGCCGGCGAGGCACTGGCGGAGGTGGTACCACTCGCGCACGAAGCTGTAAGGGCGACGAAAAGAAAATGGGAAGGATCAACCGACACGATCGACGGCGGGGCCCAAAGTCCATAGACTAACTCACGTGTAAGTGCCTTTGGTGTGGTTCGAAATGAGCCAGAGGGAGGAAGGGTCGTGGGTTTTGCCGTATCCAAACGAATGGATAGGAGTGCTGCAACGTCAAATGGAAGAGGAAGGGGGGAGATAGTTAGCTGGGACATCCCGGAGACTTTATCCACACCAGGAAGCGGACATCCGCCAAGCCAACTCACTGCGCAGCCTCACACCGAGCGAGGACAAGGTCCATCTGGCCGCGCCTGGCCCCGTCCGCGGCGTCATTGACGAGGATGATACCGGTGACCGCATTCTTCGTCTTGCGCTGCAGGACAATGTCCAGAGCCACGTTGACGGCCGTCACCACGTCCGTCCTGTCCGAGCCGCCGCCGAGGCTGCGGAGCTCGTCCTGGGCCTGCTGCTCCTCGGGGTCCGTCGCGTCGTACGGCCTGCCGATCGAGTCGACGAACGCCTGCAGCCGCGCGCGACCAATCTCCCTCGACGGGAGCAGCAGCGGCGTCCTCCGCACGCGCCCCTGTACGCCGACGGTGAAGGTGATGATGCTCAGCCGGTCGCGTGGGCCGAGGGAGTAGAGGACAAACTCAAGGGTCGACTTGATGAGCCGAAGCTTGAGCGCGGCCGACGAGCTGACCTGACCGCCGGCGGGCGTGTTGGGTACGGAGAAGACGAGGACGAGGTCGAGAGGGTTGTGAGGGAGCATGACCGGCGGAGGACCGGTGGGCAAGAAGCCCGAGGCATTCCTGGGGCGCTGCTGCGCCTCAGCGCCGGTGCGGGGAGACATGCTACTGGACTTGCTGCCACCGCCGGCGGAAGACGTGGGCGAGGCGAGGTCGTGGAGGTGCGCCTGCTGCGCTTGAGCCTGCGCCTGCGCTTGCTGCATCTCGTTTCCGCCACCGCTGGCCGCCGACGACGGAGAGAGACACGAATTGTTCTCTGAACCGGTGACGGACAACATTCCGCTGGCGTTCTTGCCGGGCCTCGAAGCGTCGATGAGCGAGACGAGCTCCTTCTTCCAAGCCTGCATTACCGCGGGCTCCTTGAAGCAGAGGATAAAGTGATCCAGGCTCTCGTCTTCCATGGTGATGGTAAGCGAGTACTCGCCGGCGACGGTCGAATCGATCACCCGTCGGATGTGGCGGAGATAGATGCGACCCTTGAGCTTGAGTGGCGGCTTGCTCGAGGTCGACTTGCCGCCGGGGCTTAGGCCGCCACTACTACTACTACCACCACCACCGCCGGCGCCGCCGCTCGGCTCAGAGCTGTCGGCGACAGCAGCGGTGGCACCTCCGGCGGCGACGGCGATGAACCTACTCAAGCCCTTCTTTTTCTCTTCTGTGACGCACAGCAGGGCCTCCTGAAAAAGGTAAACATAAAAGTCGCGGACGATGGACTCTTGACGGACGCTGATGAGGTCGTAGAGCTTGAGCGTGCCAAAGTGTTCGAGCGAGTGACCCTTCCAGTCGGTGATGCGCATGCGAAGATCGTCGAGGACAAAGGTAAAGGTGGTATCGACAGAGGGAGTGGCGCCGAAAGAAAAGCCGGTGCCCGGATCGGGCGACGAGGGCTGCGATCCTTCCTCGTCTTTGCTCTTCTCGCTCTCGTCGGACGAGGCGGCGGCGGTGTGATGTCGGATCGGGGGCTCGAGATGGTCATCGTCCATGTCGTCTTCCTCGTCCGGCACCGGACCGAGCGGGGTCATGGACGCCATCTCCGAGACGGGTGGCGGCCTACGACCGATGACCTCGACGGTGACGATGCAGGTGAGATGCTGTTTCGAGCCGCCGCTGTCGCCGTTGCCTGGCGAACCGAGCGGCGTCTTGCGACGGAGTGTGGCAAACTCGGAGCGGGCCTTGATAAACGGGGTAACGAGGCCTCCTGAGAGGGAGACCGAGTCGCGCCTGGCGTGCCCTCCGGAGCCGCGAGAATGCATGCTGGCCGTCTCGATCGGGTCGTCCTCGAGCGGACCATGAAGGGAAAAGTTGTCCAACGGACCGGGGCGCATGCCGGTGGACTGGCGGAGACGCGACAAGGACCCGCTCAAGCGGCCGTCGGGGATCTCATCGTTGACGCCCGCGATGGCTGCGAACTCTGCGAAGCGAAAACGAAGCGAAACCGAAAAGAAAGAGGGGTGAACGAGTGAGTGCCAAGGACCTCAACAAACCTCGATGACGAACGACGTCGCGGCGCGCTCACTGCTATGACCCTTGTCCTCCTCCCCATCACCAAACGAGATCGGCCTCCTACACACGCCGCACATGCCCGGAGAATCCTTCCTTTTCCTGCCCATGCCGGACGTACCAGGGGGTGGGGGTAGCAAGTCGCGCACGGGACCGTATACGGCGGTGAAGCAAGCCTCGTGAAGAGCGTGGCCGCAGGACGGGACGACGTGCGGCTTTTCTCCGGCTAGGCGGTAGGAGAGCGGCTCGAGGCAGACGGGGCAGTCCTCGTCGAGGATCGAGGTGGAGGGAGAGACGAGGGCGGAGGAGGAATGCGCATCCGGTCGCACGTTCGGAGGGCCAAAGCCGGTCGGGGAGAGCACGTCGGCGCTTCCGCGGAAGGAGAGCGAGGCCTGGACGGAGGGGATGGGCGATAGGGTGTGGCCTCGAGCGGACGAGGTGGGCGGGTGCGGGGGGCGTGCTCCGCCGAAAGGGTGATCGGCCGACGCGGCCATGGCGCCGGAGACGTCCGCGCCCATGAGCCTATCGATCTTGGACGGGTTTCCGCCGGACTGCCTACCGCCGGAGGAGAGGCCAGAAAAGGTGGTGGCGTTGCTGGAGCGGTGGCTGTGGCTGTGGGACCAGGCGCTGGAAGCGTAGCTCGAACCGCTAGCGCTGGACAGGGTGCCGGAGCGCGAAGGCGCGGCGAGCGGCGGCTGCGGCGGCGGTGGTGGAGGAGGTTGTTGGCCGACAAATGTGGCGGCGGCGCGACGACGGGACTCTCTGGTCTCTGACCTCAAAGAGCCGACGTCGATGCCGAGGAGGGCGGCGGCTTTGGAATCGAAGAGGTCGGCCTCCTGGCGGCTTGACGAGCGTTCGGGCTGGTGATAATGGGCCCCGTAGGTGTCCATACTTTGTTGTTGTTCGTGCTTGCGCCGCCCCTTGGGGTCGGACGACGAGTCGGAGGGTCGATGCCACATGCGGGGGCCGGTGTGGAGGGGTACGGAGCGAGCGGAGGGCGAGCGTTGAGAGGGAGAGAGGGAATCCTGAGAGCCGGCGGGAAGAGGCGGGCAGGGATCAGGGGCGTAGTTGCCTACGGGCAACGAGTACTGGGAACGAGAAAAGGAAGCGCGGGTGTCGAGGACGGAATCCTCGCGGATGGTGGGCACGGAGGAGGCGGCGGAGCGGATCGAGTTG
Source organism: Peribolospora baueri (assembly GCA_029717555.1). Classification (NCBI taxonomy): domain Eukaryota; kingdom Fungi; phylum Basidiomycota; class Peribolosporomycetes; order Peribolosporales; family Peribolosporaceae; genus Peribolospora; species Peribolospora baueri. The sequence continues at coordinate 359,537 of JAMDHS010000005.1, read as the reverse complement.
GAGCGCCTAGGCCTGGTGCGAGAGCCGTCAGTCGGGGCGTTGAGGTGAGGAGGAAGAGGGCCTTTGCCGTCGTATCGACTGAGAGAGTCGATGGTGGCGCCGGCGCTGTCGATCGAGCTGGTGTTGGAACTTCGACTGTTCCTCCTGGGATCGCGAATGGAGACGGAGAAGAGGGAGGAGAAAGACTGGTGGGAGCCGGCGTTGGAGCGCTTGAAGGGGAAGTGGAAGGGGCCGCGACGGGACAAGCTGGGGCTGGAGGGGCCGTGGTCCGAGTCGGAGGGGCGAGAGGGGGAGACGGTGAGGGAGGAGGAGTGGGAAGAGACGGAGGAAGGCCTGGAGAAGAAGCCGGGAGGGCGTTGTTGCTGCTGCTGCTGCTGCTGCTGCTGCTGTTCGCCGTCGGCGTGAAAATAGGCGCGGGGCGAGGAGGGGTGGTGTCGGCTGTCGACGGAGGAGCGATTGGACCGGAGGGAGGCGTTAGACGAGCTCGGGCCTTGCCAGTGGTGAGCTTGATCTTGAGCTTGTCCTTGAGGTTGACCGTGACGGTGACCGTGAGCGATGCGTTGTCGATCGCGTTCGAGCATAGACGAAAGAGCGACGAGGAGGGAGAGTCAGCGAGTGGACGGCGGCGAGGAAGCCGTCGTGGATCGAGGCGATGGGGCCCGGCAGCAGCGGACGATGGTCGGCGGCGGCGAGCGTGGGGGGCGGCGCTGGCGAGGGGGAGAGGGAGAGGGAGAGGGAGAGGGTGGACATGTAAGTGAGGAGCGAGGAGATACGGAGACGGGCGCGTATGCGGATGGAGATGGAGATAGGGGGACACAGCACGGGTTAGGGTATCTGTGCGTGAGGCGGTATAGAAGGAGGGAGAGGAACGGAGATGGTGGTGGAGTAGGAGATGGAAGAAGGGAGATGGAGACGGAGACGGAGACGGAGACGGAGACGGAGTAGGAAGGGGGAGGGTTACGACATGGACGACGACGACTCGCCTCAACGCAAGCCGGCGGCGCACCAAGTCAAGCCAAGCCAAGCGGGCACCTTTCATCCACCTAATTTCATTTCATCCATCTCCGTCCCTCTGTACTCCATCCCAGCCGCGCCTTCCGCTCATCACGCTTACGCCCCGTCCGTATGTACCGGTAGCCGTAGCGTAGCGTAGCGTGGCGGCACGCCCACTCGCTCCACCCTCGACCTCGCCTTTCAGCGAGTAGAGCGAGCGCAGCAAACCGTAAACCGCACGCGCCACTACCGTCCCTCTCCGCCCTTTGACCGCGTCGCAGGCCTCCTCCTCGGTATGGGCAAGTCGCAACAGCGGTACCAGAGCAAAATCCTATCGGACATCGCCAATTTCGTCTCCATATGATCCCCAGCCCAACGCTTTCCCAGCTGTTTTTGCTTCCAACGGGCAGACACACAAGACACAATGAAAGAGTGTCACGTCGTTCCCCACAGCGCGCCCGCCACGCCCGTCTCCTTCATCCCCCCTTCTCCCTCCCTCACGAGAGTGAGAGACGTCTACGAGAACACCGCTTCAGCCTCCGTCCCGACCCGATCACCCTAACCCATTCCACGCCACCTTTCCGCTCCACCACGGCGCGCTCACGCCACCACCCCCCTTCACCACGGCCGGGCGACACGAGAGGCAGTCGGACAGCTCGACAGAAAGAAAGAAAGAAAGAGGGATAGAAAGACACAAAGGAGATCGTCGCTCACCTTGGTTTCCGGTGACAGACCTTGTCAGGACCGTGGACCGTGGTGAACGGGCGAGACGGGTGGGAGAGGAAGAGAGGCGAAAACAAAAAACGAAAAGAGAAGGCGGCTGGAGGGAGAGTGGGAGCGAAGAAGAGAGGGGACGAGAAACGGGTAGTGGCCGAGGCGGACGTGGTGGTGGATGAGAAAGGAGAAGATGGCTTTCCTCGCTCCGAGCAAGAGCAAGAGCAAGCTCGGGGGCGGGAGGAGTGGAAGAAGGAGGAGGGAGAGGGGACGAGAGGAGGCGGGGCGAACGAACGAACGTGATGGAGGGACTAACTGTGGTCTACGACGGGGCCGGACAGGGCCAGACAAAACAGGCTTCGATGGAAGAGATTAATGAAAATGAAAAAAGGAAGGTAAAAAAAAAAGGGAGGCGGACGATGATGACGGACGGCGTGCGTGGTCGCCACGAGAAATAAGCCAAGCCTGGGAAGCGAATCGGCGACGGTCGAGACCTCGATGGGAGAGAGGGTGCTTTGCTTGTCGTCCTCGTCGTGCCGCGCACCAAGGGGCGGCAGCGAAGGAGAAAGGAGGAGGAGGGGTGAGAAGAAAGGAGGGACGGAGAAGAAGACGAGGTGGCGGGCAGGGATTGATGGCGATAGCGATGACGAGGCGAGACGATGCGATACGTGGACGCATACGAGCGACGCCGTGGCCGACCGGCTGGCTGGTTCGCTGGTGCGCTGGCTCGCTCGGACGGACGAGAAGGTGGAGGAGGCTAGCAAAGTGGTTACTGCACCGCTACTGTAATTCGCTTCGCTTCTGTCGGCCCGAGCTGTCCAAACGCTAACTCTCTAACCAAGCCTTTACGTACGTGTGTATGTACGTATGTATGTATGGTTATGTACGCAGCTTTCGCGCTTAGAGCTTGCTGCACGCAAGCTCGCACTTAGAGCGAGTGCAGCTCGCACGGGCGAACCAACAGCGAGCGAGCGAGCGACGCGACGAACGGCGACGAATCACCATCCACCAAAGCAACCACCGCCCCCTTTTGGCGGGCCAAATTAAGGCACGGGCGGACTCCGTCCGATGGGTGATCTGTTCCATCCGTCCAGTCAGGTCGGTGAGGTCAATCAGGTCAGGTCAGTCAGGTCAGACACGGGCAGCAAGGGACGATGGCAAAGTGCCCCCTCCTCCCTCGTACATTCATTCGCCCCTGGCATCAGACCCGCGTACCGGCCGTCGAACAAACATGGACGGAAGGGAAGCAAAGAAGCAGGAAGGAAGGAAGAAAGAAAGGGCGACGGGATGCGCGCACGTAACCGACAAGCAGCCGCCCTCCCTCCGTCGTCCACTCGCTCCTGCCTCGAATCCTTGCCGGCCCCGGCGTCGTCCTTGTTCGTTACTTCGTTCGTTGGCTCGCACCCGGCAGGGAGCGAGCACCCGAGCGGAGCGGCTCGACGACGCCGCTGCCAGAGGGCGTTTGCACGTACATTACAGCATCGTCGCACGGGCAAGCGCACTGCACTCCTCCTCCCTCCCGTAGCTTCGACGCACGTGTCCGACATGCATGGGAATCCCGACGATGGCCGTCGTCGTCCGAGCGTAATGATTATCGTTTCATATCTATCTCTGCAAAGCAACGATGGCGCCCAACCCTTTTTTTTTCTCCGTATGTGTGTAAATGTAGATGTGTGTAGGTCCACATGGCCCCACACCGCCCCCCTTCTCCTCTTCCATTTCTGCCCAACCGACCGATCCAAGTGAGTGGGAGAATGGGAACGCGAGGCGAGAAGGAGGGATAGGCATAGTGAGCCACCGTCACCGTGTCACGGTCGCCTGCCATTCCCTTCCCACGAAAGAGACACGCACGCCACCGTCAAGGCAAGGAGGAACGAACGGCATTGCCGAGCCCGAACGAACGAGGAGGAAGGGAGATAGATAGAAAAAGATGGCTGGCAGGTCTTAACCGGGGCCGACTCCCCTCTCCCTCCGAGCGTGCGAATGTCACGTCGTCCGTCGTGTGCGCACCCATCGATCGCGGCCCAACAAGCACACGACCTGGCCCCCTCCGCCATCCCGCTCGGTCTCATCGCACGAGAAACCATCTTTCCGAATGCGTCAGTATGGACAACGTTGCAGCGGATGAGGCGGGCGTGCCCGTCTCCTTGGACGTGTTGAGTGGCTTTGCGTTTGAGAGGCTCTTGAGCGAAGGTGAGAGGACTAGAACGAAGGCAGGGCAGACTTGTGTGCTTGGGAGGTGTAGACGATCAAGCCAAGGCATTGATGCCCCCCCTTTCCCCGCTATGCCCGTAGACACTCGCACTCGTTCTGCTGCTCTTCTCGGCTCCTTTCCCAGCTCCTCCTCGTCGGACCGCACTCCAGCTATCCTCCTCGTCGAAAAGACGCACTTCTCGGCGGCGACCTACCATACCCTCGCGTCTTCGGGCTTCGAGAAGCTTTCTTCCTTGGGACAAAACGACATTTATACCTGGATCCTAGGGTGGTTTGGAGAGGGAGAGGAGTTGGCCGAGGGAAAAGGAAAGGCACCGGATGCGAAGATGACATTGATCAAACCTTGCACTGAAACGGTGAGCATTCCGGCCGTCGCGAATCGAAGTCAGCTTGGCCAGCGCCCGCAAGGGTGCGGAGTATTGACGAAACTCGTAATTTGAACTTGACAGCACATCTTAAAGTATTCGATGCAGGCGCGAACGATGATGTACGAGACGCCGGAGATGTACGACAAAGTGGTGCGACCTTGGATCGAGGCTATACCGGAGGAACGGACGAGATGGTGAGCAGTCGCTTACCTTCGCCGTCAACGGCGTATTGCACATGCTCATCATGCTCGTCACCATCACGATCCGACGGAATCCGATCGTCTCCGCCTTCATTGACGCCGGGCGAGTAGGGTCGTCAATATCTTGGAGAAGAAGAAAGAGGCAGACAGGATCGCCTACGAAGATTCCGACCCAAAGACAGGCTTTATAATTCTCCCAGACCTGTGAGTCCCTGTGTGTGGAGCGCTCTTCTCGTTGCTGTGATGGCGGCTCATCATTGACCACTCTCCACCCCACCCCGCCGTGTGCCGTGTGCCTACTCTGACCGCTTCATGTCGGGACGATCGCCACGCAGCAAATGGGACCAGCGCACGCTCGCCTCACTGTACATGATCGCCATCGTCCATGACACGTCCCTCCGCTCGATCCGTGACCTCCGTTCCGCGGACGGCAATCCCGACCACGTCGAGCTGTTGCGCAAAATCAAGGCGGCGGCCGAGAAGGTGGCTAGGGAGAAGTATGGATTGAGCAAGGAGGGTAAGGTGAGGTGCTTCTTGCACTATCAACCCAGCTACTAGTGAGTTTTGGATTCTTCTCTGCTTCGTTTGAGGTGTGCTTGGCCAATTGACGCTCGTCTTCACCTTCCCGCCTAATATCGTCTAGCCACCTCCACGTCCATATCACCTCCGCGGACTACACTTCCCACCCAGGCCTCTCAGTCGGCCAAGCACACCTGCTCGAAGACGTCATAGACCAGCTCGAGCTCGGTATCGACTTTTCTCGCCGCACGCTCGGGTACTCATTGGGAGAGCGAGCGCCGCTTTTGGAGGTATTGAGGAAGGCCGGGTACGGTGGCGGCATGGATGGCGAAGAAGGAGAGAGGAAGGAGGTCAAGAAGGCGAGGATGGAATGAGCGAGTTCAGCGAAGGTTGGGCGTGATGGCCGTGCAGACATGGGCTTTCGAAGCTATCTCTTATCGGGCATTCCCGGGCCACCCCACCCCACCCCTCTTTCCTGTGCCCGTGGGACTGACACGGGGGCCAGGCAGAGAACAGAAGAAATGTACAAGGAGGGAATAAGCTTGGTCCAATGAGGACGATGGATAGAGTTGCAGTACTCGGAAGGAACTTCTAGCAGATCCATGCGATGCAAAAGTCTAGACTACAGAGCGAAAAGGGCCGAATGGGTGTGGTGGACACGAGTTGGACGCGACAGGGGGAGTCCTTGACGCGCTCGTTCTTCCTTTAGGAGTCGCGCATGGTGTTGCCGAGCCACATGGGGGGCCACGGCCATACCTAGAGCCACGGGAAAAGAAAGAGGAGACAGACAGTCAGCGCACGCGCGCGTACTGCACTCGAAAAGATTCGTGGAGGAGACGAGACTAACCCTAGCCAACACCTTGCCTCTGAGCAAGCCGAGCGGAACGGGGCCATAGTACCTCGAGTCGGTCGAGTTGGACAGGTTGTCTCCCTGCAACCAGACATGACCTTGAGGCACGACAATGTACTCCACGTCGTCATCATCGTTTTCCATCCCAAGCGTGGCCGGTGAAGACAAGGGAGGGGAAGAGGACACGTTCGCTGTGGACCTCCACCCCTCGCCATACTCTATCCCGCCGGGCCTCCCCCTCCCCTTGCGCAAGCTCCCGTCGGCCCCGTAGCCGCCCGCCCATCGTCCTCTCGGATCGACGCACACGACGTCGCCGGGCAGGCCCATCACACGCTTGCACACCGTCTTGTTCGGATCTAGAGGGCTCAGAGAGACTACCAGGTCTCCGAGCTTGAGGTCCGGAGGAGGCGTCGTGGAAGGATAGGTACCGAAAAGTTTTGCACGTTTGCGAGCCGCCAGGGCGTCTGCTTGTGCGTCCTGCGTCAAGGCGGAATCTGCAAAGGGGGAGGAGAAGAGGGAGGAGAGGCGGGCGCGGAGGTTGAGGTAGAAGGAAGAGAAGGAAAGGCGTTCGTGTATGACGAGGTCGCCCTCGCTGGAGAGGGTGGGGAGCATCGAGGCGCCAGTGGTCTTAGGGAGGGCAGATATGGGAAGTAGAGGTGGTGGAGCGAACGATGAGGGGGTCGCGAGAAGGCGTGAGAGAAGGATGACGGTAACCAGTAACGCTTCGCTCGCTCACAAATCGGACCTCGAAGACAGTCTCATTGACGGCGTGGATGAAGCAGAGGATCTGAGGAAGACCAAAAAGAAACGGTCCAGAAGCCGCCAGGATTGAGCGCGGGCTCATTTGAGATATGTAGAAAGCAGGACACGGATCGAGACCTGGTGCGAGGGAAGCCACCACAGCAACCTCGGTTGCTCGCAGGCACACACGCATGGACGCTCACCTGCGTCGTCCTCACGAGCGACATTTTGGCCAGCGGCCAATTTCTTCGAAAGGAGGTCGTAAAAGACATGTCGCTGGGGACAAGAGCATGCGTTGTGTGCGCGGTCGTAACGGCGGGCAAGATCTATGGAGAGGTCATAAGCAGCTCATCATCCGTCCCAGGTCGCGGACGAGCACTCCTTCCGAGCGGATGCCGCAGCAAACAGCCTCGATCGCTCTTGATGTCGGCGGCCCTAATAAGGCGTCGGTCGCAGTTGGAAGATAACAGCCACTGACGGACGGAGAGATCGACTTTGTTTACTCACCTACCTCCCACCACCGCTCCCGAACGTCCCTCCTCTCCTCCTCCTTCTCCTCTTGCCCGGCCTCGACTTGCTTCGTCTCCGGCTTCCAGCTTGTCACCAGAGCCTCGTCTGCCAAGGTCGCGATCTCTTGACGTGTTGGGACGCTCCCCGTCCTCAAACGCAACCGCGACGCGGCTGTGGACGCGGACTCTTTTCCCAACAGCATCATTCATCTATTCTCTTTGCTGTCGCCATGTTTTCCTCGCCCGTCCGCCCTCATCCTTCTCCCTCCTCTGCCCGCACCTCCTTCAACGGCGCACCCTCAGGTCCGCTGACGCCTACCCATCTGGGCTCGACGGCAAGCCGTCAGTACTACCACACTTCTGGAACGTCCACCCTCCTGTTTCCGCCTCATAACCCTACCCTCTTTGTTCATGATCAAATGCGAACGGGACTGATGGCAAGGCAGAAGAGTTCTGAGGGGCTCGAGGCGACCAGGCATGCCTCGTTGGATGGGGTCAGTGCGGAGGGCGAGGCACAGACACGGGGCCCCGACGTGGACGCTTTCGGAGAAAGACGAGACAGCTCTTCTCGTGAAAGGTTTCCGCCGTCTTTCATGGATCTCGAGCGCATCGACGAGCTACTTTGGGAAGCCCAGGTGCGTGAACGGCGACTTTGATAGCATACTCGTACGTTCTGAGTGAGGATTCTCGACTCTGTCTCACTCGGGTGTCTCCGTGCCACGTCTCTCTTCGACACCTGTCGCTTTCTCTTCCGTCGCTCACAGTCCGCCCTCATCACGCACAACTACGTCCTCGCCGTGTCCTCCCTCATGCTCGCAACTTCCCTAGGCTCCTCCTCCGCCGCGCTCAACCTCGCCCAGATGTATTTCCGCGGCTCAAAGCGGGGCACTCGGTTACTCGTGGAGCAGGATGCGACCAGAGCGGGAGAGTATTTCCTTACCGGACTGGCAATCGAGGAGGGGAAGCGTGCAGGCGTTATTTTAGAGGGCACGACGATCGAAGAGGAGGATGACGTGAATTCGAACGAGGGTGAGGGCGCCGGCGTGTCGTCAAAGCTGTCCGTCGCGCCCGCGCCGCTGGCCTTAGCGCAGACGGACTTTCCGAACCCGCAGCGCACGCTCGAGCTGGTCGCAGGTCTCACGTCACTCTATCGCTATGGGCGGATACGTTACGGCGATCCGCCCTCGATTCTTCCGCGCGTCCTGGACAGGCCAGCTGAGTCGCTTCTGTTCGGCGATGCTACCACCTCGCGGTGGGCGGAGGGGGGCGGACGTAATTCTCCCTTACCATCAGCGTCTTCGCCTTCCAGAAAAGGATCCAACGTCTGGAGACTGGGCGCTCGCTTCGCTACCAGCATTCTCGCTTCATCCCCACTCGCGGCGGAGGCGGAAGGAGTTGAAGAGAAATGCGCATCGTCTTCCGGTGGTGAGAGGGATGAAGGTAAGCTCACGCGCATTCGGACGCTCGTGCACCTTTACTACCTCCTTGCCGCCGTGCACTGGCGGGACTCTTCCGCTGCGCCATACCGCTCGTCGCCTCTCTCCTCTGGGGACCCTACCGGTCGTGGCCCGTTCTCGTTCGACAATGCGTCTGCACATGGACAGCAGGCCGAGCGATACTGGAGGCTCTGCGCCGAATTGGGCGAGACGGGGCACGAAGGAGCCGACGAGCTGGTGCAGAGGGCGAGGGAGAGAGTCGTCAAGCTGGAGGCGGACAAACGATGGGATGGACAAGTTGGACCTTCGGCCGATGCACTCGATGGCACGAGCGGTGCCGGCTCTGAACGAATCCACGCTTGGGCCAGTTCGCCAACGTCAGTCGGCAGCGACTTGGCCTTCCCTCAACTTCGCCGTTCGTCCGCCGTTGGCGTGGGTGACGATGGCAGCAGCGCGGCTCGGAGTGGGACGCCCTCGTCGTCATCTTCTAGGGCTCATTCCAAAGCCGGCACGACTGCTCCTACTTCGGTGGAGTCTTCCTCACCTGAGATGGAACGCGAGGAGGATGAGCAGGTGAAGCGGTGGAAGGAGGAGTTTGCGCTCTGGCCAAAGCCTTCTTCGCGCGTCTCTGCGCCAAAGCTGCAGTCCGGGAGCCGGGGCGCTGGAGGGGAGCGAAGGAGTGACGGCAGAAAGCAAGGGCGAGGGAAGCAAGCCGAGATTGCACACGCGGAGAGCAGGCGGCCTTCATTGCCTCGTCCCGCCGGCTCTCTTTCTAGCTCGTCCACGGATGACGGACGAGCAGAAGGTGTTCCCTTCCCCAGCAGCGACGCCGCTGGACCGTCGAACCATTCAGACCCTTCAAAGACTCACCTCAGCACTCCGTCGTCAACCGTGGACCTATCAGCGGCTACCCGTGCACGAACCCTGTCGCAAGCGTCTCACTTTTCAAGTGCCGCGCGCTCCATCACCTCGATCGTCTCGTGCTCCCCATCGCTCCTCATCCCCGCCCGTCCGCGTCCGCTAGCTGTAGCACATGACAGCACGAAGGCGGAGTACAGCATGGGCGAAGTGAGGACGGTGGGCGTATTTGCCGAAATACCTTCTGTTCATGGCTCTGCGGAAGCGTCTTCTAGCTCAGACGGCCCAGCGGGACGGGGCAAGACGGTAAGACATCGTCCGTCGGCTTCCGATTCGCTCCGGAGGCACGCTCAGGCTCAAGCGAGTTTGCGCGCCGCCGGTGGTGCAAGGGTCGGTTCGGAACGGGCGAGAGAGTACCTCATGCAGGTCGCTGCCGGGGAGGGGCAGGGTGGAAGTCGGAGGAGGGCAAAGTCGCTGTTCGGAACGTTCGAACAGCCCGCGAGGAGTCGAGGCGCGGCAAGCAATGGGCAGCGCAGAGGCGCATCGCAGGGTATAGTGGAAGCGGAGGCGGGAGCCATTGCGGAAGGAGAGGAACCGTCGGGCGTTGCTCTCGTGCACGGCGTCACTGAGGACGTTCTCCTCGCTCCCGGGTTGACAAGGGCGTTGTCTCGGTCTCGGTCCAAGTTGGGACCAGAGGTCCCTCTGCCAACCTTGCCGGCTCACCGATCATCTCACAAGCTGGACAAGGCGAACGCGGTCGGAACGGGCGACGGGGCGCTCGCCGGAGACGCCCACGCTCGATCTCGTCGGACGTCTATACTCGACTCCATCTCCAAGGTTTGGAAGACGAACCAACCAGCACAGATCGCGGCCCGTCCTTCTGTCCGAGAGGCGTTCGAGAGTGTCAATTCGACCGAGGCAGCCTCTCCCGTCGCGTCTACGTCTCAAGCTGCCGTCGTAAATGACGATGGCGTCCCACCGTTGCCTCCGCAACCTCCCACTCGGCCAACGCCAGAGACGCGGACAGCACGGACGCCCGCGTCCACGACGTCGCTCGACCCAGCCCTAGCAGCCGCTGAAGCTTCGTCCCGACTAGCCGTAGTGTCTCGCTGCGCTGTCTGCGATCGGACGGTGGTGAACGCGCCGAGGACGCGGGACGGACTAGCGTTTTGTTCGAGGGAGTGTAGGGTGGCGCGAAAGGAGGTGGTGGAGAAGGCGAAGGCGCAGGAAGAAGACCCGAAGGCGGAGGCGGAGGGGCCTGTTTGGGGGGCGTCGAGTGACGCTGGCGCAGTGGACGCCGACGCCGGTGTTATCGTAGGCGATGGGACCGATGGGGCGGTGTCCAGGGATGGGACGACATGAAGGGGGCCTCCGAGGTCCTTTCTCCATTCCTAACGGGAACGAAGCAGGAGTGGGAGACGGGCGCGGCGTGCTGCAAGACGCCAGCGTCGTCCGCGAGGGCGACGACCATCGCTTAACGTGGCCCCTGTCTCCAACGAGCGACGAGCGAAGATGGCTCGGCAGACTCGTAGCAAGGTCTCTATCGCCTGGCGGAAATCCTCCGCTGTGTTCTTCTCCAAAGGCGGTGAAAAGGCCATTCATTCGCAGGAGCGTTTTTGGCTCAACTTGCCGAACGTCTTTTGTCCGCGGAGTTGGGCCGGACGGACGGACTAGGAACGGCTCTCTCGAACTCGGGACGGGGTCAATACGGAAAGCTTTTTGTCGTGTGGCTCCCCCGGGGAGTATGCGTTTCGTTTGCTTGTAATACCATTCTAGGCGGTCGATGGACATTTGATATCACGATGTTTTCCGTGTTTCCGCTGAACGATACGAATCTGCACGCTTGACTGTTTCCGACGGCGGACGCCAAAAAGATGGAGCAGAAGGGGAGAGACGGGTGACGAGGAAAGGGACAAGGGACGGAGAGGGGGAAGGAGCGACCAAGGGGGACGGTGGGATGGAGAGAAAAGTAAGACAAAGTAGGGGTCACCGCCAAGGCAGGTTTCCATTTGCAAGGTGATAATGGGCGAAGGGGCCGAGGCTGAGGTGAGGTCCCGTCTTCTTGCCCTTTGTGTGTGCTTTCATATTCCGGCTCTTGTCTTTCGACCTCGTCATAGCACTTCATCCTTGGTCTGTGATCAATAATATTTCGAACTTGTCGAACGGTCTAAAACTCTTGCCGAACGACCGGCACTAAAACGAATCGGCGATGACGAGCAGTTTCGCAATAGACACAAGCCAAACGTAGCCTACGTGAGGGAAGGAGGCACGGTATGGCAAGGAAGAGACTTCCGCATACATGCTCTCAGGCATTCGAGAAGGCGAGCTGACCGCCCTTCACCAGTGATGGCGACGGCGATATCGACGCTGGGGAAGGGGGCTTGGGCTGGCCAATGCGTAGGGAAATCCTTCCTTCCTTTTGCTGCCTTGTCTTGCCCACCTTGTCCGTCTCCTCCTCTGGACTAGCGACGTCCATGTGATCGAGGGAATCCGACTCGGGAGGAAGGGGAGGCGCGGGAGTAAAAGATAGGAAGGCAGTGGTGGGCGACCGAGAGGAAGGAGTGACATCGGAGGCGGCTAGATCGGTGGCGTGGATGAGGTTGCGAAGGGAGCCTTCTACGAGACGCCTGTTACGCAGTTTGAGATCGAGGAAGGAGAGTGGAGTAAGCTTGGACGAGAGCGGAAGCGGATAAGACTGGACAGGGAGAGAGTAGCACGAGAAGTACCAGGAGCGGGTCGGGTCAAACCGAAGGGAAACGAAACGAAAGTGCGTCAATTTTTCCGGTTCGTCCAGAAGCAATATAGCGAGAAAAGGTAGCCTGCTCACCGGGGTCTCCCTCCACGCATGCTTGCTCGGCAATCTCGGTGCCCAGGAGGGCATGCTCTCCCTCAGCATCCTCTCCCTCTCCTTCCTCCTCTCTTTTTCCTTTCGCCTCGCTTCCCGTGCCTTCCGCCGCCGCTCCGTCTCTGCATCCACACGCGTATGTCTTCCCGTTGCCGCTGGAGCCGATGGATCGTCCTCGCCTGGGGCGTCCGCCTCGGAATCTTCTGATGAGGAGCCCGAAGGAAGGAAGCTCGTCGAAGGGTCCACCCGAGAAGAGCCGGCGGTCGAGGAGGAAGGAAGCGGCGGCATCGCAAATGGTATCTCCACACTGGCTAGACGTTGTTCCCAGACAGTCTCCTTTTTACCCCCTTCGCCGTCTCCTCTGACCCTCTTCCGCTTCCGCCGCCGCATCCTCTCCTCCTTGCAGAATGTCTTCAGCTCCTCCACTCCAACGCCTTGCTCGTCCAGAGCAGCAATCAGGTCCGGAGCGCCTGGTTTGATGCGAGCAGCGTGTTCGGCGAACGCGTGAGCGCGTGCGTATATGGCTTGGAGATCTGGGGTTGGGTAACGAGGGACAGGAGATATGGATAGACAGAGCAATGAGACCGGGTTTAGCTCAAATAAAGGAGAGTAGCTCTACCAACGCCCGCAGACTCACACTGCAGCACCAGGGTCCGCATCTCGAGCATGGCGCTTGCAGTCGCGCCCTCAAACCCCTGCTGCCCTCGCTTCTGATGCCGCGTCCCCTCCTCGCGTTCATCGTCGACCTTGGCAGTCCGGCCGCCTATCCTAGCAATCGTATAGGCCACAAGCTTGTCCACGTACTGAGCGGTCACATCTTCGTCCAGAAAATGCGAAGGCACGGACGAACGGATGGGAAAAGCCTCGGCCTGTTTGGACCGCGAATTGGGAGATGTTGGAGGCGGTGCACCTGCGCCTGTGAGCGCCGAATGGGAGGTAAGCTGACTGACACCGGTGGTGACGGAGAGCTGTAGAGGGGAAGGGGCTGGTCGTGTTGGTGTGACGGGGAGCTGTGAGAAACTGGGCCAGGCTGCGCGGGCCATGGCTTTCAGTGGTGGGAAGTATCGAGAGGATAACAGTCGTGGGTGTTCAGTGCTAGGTGCGATCGCCGACTTGGATCGACGCTGCGGCGGTTGAGCTGAGTGGTTACCGCAGTCGTGTCACACATATGGAGGAGACACAGCTGGTATATTGCGAGGAAGGCCGGTGTGGGCCATCCTTGGTAAACGAGATTCGCACCTCACCGTCATGTTCATTTCATATTCGCCGAGCCCTTCTTGAACGGCGGTCTCAATGCGGCCCTTTACTGCGCCTCCTGCTTACCTACCATTCTCTCGGGTTCTCTATATTTACCGCGAACCTTCGGCGTCGCGGCGTCGCTATGGTAGCCGGGTGCACACGAACGCCGGCGGCCTCCACGCAGTCAGCCATTACTCACTCTCACAATTACGGCCCACCATCCGACAACCACATTACCAACGCCCGCTCCCATTCTTTGGCGCCACATGGCCCCCCTGTCGTTGCGGCCCGCTTTGCAGTCACGAGGCTGGGGATGTTTTTAATTATTCCGTGCCCTTCCGACGAACCTACTGGGCTCACTTAGTCAATTTCCCCTTCCACCACACCCGGCCTCCTGACTCTCCTTCTATTGAATAGCGGACAGCATCGCTCGTTCAAAAGACCACTGTAAGCGTGGGAGACGCTCGTGGGCGGAAGAGGCGTGTAACCAACGATGGGTGCGAGGCTGAAGCAATACCTTTGTCCAACGACGAGGAGCAGTCGACCTTTGGGATGCCGCCTCACGCGTATAAAGGGGTCTCAGGGAGGGATGGAGAACGGGAAAACTCTCCCCACCATCACCGAATCGCCTCCAATTTGCCCTTCCTCACGCTCTCTCGTCAGGTTTTCTCTTCATCTCCTTAGCAAGGGACAGGTTTTCCCTTTCGACGTTCACTTGCTTCCCTTCTCAGCGGTCTGCGACCTTTAGCAAACAGAATGCGCTCCTTCCTTCTCCCCTTGCTCTCCCTGGTCATCGCGCTGCACGCCTCCTCGGCCTACGGTCTTGCCCCCCAGCTCAATGCCAAACGTGCTGTTGATGCCGCGACACTTCTCAGCAACGGCCAGCAGGCGCAGCAGATGAACAGCCAGTTCGCTTCGTTTACTGCGAATAGCCCTTGCACCAGTGAGTCTGTCGCCCCGCCGTCCTAGTTCCTTAAGAACCTCTGCTGACCAGGCCAACGAGCGACGGCACTCGCGCGCTCATCTTTACCGCGCTTCATCCTACAGACAATCAGCAAGCCTGCGTTCAAGGCTCCTTCGCCCAATGTATGGGCGGAAAGTTCGCCATGACGGCCTGCGCGGGTGGCACGCAGTGCTTCGCCCTGCCGCTCGTCAACAAGGCTGGCACGTCGATCACTTGCGACACCGCCCAGGACGCCCAGGCCCGCATCGCCGCCACTGGAGCTACCGGTGGCACCGGCGTAGCTTCTTCTGGGTCTTCCGCCGGCGTCGGCGCGGCCTCTTCCGCTTCTGCTGCTGCCGCGCCCGCGGCTGCAAGCAGTGCTGCTCAGCCGGCCAACAGCGGTGCAGCGAGCACTGGCAGCTCGGGTTCGTGTGCTGGTTCCAATTGAACAGATGACCCATGCCGATGTCACGATGTTGATATTTAGCATCGTCCGTCGAAGAGGCGCGGCTGGTCGCAGATACGACCTTGCCTTCCTTCTTCCTCCTTTGGGAAAGCAGGGCCGTTCATGTCGTCACAACGGCTGAAGTTTGTCGGTCGAGAGCTGGTCCTCGATCCGTAGAATGTACTATATTGTAGCCCGCCAACCAGTCGAGCAAGCGAGTCGAGCGTGGTCGTGTCCATCGTGAGCGGAGGTTAGGTTGGCTGAAGTGTGCCTCAGAGCGTGAAGCTGAACGCGGGTGCGGTAGCACCCTCATCCGGCCCAACATTGAGCCAAACTTTGCAGTTCGCGGTGCACGACATCCTCCGGATTTCATTTCTAGGTTCACTTCTTCATTAGAGATAAACCAAAAGGCAGTCCCCATCGTCAGGACCACATTATATTTTACTAGAGACGGCATCGATCTCGACGAGCCAAGAAAAGCTCAGAAAGGGACTTTATCCCAATAAGAGCCGACGATGGTTCAGTTGTAAAGAGGTGGTGCGGAGGGGTAGGTAGGGTTGAGGTAGCGGAAAGGAGGATAGGATAGGATGTTCAAGAGCCGCTGGGACGCGACGAAGAGCGAGATGAAGACGTGAAGCGCATCCCACCCCGCCAATCGGCTCGCTCAGTAGACGTAGGGGATGAACCGCCACGGAACGATTTTGCAGTACTTCTCCCAGTCTGTTCGGAAGAGCGACGCCATAAGATGTACCGCCGATCGGAGAAAACAAGGTGAAGAAGTCGGGCAGCCCAGAGCGAGCGAGCGGGCGAGTCGAATAATTATGACAGGAAAAATTCGATCAATCAGCACAGTTCCCTTCCTTCTGAACGCCGCCTCTGCTCGTTAGAGACGCAAAGAAACAGATGGAAACGCCACTCAAACGCACCCTTTCCGTACTTCCTTGCGCAGCGGTCAAAGTCGCGTCCGCAGCGGTGGGTGAGGACAAAGAAGAAGAAGCTGAAGTAGAAGTAGGGGATTATGGACGTTGTACCAGCAATAGCGCCCCAGAGGAAAGACTATGGGGGACGAAAATGTACAGCCAGGCGAAAGACCCAAGAGAGCATGTGTTTAACTCGTCAGCATTCTTTCGCTTTGATACGGAGTGGGGAAACTACTAAAATCGGACAGTGGCGTAAGCTCACCTGGACGAGGTCGGCAGTGTAGCTGAGCAGTCAGACCCGGGAGGAGGAAGGAAGGCAGGACTAGTCAGCGAGAATTCTAGACTTTAGATAGAGACTCCAGAAGTAGGTACTACTCACTTCTGCATCCAGGGAAGAACGCCCAATCCACCCGAAGGGCAACAGAGGTCATTTCAGTTCTTCTCGTTAGTCTTCCCTTCTTCCCAGCATGCATACATTCCATTTCAAACCCGTGCTCCACTCACGGGCTTCCTAGCGAACTGCCACCATCCGTCGATGAGCAAGCAGTTTCCGTGCTCTGTCTGAATGTATTTGGGGTTCTTGAGCGTGCTCCAGGGCCACTGGGGGAAGGTCCAGCGCGGCTTGTACGTTCCTTGGAGCTGCATGCGGAAGCGCGACTTTTGTGCCATGGACGAGTCGAAGCTGCGAGCGAGAACGGGAGGTGTCGATGAGGACGCAGAGCAAAGGGTAACCAAAAACGCAATATGGGAGCGACTCACATGTAGTGAGCGGTAATCAAGAGACTGAAGAGAGCCACGTAAGTCGGCGTCGAGAAGCGGTACCACTCCGGCGGGTGAGCAGCCATGTAAACGATCGAGTAGCAGTAGGCTGGAGGGACAAAGGCAAAAAATGACGGAGTACAGGTCAGAAGAAACTTTCCTGAGCCAGCGTGTACAGGCAGACACTCGGCAAGAATGCTTACTGAAGGGGACACCGGCGAAGTTCCAGAAAATGACTAGAGATGAGGATAGCGAAGCGCAAGGGTTAGCCAAAGACAAAGACACAACATGAAATGAGGCTGAGGAACTTACCCATGAAGCCCCTTGAATCACATCGAGCAAGCATCAAAGAGGGAGTCAGACGAGCAATGGCAAGGTCAAGAGGACACACATATTACGGAAACACAGACATACCACCTGCGGAATGAATGGGGGAGAGAAGGTCATCAATATGCATACGAACCCGAGCAGAGACGAAGCGCCGCTCACTTTTCATAGAACATATCCCAAGTCTGAGGAATGCACTCCTCTCCTTTGGCACAGGCATTGACTAACAAAACGATCAAGGTGAAAAAAGGTCAGCTGACACTGCCTCTAAGCCCTTAAAAGGCCACATTTGACTACTTACTGTAAAGCCCAGTAGCGAGAATCATAAAAGCCATGTTGGGCGTGACATATCCGTACGTCTCGTACTGCTTGCATCCTCCGCTGACGGCGATCATGAACAGGAGAACCCAAGGGATGCGAACCTCGGCCCACATCTTCAAGTCCACCATGCCGATGCGAGGGTTGAGAGCGGCGCCCATAAAGAGGTCATAGAAGAAGTTTCCGCTCATGCGCATCGCCGTACCGGTGAAGACAGCATGGAAGTAGGTCCAGAAGGAGACTGCAAAGCCTGCGATCATGGCCACAGTCATGTAGGAGCCGAAGTTATCGATGATCTGAGTGAGCCGGTAGGTTCCGCTGAGGTGGAGCCAGGCAGCGAAGACGAGCGTGGCATAGAAGGAGGCAAGAGCGTTGCACTTGTATTTGAGCGTCTTGTAGTCGAGGGAGGGCACAGGAAGGCCCTCTTGCCAGTAACCTGGCATGATGAAGGCGAGCAACAGCTGGAAAATCATCAGCCCGCCGTAGGCGCGGAAGGCGGGCCAGTTGGGGTAGGCATCCTACACAAGGATGTGAGGGAAGGGCAAAGGAGAGCGATCGAGGGAGGGAGCTAGGTCAACTACTCATGATGCTAATCCTTCAAATATGGTAGTAAGACTCATCGCACCTGCTTGACATGGTTCCACATCCTCCCAAGGAAAGGAACGATATCATCGATGTTCTTGGGGGCCGCGAATTGGCCGTCGTAGAACCAGAGGCAGATCCAGAGGTAGTACATGAGAATGGGGAAGCCGGTCTATGAGGGGAGTAAAGACGAACAGGTTATACAGACAAAAAAGACGTGAGGAAACAAGAGGTAAGACGAAAGATCGAATGAAGCCTGTCCAGGACGAGCTACCTCCTCCTCCGGTCGGTTACCACGCGACTTACCATCATGGCGAAGACTCCGACCGGACCGCCAAATTCGTACCTATTGGTCCACGAAAGACCGAAACATAACATGGAAGCAACATTAACTTCTTGATGCCTCCTTGTCGTCGACCATTCCGATCAACGACGGAGAGACAGAAGGAAGGAGGGGACCAACTCACTCGTGATGCTGATCCATCTGCTTGTCCGTCTCCTGGCCATGCTCGCTGATCACGATGCCAGGGTACCTCTTACTGACGACACCGTCCTCAGGCTTCGCCTTCCCGTCGACAATATGAGTGTCCGAGTCCGAGCTCTTGGAGGAAGAGGCAGTGTCTCTGACTTTAACTCCATCTTCGGCGGCGGCGGCGGCGGCAGCGGCGCGGCGGGCTGAGGCACGAGTAGTGCGCGGCGTCGTGCTGCCAACGTCCACGGAGTTTGAGGCGCTCATTGTAGGAGGAGCAAGCGTACTTGGCAACGGGCGCCTGCCAGCAGTGACAGAGGTGGTGGTGGTGGTGGTCGGAAACTCAGAGCCGGACGAGGCTAGGCTTCTTCCTGCCGGTCCCGGCACGTGCCTATACGCTGCGTCCCCGAAAACCAGCGTTCTCCTCTTCTTTCTTCAACAATTCCATTAACCCTCGTCTTAGTTATTTCCATTACTCTCTCTCGACCTCATATAACTGTCTGTTTTCCGCCTTCCTCCTCTTCCGCATCATAAATAAGACAGGCGGTGACGCCCCGCCCAGCAGGAAGGAGCGCTCGAAAACCTCTCGGAACACGGAAGTACGCTTCCCGGCGCGTGCAGAATCGCGCTCGCTGCGGTACGTCACGTGAATCTCAGGAAGGTCCGTGCGCTTGGGCAGGCAAGAGAAGGACCTTCAGGCCTGCGAAGGGCGACTACGTACGGTAAAAAAGTTTCCATCGTCCATTACCATAACGATGATGGCTCCCTTGATAGGAAGCCGTAGGGCTGTGATTTATACGCATCGATCTCTCTTTTCTCCTTGCTTTACCTCAACTTTCTCCCGTGGTGTATCGACCTCTCCCGATCGAGCAGATCCAGCATCCATCGCCCTCTCAACCGCCAACACCTCGGCCGCGCACCCATCTTCCTCCTACATCGACCTCTCCCATATCTCCCCCGTAACCACCTCTTTTCTTCGCGTTTCTCCGAAAGACTTTGTTCTTTACCCCGCTTTTCTCTCTTCTTTCGAGCAAGACGTTCTCCTACGTGCGAGCTTGAGGAAGCTAGATCTCGCTTTTCCTCCAAAAGGGGGGATCAGGCGACAGTCAAGGAGCAAAAGCAGGGAAGGAGAGGGGGAAGCGGAAAGAGACAGGACTGGACTGGAGATCTTTGAGAAGGAGGGAGAGTATGAATTCTGGGGGGAGCATTATGATGAGGTCATTCAGGTGAGTTTGATGAAGAGGAGGGAGTGATTATTGTTGTCTGGAGGCGAGATGGCTAATCTGTGTGATGTTCGGGTTATGCCCCTGTATTCCCATCTTTGTACTGTTAATCCTTTTCAGGGCTATCGAGAAATTCTCGTCTCCTCGTGGCCCACAAAGCCGACCGCCGTCTTCTCCGAGTTATCTCCCGTTCTCTCCCGACTTTACACGCTCATGGGCCAATACGCTCCTCTTCTCCCTTCGCCACCATCTTCTTCGCCCGCTCAATCTAGTGCGTCCAGCACGGAATTGGGGGGAAGCTCGTTAGACGACCTTCGGGCTCTCACGCAGACGCACGTTCTCCATCTCTCGTCTCGGGGACACATCTTGCCGCACGTGGACAACGTCGAGGCAAGCGGCAGCGTCATTCTCGGTGTGAGTCTCGGTGGGGAGAGGGTGATGCGTATGAGGAGGAAAAACGAGGGTAGCGGAGCCGAGCCTGAGCAGGAGAACGCTGTGGCCAATCGAGAAGACACGTTTGAGGTGCTGTTGCCGCCAGGGTCTGTTTACGTCCAGCGGTAAGCTCTCTTCCATCCTTCCCTAGCCGTTTAGCATTGACATGGACTTCGGCTGATGCAACTACATTAAATTGCCTCCCTCTATTATCTATATGATGTCTTTCACAGGGATGCCATTCGGTACAAGTTCGAGCACTCCATCCCGGCTTTGGCAGAGTGGAGGAGCCGGAAGGTCGGAGGAACGCAGAGAGTGTCAGTGATGCTGAGGGTGGGTGATCAACTGTTCTGGTGTCTCTCGCCCGACCTCTCGGCTTGAAACAAAATGGCGTGTTAACGATGCAAACACTCCTTTCATCTATTATGGGTATTGGGGTTCAAACTATCACAGGATAAGCTCCCTTCCACTTCTTCCTTGTAATTTTGGCGCCGTTGTCACACCAAGTCCGCACCTCCCTTCTCGCTCTTGACCAATAGCCCTGTTAGTTTGACTTTGGTGGCACTAAGGATGTACCACATTCGGTTTCCTGATTACAACATCAACAACTTTGCTCGAATTGAATCGGAAACGACAGTTATCCGCGTACTTGCACATACGCTCAAGGGATGTGTTTGTAAGTGTAAGGATCCTGGAGAGCAATAAAGCGAAGAGACCAGTTGGAGGAAGAGTCAGACGCTCGCCTTCTTTTCTCATTTTATACAAGTAAAGCGAATGAGAGAGCTAGGAAGAGGAAGGAAGGGAACGAGGGAGGATGGAATGAACGAAGGGTGCGCCAAACGTCCGTTCACGCGATGTCTTGGTCTCCGCGAGTCGGCTACCCGGCCTCCGTAAAGGAGGGATGGGGAGGTGATGGAAACAAAATAAAACTGGAAGGTGCTGTGAAAGGCTTAGGTGACTGGCGGGAAAATAAAAGAGCAAAATAGGAGAGGAAGAGGCAGAAGGTCGTAATCGAGAGCAGCAGCAGCGATCGAGTGCTTTCTGGGGCTTGCGTGAGGACTGTGGTTGCGACGACGGCGTATTTTCCTGCCCTGCCTTCTCTTCCCTTATTCGTGGCCGATAGTTTAAAATAGGTTCCTGGCTTTGGTTCACGAGATGACGTCTTCGTCAAGGAGGGAGCTGGACCAGTCCATAACGAGGAAGGGCCGCCCTGGCTCGAGATCGGGAGGTTGGAAGCGATGCGCTGATGTGAGGTCAGGTATCCGTGCCGATGCGGACTCCATACACGCATCAAACATTGTGTGTGGGATTACCCTCACCTTTCAACTTCCTAGACCTCTTCTCTACCTTACCCTCGTCCCTAGCTCCTTCAGTTGCCCATAGTCGCACAGTTTCTTCCATGCCATTCCTAAACCACATCTTGATCTCCTTCAGATCTTCCTCGCTTGCCTCCTCGAAACGGTCGCATTCCCCATCCTTAGCCACAGCTGTTTTGGCCGTGATCTCATCCTGACCCCGCTGTGTGGGAAGCTTGAGAAAGCTGTAAAACCTCAAACCGTCGTCCACCGCTAGTACACCTGGCGTTGAGTCGTCCTCGACCGCCCATTCATTGCGGTCTGTGCCCGCGAAGGAACGACAATACGTGCGTCGAACGGCGCGCTTGATCACGCGTCCTCCAGAAAGGTCACCAAGGTAGCGAACGTAGGCGTGTGAAAGGATCCGAGCAGTAGCTAGCGGCGCATTGTCCAAGACCCTCACTGCCTCGCTAAGTGTTGGCTGCCGGAGACGGCGAAGATACGCGTCCACAGCGGCGCGTTGCCTTGATGTCAGAATCTCGACACCAGGGGATGAAAAGGTAGTGGAGGACGACACGATGGCTAGACGGCGGGCGTGTCATGCAATATCAGCCTCGAGGGCCTCCGTGCGGTAGAGGAGAGCTGGACGGTAGACGTTGGAGAACCCTGGGTAAGAGTTTTGCTGTGCAAGGCTAAACTCAAGGACGCTGGCGGCGCATGAGACGGAAGAAATGGGAGGGGGAATGCGTCAGCTGATGGACATTAAAGATGCAAAGAACTATCTGAAGATATTGGATACGGTTTTCAACATACCCGTACACCTGCCTGAGCGTCACGACGAGAAGGGCCTTCACGCCATCTGACGTCGAGACAGAGCGATGCACGGAAGCGGTAGCGAACCGAAGGAGTGAGTGCAGAGGACATTGTCACGGTTTTCTGAGGACCTTCGAGGGCAGCTGTGGACATGATGGGTGAGAAGAAAGAGTTTAGTAGGGAAGGGAGGCCGGACTGGGCGATGGACAGCGGTCGTCGCTGCTCGACCTGGCCGGGCAATGCCTTCATATATCAGTCCACAAAAGGGGGAGTCACGGAGCAGGTGCCCAAATTAGGCCCATGAATCGTAACCTGGGAAGTCCCCATCTCTGTGTGTACACCCTAAGTTTCCTGTCGGTCCGGATTGAGAGCAGGTGTATTGACAAGGTCAACGTAGCGACGGACGCGTCAGATTACGGAAGTGGATTTGCGGATATCAATTTATCAGATAAGGATTTGCTGCGTTTAGTAAGGTCATCATCGTCAGTCAGGCTATCTCCAGTGGGCCAGGATCGCAACTCGACGCTACATAGTCATTTAGGACAGATGCTGGAACCCAAGATGCCGGAGAATGTTACAATATATAGTGCTTAACTAGAGCATTGACGCTAGGGTACTGGAGTAGCTACTTGAAGTTACGATCAGGATACTGCTTTATCTCGGTCGATCTAGCGTGCTTGGGTACTCTTTGGCTCGTCATCGACCGCGGTGAAGACGCCCCTAATGGGGAAGACAAACCGGTCGGATGCATTTCACTTCTTCTGGCCAGCTCATTCATTCCCTCCTTTGTTAAGGAGCCACATCGTCGACGCTGCGAGACGGTATGTCCTTCGTCGGTACGTCTCTGTCAGCTTAAACGCTTGGTAAGCCACTGCGCAAGCGTTAGATCAGTGACTGATCAAAGCAAATACAGTAACCGGTCGTCCAATGGAAACGGGAACTGAAGGAGACCACGGCAACGCTTCAGGGTTTAAAAGCTCTGATACTGACTTGCCCCTCTCCGTGCCAGATCGACTTTCCTTTGGATGTTCACCCCCCCAACGCATCCGATTGATCGTTAGAAGGCAACAGCAGAGGCGACGCTCGATTCCTGAGCGCGCGACTGGAGCGCGCCACAGCCTCGAAAGGACATCCGCATCCTCCTACTTTGCAGTCTCCGTCCTCACTAGTACCCTCGCCATCATGGCCACGGCAATCCACACACCGCCAATTTCGCCGCCTCACCGGCAGTCCCGCCCAGCATCTCGTGCTTCCTTAAGCAGGCCCACAAGCCGACCAGCCAGCGTCCCGGCCAGCAGAGCTACAAGTTGGCCGCGGAGCGCTCCACCAAACAGGAGGGAGCACGGTCAGTCTTTGTCGGGCAAGGGATGGGAAATGGGAGAAAGCACTGGAGAGCAGATGGGACAAGAGGAGGAGCAGATATTGTCCGAGCCCCAGCAGGTATGGCAGATGAAGGAAAAAGAAGAAGCCCGGGGGAGAGTATCAAAGCAGAAGATTCCAGCTTCGCAAATTGCTGTTACGGCTGGAGAAGCTCCGTCAGGAGTGAAAGTGGGCCAAGACGCGGGTGTTGGACGTGGATCAAAATGGGAGAGAGAGACAACAGGTGGCTTTAGTGCTATGGGGCGGGTGAGTACTTCGATTTTACCAATTCGCAACCGTCGCAATTGATGTCTTGATGCTGTCATAGTCTGTCACTATATACCCTTTTGCCGCCGCATTCACCGGAAACCCAATGTTGCCAATGAACCACAGACATACACCGAGATGACACATGACGCCATTGCCATACCTGGTCTTGGATTGGGTGATGGTCTCGGAGCACAAGAAGGCGGGCCAGGGCTGGTGTTGTCCAAAGTATCTGATGCCTTGTCCCATTTGGGCGCTAGTATGGCATCAGATCTGTTCTACTCGGAAGGGAAAGGCGGAGAAGAAGATGACATGGAGTGGATGAAGGAGGAGGGTGCAGGGATGGGGTCAGTGGGGCTGGGGAATGTCAGCGAGTCGACAATCAGAGGTATGGGCTCTGGAGGTGCAGGTGCAGGGCTGAGCCTGATGCCTCTGTTAACCGAAGAAGACTCTGTCCTCACTGAGCCTGCCACCGTCGGAAGTGTCTCCGGACTGTGGCCGGTGGGAGGAGGGCAGAGTGTGAGCGATGAACACCTTTGGACCCTCCAGGAGGACCTGCTCGCGGAGACGGATCGGCTCCATGGGTCTGTCCACGCCGTGCCGGAAAACAGATGGGCGGGATGGGTGCAAGGAGGGGGTCAGAGCGCAAGCGACGATGTAGTCGACAAGTTGGAGGCAGCCATGATCGACGAGAGGAACCGTCTGCAAGGATCGGTGTACGCCGTTCCGGAGGATGGCTACGCGGGTTGGGTGATCGGAGGAGGGCAAAGTGCTGACAGCGACGTCCTCGACCTGCTGCAGGCCAACCTGCTGCAGGAGACGGAACGCCTTCGCGGTTCGGTTCATGCCGTACCCGAGGACGACTACGCCGGCTGGGTGAGGGGAGGGGGTCAGAGCGCCGCCTCAGACATTATTGATGCTCTCCAGCCAGTCATGCTCAGTGCGCGGAACGATTTCGAAGGCAGCGTCCAAGACGTGCCCGAGGATGACTTCTCCGGTTGGATTGTCGGCGGAGGACAAAGCGCGAGTCAGACACACGTCGACCGCCTACTGGACATGCTAGAGACAATGCGCGCATCGGAAAGGGTGCAGAAGCAGGTCAACCTGTCCGAGCAGCGCAAAAGGTCCGCCGAGCGAGCGCGCAAGTTTGCCGGTGGAACGCAGAGCGCGACTGAAGAGCCTTCGGAGCAGCTCAAGGTGCCCACCATGGGCGACGAAAGGCAGAAGGGTGAAGAAGCAGCGCAGGGAACACAGTGCGTGGCTGAGGAGTTTCTGGAGAAGCTCAAAAGCCCAGCCATGGAGGAGGGAAGGAGGAAAGAGGAAGCGGTGGCTCAGAAGAGGAAAAGGAAAACAAAGTGTCCGACAAGGGGGCTGCCTCATCTCCACCCCTCCCTTCTGAGCGGCTACCCTGTTTATGCTGCCGAGTCTACTTCCCTCGCTGCCTCAACGCTGCCCATCACCGTAGGGCCTGAGCGTGCCCTAACCTTCGGCCCTTCTATCCGCGAGAAGCAGAAGGCAGCCGAGGAAGAGGAGCAAGAAGAAGAACAGGAAGCCTTCTCGCCACGCAACGATCAATCCTCGTTAAACATTGCCGAGGACGACCGCGATCGATTCGAGGCATGGAGCAGCGGAGGTGGACAAAGTTGCGGGAGCAAGAATCTTCTGCAATTGCTCGACGACGTGGAGGACCAGGTGGCAAAGGGATGTGTTGCGCCTTCTTTCGACCCAGCACTGGGAGGGACGAGAACTTGGCTCGGCGGAAGACCTGCTATTGGGGACCATGGTGGGCCAGATTTGCTAGCGCGGGTTAGAGACGATGCAGCTAAGAAAATGAGTGCTAGTGAGCACCAGCGGGGACATGGGCAGGGACACGAGTCGCGCGAACGAGGGCATGCACATGGACAAGGGGACGCACATGCACAGGGAACAAGGTCAGTGGCACTTGAAACCCAATGCTCCTATCCTCTCCTACTCAGCTGAACTTTTCAAATGTGCGACGTTTATGTGGACTTCCTCCGAAAGCGGACAAAGCAGGCACCGGTATGTCCACTAGGACCGAGGACGCGTAGGCGCTCAGTCCCCGCGAAGCCTTCTCTCCTTTAGTTCCAGGGTTGCCTGGACCCAAATGATGTCGACTGTATTATCTTATTCCACCGACAACGAATCTAAAATATAACCTTGTCAGAAAACATCGTAGATGCTCAGTGCCGCTCAGCAACCTTGGGCGTCCAAGGGTAGATCTTTGGGGCCGTCGTCGAGTAGGTCTTGAAAGCGCCTCGCGTACCGGTCAAGTTCTCCTTCGCAGGCTGCAAAAAGAGAAGAGATTTTAGCATCGTAGAAACGTTGCCATGACATGTCAACGCAGAGCGCAAGATGGCGACACAGGCTATCAAAGTCAGCCCGATCACTCACTGCGATCCAGGTCGGCGTGTTGGCCTTAACGATCTCGTCCTGGTTCGGCGGATCCATCCGGATGTGATGCAGCCAAGAGTGCCAGGCCGGGTCGACTTGGGAGGCGTTGAAGTCGTCCTGCCGCGGAATCACATCGACAAATGAAGTGGGTCAGCTTTGAAAGAGTGGGAGCAACGGGAAGGGAGAGGGAGGAGCGGCTTTGCATAGTCACCTGAGCATAGTCGACCCATCGGTGACGGCCAGGCACTTCCTCAAGGTTCTCATAGAACTTGTTGCCATTGCTAAAGTAGGAGGCGAGAGGTTCATAAGTTAGGGTGACGAAACAAAGTCAGAGAGGTGAGAAGGCGAGTGGCGCCGAGGTCAACCAGGATGACCGGTCGCATTGCTCCTCTTCCAGCTAGTTGGTAACTCGTCAAGGCCTCCAATCTCAAACAGATATCCAAGCGTTACCATCCGCCCACATAGCTTTGCGCAACGCTGACGGCCCCCATTCCGCTGAGCAGGTGATAGCCGCCAACATCAACTCCGAGCGCTCGCACGCAACTCACCTGTCCTCGCCAACGAGCTTGCCAACCTTGGCATCGCCAATATACATCATGTTGTGGGCATACTGGCGGAGACCGCCAGCTTTAATATTCTTGAGCGTGCGCCAGAGGGACATTGTCGGACAGACGTCGTCGGTGATGGAGTTTGAAGGCGGAAGAGTTCGCGAGCGGGCGACTTCCCGATGGCGATGCGTGCTGCGGCAACCACACCCCTAGCACACCGGGGCTTGATACTTGCTTATGATGTGCTGCTGCCGCCTTGGACGCAGGCATCTTCAACGTCGACTCTTCCTCAACGACACTTTATCATGAGATAGGACGACGCCGACGCATTATCGGCGACGTTCTTATTAACGACTCGGACGACCGCTTCCGCTTAACGACATCAACTACGATTCCCAAAGCACTCACCACGAACTAGCATGACTTTGTGACCTCGTATTTGACGACCCAACGACCACCCACCCTACTTCCATACATCTTTCCCCCCTAATTGGTCTTCTCTCTTTCAATGGCCCCTTTGGCTCCTCAAGGGCCTTCACTGCCGAGGCGCAGGCCGTCCACGAAGATTCGCGCCTTAATTGAGCGTTACGAAGCCACGGCCGACTCGCCTGGATTGGGACCCACTTCTCCCCTTTCGGCTCCGTCTGTGTCGCCCCGTCCGAACGATACGTCACCTCTACCGTCAGGAAGCAGTGCTGGAAAAGTTTGGAAGAGCTCTATGCCCGTAGCACCTGCTCAGCTCGGATTGGCCTCTTCGTCATCGCCCAGGCTGGCCATTCTCCCAGGTCGGGGCAATGAACGGGAGACAGCCGTAGTACAATGCGACGTGGGACGAATGAATTGGACGCCCACTTCTCCTCGGACGGGACGTCAGGCGGCATTGCCTCATACAACAGACACCTCGATTGGAGGAGCGTCGAAACTGGTACGATCACCCCCGGCTTCAGCGCCTTCTACTGCGTCTCCACTCGACCGCTTTTCGGCGAAACGCCCTCCTCCTCTTCCTGCTTCAATCTTGGCGTCGGCGCCATCATCACCGCGGGCACGCGCGCTGGATGGACTGCCCTGGAGCAGCTCAGCCGACGAGCTCCCCTTTCTGCCGCATCCCTTCCTAGCCGCCTCGCGAGAGACTATGGAGAAAGCGGTCGATGCGACACCTCAATCCCCGGTTTGGTCAGACTCCAAACGGAACTCGCTCGTCGCCGCTAAGACGCCTCCTCCGTCAAGTCTGGAGGGGAAATCAAATCCTCATCCCTTGACGGTGGAGATGGCAGGAGTGGGGTCGCAATCTGTTTTCCGGCCTCCAGCGGTCCACAAGCCTACGCGAATTGCTACACTTAACGAGCCGGGAGATCGTCGACCCGAAATTGCTCCTGGATACACTCTTATTCGCTCTTCCATAGACACGCCGGCGCAATCGAGGCAAGGTGGAGAAGCTGTCTGCAGTGATGTAACTGTCCAGGAGACCACACGGATGAACGGGTCCAACGAGGTTAGCGATGACAATGTCTTGCCAGATGGCCTCCCCTCTAGTGCCGTCGTATCTCGAAACGTCCCTGCAGCACCCGCCCGGGGCGCATACGCGGCTGATGAAGACGAAGGCAACATCCAAAATCCATTCCTCGACTCTCCAGGTACGGGTCTTCCACCTTCGAGTAATTTACCCCTGTCTCTCAGCGGCCTAGGATCCGAGAGGACCCTGGTTTTTCCTGCTGTCCCATCTCCGCAGGCCATCCTCGTCCCGGCTCATGCCGACGAAGCTCCCATCGCCGCTGCCTCCGTGTTCTCTGCTTCTGCACCGCCGATCGATCTAGCCGAACTCGATGCATACCTTTCCGACCCTGCGCTTTTCGCCGAACCACAATTCTCCGGCATCGTGGATGTTTGCACGCTTGAGGAGATCAATGATTATAAACTTGCCGTAGGGACGTCTCAAGACACGGAGAAGAGTGGATGGTGGTGTTTTGGACGCAGGAGCGCCATCCTTCAACATGCGCGCCCGGGCCGGTCAGTTTCGAATGAAAGTGCCAAAGGGACGCCCACCTTCGACGATGGGGAGGAGTTTCGAGCGGAGAAGGCCGAGGAGGGGAACGGACCGGAGGCAGCCTCTCCCCCAGCCGCTGTGGATTCAGCCTTCATCCCTGCGCGACGGAAGCTGGTGGACAAATTCCCACCGCTGCAGCTCATTCCTCCCGGTACCACGCTGGGGGAATTCAAAAGCAACACCGCCGGCGCCGGGACTCAGCCTTTCAGCTGGTTCAATCCTTCGGTCATCGGAGGGAGCATCATTGATATCCTCATTGGTATCGAGGTAAGCGAAGCGTCATCTCGCGCTGTTCGCTCATTATAGACTTGTTGGCCATATGGATTTGTTTCGAGAGAGCGACCAAACTTACTGACCTTCCGTCCGTCATGGCGTGCAGGGTTCCTCCATGTCGCTCACTCTTTTCCGCCTCGAAGTTTTGCGTGACTTCTTCCAACTCATGGCCGCCACACTCCACTCCTCGACGAACACAACGGACCCTAACACCTATTCACTCTGGCGCCGCATCCTCGTCATCTACATACCCTCTTTCCTCGCCCTTGACTTTGTCTCCGTCTTTGGAAAGGCCATTCTCTTCTTCCTGGTCTGGCAAGTGGTCACCTATGCCGGCCTCTGGCTGTTCTTCTTAATGACGAGGGACTACAATCCCAACAGAAACGTCGAAGGTTTCGACAGTCAGCCCTGGATTTTCTCCACGGGGAAGCGAGGGACTAGGGCGATCAATGTGGCGGTCGTCTTTGTACTTACCACGCTGTACATGCCGCTGACGAAGATCGCAGTGGACGCTCTGGTGAGTTCGGACCTCGGACCTCGCTGGAGCTCACCCAATGGTTGACCCATATATCCCTCTTTCTCTTCGCAGACATGGCAAGAAGATTTTTGGCCTGTTGCCAATCCGTACATCAATGGTACGGTGAATCCTTCGGCGCTCAAACCACTCGGCCCTCCGGACGAGTACCGCGATCCGCTCGACTTCTGCTATACGACGACGATGCGAAAGGATCAATTCAACTTCGCCTACCTGGTCCTCTTTTTATCTGTGATCACCATCTGCGCCTACTCTTTCTGGTTCCCTTGGCGCCTTTGGAAGACCGTGATGAAAACATTGCCTACCGTCAGTCGATACACGGAGCTGGGAGAGAAGAGGTCAGAGAGCGACATGGAGATCGAGTACTACAAACTCCTTGACAGGGATCAGAGCCCTCTCAACTTCTTATACAATGGTGAGCGCTACTCTTTGGCCGTCTGCCGTTGGTCACACCGCGCCAGGCTGACATTTCCAATGCCCAACCACAGATTACCGTCGTCAGTGGGGAGGGTACAAGGCACTGTACCTGATCGCCTTCAAGCTACCGAGCGTGCTCGTTATGAGCGTTTTTACTCCGAACAACTGCCTCTTCCGTAACCAGTCTTCGACGACCATGAACATTGCCCAGACCTCCATCTTGATTGGCCTCACTTCGGTCCAGCTCGTCCTCCACTTGCGCATGCATGCCTTCGTAGACGCCATATCCAACCGCTCCGAGCTTGTGTCTAGGATGGCATACGTGGCCACGTCGGTCATTGGTCTCCTGGTCGCGCTCGCCGTAAAGGGTGCCAACGTCTTCAATACAGCCGTCTATTACCTCATCGAAGCGCTCAGCTACGGATCGGTCGTATACTTCTCGCTTGTGTCCATGGGCTTTTCCCAGAAATGGATCAAGATCGCGCAGAAGCGGATCGATTTTTGTGAGTGTAGGCATGTGTGTTTGAGCCTTGGTTGATGGCGAATCCTCATACTCATATTGGCCGCTTTTGTCCTCTGTCAGCCGTCGATATCTTCTCGCCCAAGCTGAATCTGCGTAAGCACATCAAGCGCCGGATCTGGGAGGAGACGTTGTCCACCATCCTGCTGGCATCGCCCGTCTACCGCATGCCCAAGAGCCAAAAGGTCTACTTCTCTCAGAGCCACGATGACGGCTGGCCACCTTACCTACTCAATTTTCAAGGAAGTGTGGCGGAAAGACATGCTGAGAACCTCAAGGTGAGTCGAGGAGATCGCATGGGAAAACCTGGATCCGGTACTGAGTACCGCTCTTTCTTCGGACGTCCTTGTTAGGTTGTGCTCGACATTGGCATCGTCGAGTACAGAAAGTCACTGGAACGAGAGCGAAGCCACGAGGAGCGACTTCGGATAGCCATGCACATCATTCAGGCTCGCTATTCCGGTCCTGACTGCTTTTGGCGGCCTAGGGAAGGTCCCACCTGCGAAGGCGTCACCACTTGGTTTGGAAAGGCGTTTCTTGTGCCGTTCCCCGTTACTCTGGTGAGTGGACATGATCCCGGCTCTCATCGTTCACGGAACTGTTCTTACTGACTAGGGCAAACGTTTTCATTCCTCGCGGTGTTGACGCATGTAGGTCTTTCGATACGATCAGAACGTCAAGACCATTTGTCTGACCACGCTAGCTGAGCTGGAGGAGTACATCATGCAGAACGAGCATGAGGAGATCAAGCGACGGCGCATGGTACGCTATGCCCTCCGTGCTCTAGACGGCAAGGATATTCTCCGTCCATATTCCGCTGCCAAGGGAGCAGTCAGACCTAGCCGATGGTGGATGTTTGGCAGGAGCCAGAGGTACACGTCTTTGGAGGCTCCAGTCTATTACCGCTGTGGTACGCTCAAGGTCCATCGAATGGAGCATGTCGACGCAGAAGGGTACAATTTTAACAGCGGTGTAAGTCTACTTTTCCAGATTTCGTTCATACGAGTGACAGGCTTACCCTCTCTCATCTGTCGGTGCCCTTGTCGGTCTTGCGCCAGTTCGATGTGACGTTGACGTACAAAGACGGCCAGTATCAGCTACCAGATGGTCGCGTGGGCTATGCGGCACCTTTGACCGTTCGGGCCGGGACTCTCGGCATCACCGACGATTTCAAGATGACCACGCCGCTTCTCCATCTTCTGCGTGACAATGAGAAGCTAGTCGACGAGGGTGTTCCTATCATCCGTCAGCTGATGCAAGGATATCGAGAACACTACATGCGCGAAGCAGAGCACAAGCGAGCCGTCATGTCATATGGCTTTCTTGCCGATATTTTCGACAACAGCTCTCTATCATCCAAGGAGCTCGAGGTCGTGTTCTCTGAGGCCGCATGTTGTCACGCTTTGCGCGAGCTACCGAAGCGGTACGAGGGGGCGCTGCAGATGGTGCATGAACGCATGGCGGTCGTGAACAAGAGTCCTGTCCACCAATGGTGGTGGTTGTTCTGGTGAGTTGGACACTAGATGGATAACATTCGACAAATTCATCGATTGATAAGACTGGTCTAACTTCCCGGTTGTGGTGCCTTTTCCAGGGATGACATGTGGAGGAAGAACGCGTCGACCATCTCTCAAATGCGCAAGCACGAACGGTCTTTCTCGCCCCACTATCCTCAGAGCATTTGTTATCGCCCCTGTTCTCGTCTTGCTGTGAGTTCTCCTGTCTGCCGCTGCAGCGTATGGCTAGTCTCGCTCAGTCCACATCTCTACCGCGCTGTTGGTGTTGTAGCTTGTGCAATACCTCGAAGAGCGCGGACTGTGGAAGAAGGAAGGCAAAGTCGGCTTTTTCAACAACGGACTTCTCAACTGCATCTACTTCTACCTGGACGAGCTCGTCTTTCGAGACGGCCCGTCGCAACCCATTCAATTGCTCACTCCTGAAG
Organism: Peribolospora baueri; assembly: GCA_029717555.1. Taxonomy (NCBI): domain Eukaryota; kingdom Fungi; phylum Basidiomycota; class Peribolosporomycetes; order Peribolosporales; family Peribolosporaceae; genus Peribolospora; species Peribolospora baueri. The sequence goes on along the minus strand of JAMDHS010000005.1, from coordinate 327,208 downwards.
GACACCATGTCGGATCATTTAGGTTCCCGCACAGCGACGCTTCGAAGCAAAGCAATTCCCTCGACTCTTCTCGTCAGCACGGTTCGCATCAGACCACAGGCACCTCATCTAGGTTCACAGGTGGCGGGACGAATCACGACTACAGCGCAATCCTGCAGAGGCCGGCATTCGAGTGGCAGCAAAGGCTCTTGGAGCGTGACGGCCGGTGGGCGCACTTCAAGGAGCGGGCGATGGAGTGGCTCGACCTGCATCCGTATATCTTCGAGTATTCTTACTCGGGCAGGAGCGGGAAGGGGAGGAAGTGCGGTAAGAAAGCCAGGCATCGCGCCGGTGCCGTTTATCTCGGTCTCCGGCGAGACGGTGATCTGTTGGAGGTCATCAGCGACGATGAAGAGAGCGACGGTACCTTTCAACGCAACTCCTGGCAAATGCTCGCCGCGCCCGGCGTCGTCGCGGAGCAGAAATCAGAATAGCAGGTCAATTCCCACTTTGCAATCGCTCCCCGTCTCCGTTTCGTCACAGCATTCTTCGTGTACACGCCCATCTCCAGTCTCTTGTACCACATCCCTTTCACGGAGGCAGGCACCTTGTATCGCTTCTTGTACGCATGTTTCGCACCTCTCGGAGCGCCCTTCCTGTTCTGCTCTAATCGTCACCACTGAAAAGATGATATTGCATGAGGCCTGCGCGTGCGCCTTCGATAATTCGTCCCTCTCCGTGCTGTCCGCTCACGCTGTCTGGCACCGAAACGAAAAGTTCCAAGGGATGGACTGGGAAAAAAACAAAGAAACAGAAACCTCCCACTCGTCGTCTCACCATCCTCCCCTCACCAGCTCCACCACGCCGTTAACAAATAGGACGCTCCCGACGGGGAGCATTCCGACGAGCACCACCGCGTCTTGCCACCACCGCTTTCCGCTCCTGCGCTTTTGGAGCTGCCGCTCTTTGCTCGCCAGCAGATGTGCCACCGTCAACCCGTCGTCTTCCGCTCCTCCGACCTCGTCGGCCCGTTCGGCGGCGACCCCGTCCCCGTCGGAATCTGAGCGCCCTCCTTCCTCCTCCCTATCCTCGTCGGCGAGACGGCGCGGGAAGAGGTCGTCACTTCCCTCGGCCCTTCCGGCCGTAGCGGTCGTCGTCGTCGTCGCCGGCCCTTGCCCGCCGGCGTCACGGCTCGGCGAGTCGAGGACTGGGAGCGAATCCGAGGAAGCCGACGCGCCAAGCAACGGCTCTCCTTCTTCCCCCTCCTCGCCTCGCGTCGTGCTCGTGCGACCGAGAGGCCGAGAGGTCCTCGTGCTGGCGGTGGAGGAGCGTCGGAAGATGAAGGAGGGAAGAACAATGGAGGAAGGGCGGCGGAAATGGAAGAGGATGAGCCAACAGGTCGCTGGGAGATGCGAAGGTCGCGTCACCGTCCGGGGAAAGGAAAAATCGAATCGGTGAGCGAGAGAGCGGAAACGCCTGGGGCCAACGAAAACAAACAAACAAACGCTTGGAACGCTCACCTGGCAGGACAAAGCCAACGAACGATGCGCCGGCCCCCACCGTCTCCAGGCAACGCAGATACCTCCTCGTCTTGCCACCCTCTCTCCCTCCATCTCCACTCCCACCGAGCCCCACGAGCCCCACAGCGCCGAGGGAAGCGGCGCAGGCGACGAGCCAAAGCGCCGTGCTGCCGACCATGCGGAGGACGTACCGCCTGGAAGGGCGTCGGAAACGGACGTCGTAGTCGAAGGAGAAGAGGCACCACGCCAAGTATCCTCGGCTCTGACGGCCTCTTTCTCTTTGCCGCTGGTCGTCACCTCGCCGGACCTCGCGGTCGTCGTCGTCGTCGACGGTGCCTCGCTCGCTCCCGTCCACGGAGACGTTGTCGTCTTCGTCCTCGCCTCGCAACCGTCGGAGGCCCTCGTGACTGGGCATCCCCCCATCCCGCGCAGGCCGAACCGCGCCCATCCCCGTCCCCGTCCCCGTCCGCGTCCGGCCGGCCCGCCGGCCCACGCCCCGCCTACCCGCCTTGACCTTGGCGAGCCTGCCCAAAAACCTGCCGAAACAAGCCCTAGAAGCGCGGAGGGCCAAAAGGGCGTGGGCGACGAGAAGGAGGACGTAGAGGACGCGGGCGAGGTCGAACCAACCATCGGTGGGGAGGCGGACGAGAAGATCTGGGTGCAGGGAGGAGATGGCCGTCGAGTTGGTGTCGTCCGCGTCTTGGGCCAGAGACGCGACCGGAACGTGGCCTCCGCGTCGCCGCTGCAGTGCGTCGAAGACAGCGGGAAAAGCCTCTCCACCGGCAATTACGTCCATTCCGAGGCCCGCTTGGCCCTCCCACTCCGCCTCCCCCCATCCGAGCTTGACGGCGCCCAAACAAGCCACGAGAAGCGCGATGCCGAGCCTAATGAGGCCTGCGACGCCTGCGCAAAAGGAGAAGACGCGGATGTTGCTTTTGCGTCCGGATCGGGTGGGACCTGGACGACGGCGGAGGGAGCGGGCGTGGGCGTGGATCGTGAGGGGGGAGAGGGAGAGAAGGGCGAGTGGGAGGAGGAGGAGGGGAGGCGCTAAGCTTTGGTCTTGGATGGACCCCGGATCGTCGGGGCGCGCGAGCTGGGCGGAGAAGGAAACGACCGCGCCGTCGTCTGAGCCCCGGTCGACAATGCTGGCGTTGCGATCATGCGTGGCGAGCTTGGTAACAAGGATGAGGAGGAGGAGGCAAATGGAGCCGAGGGAGAGACGGGTCAGGAGACGGGTCTGACGAGCGCGCGAGATGGGGAGGAGGAAAGGGAGAAGAATCTGACGGAACGAGCGTGGAAGGTCAGCGTGGGAACAAAGTCTATGACGGAAAGAGGACGTCATCAGAACCTCTACCACTCACCAGGAACGCTCCGATGACGAAAAGAGAGAAAGGCGTGCTGGAAGTGAGGAAACGTGAGGTGGGGAGGTGATAAGAGAAGATACGCTGAAGGACGCGTGTGAGGGCTAAAGGCAAAAAGACAAGGAAGGTAACAGAACGCGGCAGAAGGAGGACGCAATACCAATATCAGTCACCGTACCTCGACGACCAGCCTCCTCCTTCGCTCGCACGCCCTCGCGCTCTGTCTGCCACCTGCGCAAGTCTCCCACTCACCGACCATACAACTAGCCGCGACGCCCAAGCCGTAAACTCCGAGCAAAAGGCTGGCCAACTTGCGACCGAAAAAAGACTTCCAGAGCGTACGCTTGCCGAGGGAAGAGCCGAAAATGAATTCAAATGAGCTTGGGTTGCGGGAGGGAAGGGAGTGGGAAAGGAGGACGAAGAGCGGACGGATGAGGGGCAGAATGAGGATCTCTTTGCGGGCAAGCGAAGAATGGCGTCGGATCACATCTAGTGAGATTCTCGACTCACCTCTTCCCCCCGACATACCTCCCCAGCGCGACGAGGACGACTGAGCCAGCAGCACTGAGCACGCCCACGACGACGGTGGCGACAACAGCCAGGGGAAGACCTGTTCTGACAAACACGTAAGGTAAAAGAAAGAGCGCAGATGGGTGGAGAGAAGTGGCGACGATGTCGGAGGCGACGGAGAGGGGAGGCAGGGAGGACGGCTCGGAGGTGGCGGCGGTGAAGAGTTGATGGACCTTGCGGCCGCCGGGAGAGATGGCGCCGGAGCGGGATGGGGCTGAGGAAGGCCAGCGCCGTGTTGCGGTACCGTGTGGATGTGGTCCTCTTCGACTGTCGCTGTGGCCGGTACGCCATCTCCCCCACCCGTCTCCTTCCTCGCTTTCGTCCTCCTCTCCATCGCTGTCCAGCGCGCTCTGTCCACGCAGATCCCGAACGTGCACCGTCCTTTGCCTCTCCGCGCCCTGCCTGCGCCATGGTCGAAAGCCCATCATCTCTTCCTCGTCTCCTCCTTCCTCTTCATCCTCGTCTTCGTCTTCGTCCTGGTCGCTGCTCCAAGAGAGTGCTTCAGAGGAAGATGAGCCAGAGCCGTACTCCCGCTCCCGCTCCTCCTCCTCATCGTCGACATCGTCGTCGTCCTCATCGCTGCCTTCGTCCTCATCCGACCCCCCGAAGTGGCGTCTGCGGGGCGAGCCGGTTAGGGCCATCTCGTGCGCGGAGCCGGGCATGCTAAGGTGGGCGGAATGGAGGGAAGAGGAGGAGCCGGGGGAGGAGGCGTACGCGACCTCCTCGTCGCTCTCTTCTCGCGCCCGGCGTTCCACTTCGCTGCCTTGGTCTCGGTCCCCCTGCCCTCCGTCCTCGTCCGAGCCAGCGGTTGCACGAAGAAAATGTTGTGCCGGAGAGTCGTCGGAGTGCGGTAGGCCTGCAGTATGAGCCATATTCGCGACCCTTCCTTCCTTCCTTCGTCCTTTCTTTCTTTCTTTCTTCTTTCGTTCTTCCGGAAGGGGGCCGTCGTGGAGACAAGAAGGAGAAGGCCAAGGGAGGGAAGGGAGTGGCGACGTGCGTGGTTACATGTCGCCAGGCGCACTGACGGACGCTCGGCTGCGTTGCCCCGTGCGAGGCCATCTCTTTCTCGTCCATCCATTTCGGCTGTGGACGTCGCCGCAGCAGCACGGCGACGACGTCGCGTGGGCGATCGCCGCCTATCGCCGCGACGGTCCAACGGGACGGCGGAATGATCATGAGGACGATCGAAAGGCGATGCATAAGGAATCCGTTAATGAAGCCCGCTGGCCGGTGATCAGTTGGAGCCGGCAGACTAATATAGAGCGGGAGGAGGAATGATAATAACGACGGATGGCGACTCGAGGCGAGGACGAGACGAAGACGAGACGAGGGCGAAGTCGAGGACGGAAAAGCGAAAGACGACGACGGAGGCCGCTCTCGTCCTGGAAGAGGACAGAACAGTCTTCCTGGCCGGCATGTAGATGTGGAATGCGCTTGCTCGCCCTGGCTCGGCAGGACGCCCCGGCGGGCGGGCCGGGCGACGGATCGAGGTGGACGAGCGGGTCGGAGAATGACGAGGTAGGAAAAGGGAGTGGGTAGAAGAAGACAGAGCTGTGCAGGTGTGAGCGCCTGGTTGCCTTGTCTACGACGACGGAGGGTACGTGCGCGATCCGCCTTTCTCTCCTGTGCGCCCATCTACGCCTCCAACTCGACCCCCGGCTGGCAGCATTTGCCGGGAGTTGGGCGTTGGACGTTGGACATCGTCGTCTTGACTCGATGGATGGCCGGCCGACGTAGATCCATCCGGGCTCGTCGTCGGGGGTCGGAACGGGAGCTTCTTTCTGTCCGTCGGTCTGCCTCGTCGCCCGTCGTTGTCGTCCCTCTCGGGTCGTCAGTCACGTCGCCGTCGTCGCTATTCTTCTTCCCGGCCGATTCGAGTTCCCTTGTCTAAACCATCGTCCGCCCGTTCCTCGCTCCCTGGCCAGCCTGCCTTCCTCCTTTCTTCCCCGTCTCTCACCTCCTCCATCCCATCTCTCCTTCTACCCCATCTACCTCCTCAAGTGTCGCCAGCTTCATCGATAGCAGCGACAAATCAGCACCACCCTCCTTCCTCTCTCCTTCCACCCCACATCTCGAAACCGAGCCAGCGGAGCAGATCTGACCAGAGCTGAATTGAGCTGAGTTGAGCTGAGCTGAGCAGAGCAGAGCCATCTCCTCGCCCTCCATCTTCCCGTCGCCCGCCCGTCCCCCTCGTCGTTCTTCGGGCCCCTGTCCCATACCCGCTTCCAGTCCTTCGCTCCATCTCCTTACCGCCCTCCCTCCACCCGCCCTCCATTCCCCTCCAGGCGAGACAAGGCCCCATGCCGTCGCCTTTCTTGCCGTCGCCCACGTCGGCAACGCCCAGCGTCACCCTAACCACCGCCACGCTCGATCGCCCCTCCACCTCGACCTCTCGTCGGCCTTCTTCTCGCCATCAACGACACCCGGCCACCACCCCCTCTGTCGCTCCCAGCCTCACTCCATCTCGCCCCCACCCCGCCCGCCGCATCACTCCCGCTCGTGTCGCCGGCCCATCCACGCCATCGACGACCCGTCTCCTAACCCTCACAGCCCTAATTCTCCTTCTCCCCCCACCATCCCTCTCCACCCCCCTCGCCGTGCCCGACGACGCGAACAGACTGTCCCACACCGACGCTGGGCCCAAGTGCCGCGTCGAGACGCTCGATAGCGGCGACGTGTCCGCGCTCCGAAGCGCCATCACGGCCGCGCCCGCGCCCGAGGCCAGTTCTTTGGGCAGCGCTGGAGACAGGGAATTGAAGACGGGGATGGAGGAGCGGCAGAAGAGGAGACGTGTCCAAGACGCAGCAACAGGCCATCATCGTCCGGGGCAGCGGCAGGCGGAGGCGCGAGACGCGCCAGGGACGAGCGCGTCAGGCTCAGGACGGACCAGAGACGGTGGGGACGTGGTCTCGAGGCGCGACAAGGTCAAGAACCCTCCAGCGGCGGGATACTACGACCCAGCGGACAAGGGCGGCAACATGTTGACGGTGAGTGCTCCCTCTTCCCTGGCCGACAGGGACGGTGGTCCGAGTCGTTCCTCGTCGTCGTCGCTCCGTGCCCGCGTGTGGGCTTCGATGCAAGAAGGTTAGGGGGTCGCCACCACCGTGGCTTCCTTGTCCGCGCTGAAACTGCATTCATTCCCCTCCAGTTCATCCCGGGCAACTACACTGTCGGCCTAGGAGAACCCCTCAACGTGATCATCTCGGCCAACAGCGACAAGAACGTATTGACCGACGAGGGCTTCCGGCTCTACATGACGTGAGTGCTCGCGTCCCACTTTGGCGGTTTGAACTCGGACGAGATCTACGAAGCGTGGTGGGGAATGGACAATGTTGGAAGCGAGGCGTGCGAAGATGGCTTTGGAGGGCGGAAGGGCGATCCATCTCGCTCGGAGGGACGACTGACCCGGTTGGCACGCCCTCCGCTTCCGGGAGGACGGGCAAAGGCAGCCTCCGTGATGATCAAATCGGCTGTTTCCATCCGATTCCTCATGCGCTCACGGCCACTGCCACCTTCCGGTTGTTTTCATTTTGCCGCGCCTTTGCTCTCCCTTGTTCTTCTCCTCCCATCGTCTTCCGCGCTCTCCCGTACAGCTCCATCAAATTTGGTCCGGAATGCCTGGGACAACATCTTGGCGCCCCGCAGGCAGCGAACCTCGGCGACGGCAGGGGCTACGTCAACCAGACGGAGGAGCTGAGGTATAATTTTGGCAAGTGAGTGTGCCCTTCAGTGGCGGGGGCAGTAGATGGGCGGCAACGTGGAAATGGACGGCTGACAGTGTGACCGTTTTCCTCACATCCCTCGCGCTCCCGTCCGTTCCATAGCACCTTCTTCGGCACCTGTCAGGTGAGCATTCTTCGAACGTCCGTGAAGCCTTGCATCTCTCGTCGGTCCTAAGCGTGGAGCGTTTCTTGTTCTCTTCCCACGTCACCAGGAGTCTATCGAGGGCGGTAATCACATCCGCTACTGGACCCAATCAGGCAAAGAAGCCGACTCGGGCGCCATTTTCATGGCAGCGTCGTACGAGATGAATGTCTCGAGCGGCCACAACATCGTCATCAACGGCTATGACCTTGCCCGCGACCTCATCGTGGGAAACGCCACCTCCGGACCGGGCGGCAACACGTCGTACAATGGCAACGTCTGGTCTACCACCGCGGACTACATCCCTGCGGGCGTGTTGATGAACGCGACGAGCCTCGGTATCAACCACAACGGCACCGCCACCCCTCTTAATGGCACCACCATCGATGGGCGCGTGGCCCTATTGACCGTCCGGACGCTGGTCAACGCGTGAGTACGCAGAGGTGCTGGCCATCCTCTTCGCGCTTCCGTCCTTTCCGACGTTGACCTTGGCCTCTCTTCGACTTGTCGGCCCTTTTCGCTCCCAGTAACGGCGCTCTAGGTTTCATTGATCCATCAGCATGGACGACCCTGTTTGCCATGCTCGCGTCGGTCTCCCTCAGCATCTTCTTTCTCAGATAGTGATGATGGATGGTTGGACTTTCTTCGCTTTTCGATACTTTTAATCGGGCCGGAATACGCTGGATGCGCGGACGGACGAACGAGCGAGCGTCATGCTTGTCTTCTTCTGGCGGAACGAACGCGAATGGACGGAGCTCGGCTTTCCTCATCCGTAGGACCACCCCGAGCGCCTCTCTTGCATATGCATTTCCTCCTCTTCTTCTCTGCTGTCCATCCTTTGCCTCATTTTTTCATATCTACACATTCCGTTCCGTTCCGCTCTGCCTGCCCCTCATAGCCTACCTTTCTTTGCCCTAGCTCAGCTCTGCTCTTGCGTATACGTAGCTAGAATAGACCCGTCGCAACCCCCGTTCCGTTCGACCACGAGCGCCCGGTCCATCGCTCCTCTCCCGCTCAGCAGGCGGAGGGAGGCCTCACCACCTGCGAGAATGCCTCCCAAGCCCTTTCTTTCCAAGCAGTGCCCGGCCTCTCATCCTCGGCGAGACGATCTAATGTCGTTTTTGCTCGGGATCGGGCGATCTATCTAGCTTTGAAAGACGGGAACCACCTGCCTACTTCCAAGCCAGCCGATTGAGAGGAGGGATCTCAACCCTCGGCAAGACGTACTGTACTGGGAATGGAGAGTCAGTCAGTCAGTTGTTCGGAAACAGGAAACCCTTTCTGTCCGCCGATCATACACATCCTGATGCGCGACTTTTATTACGTCACTCTCTCTCCGCTTTTTCTTCCGACCGATCGGATCGGCACGGCACGTCCGCTTCACGTCTCCCATCCATCCATCCTCCGGATGCTGCGCCCCTTTTTCGCTCGTTGCAGGTCCTTTCAGTGTCTCAGATAGACCGGGTTAATCGAATCGGCAACTAAGCCATGCCCATGCCCCAACGCTTGACTCGGCCGCCTCGTCCGAACGACGAGGGCATCAGATTCGTGCGACCGTCTCGTCTCCTCCCAACACAGACAGCCCTTGTGCATGGGGCCCGACCCTTGAGGACGGACGGACAGGTTCGCGCTCGGTCGAGTCGCGTTCTCGCAGTCTTTCATCGTTCACTCATGTTCAGTCCTCTCCGCCCGTCGGGCGGTCACCTTGACCTAGCCCCCGTCTTCTCCTTTCACAGGTCATGGACGCAAATAGAATAATTCTTGTCCCCTCAGACTCCGCCTGCGTCCACTTAGAGGCCCTCATCGCCTGCGACATTGGCGTTCTGCACACCTCGACCCTATCCATTTCCTCCACACCGTTCTCGATGCCTTTCATGTGTTCTCTTCAATTTTTGCCCTCCGTTTTCTTCCTTTTGCCGCTCCTGTTCTCTGTTGTCACCGTCGTTCAGGGCGGTACGTGGACCCTGGCGAAGACGTACCAAGGGAACGATTTCATCAACGACTTCAGTGAGTAAAGCCTCGAACCGACGTTCAGGTGGGACTGAAAGAGGCTGACATGGTACGATACTGTGGGATGCTTACACACTTCGGCGTGACTCACACGAACCGTGATCCTTCCAAGCGTTTTTCACTGGCGCCGACCCTACGCAAGGTTATGTCAAGTGGGTATCTGCACGGATCTCGACTCGCATAGTCCTGGCAGGGACTGACGTCGCTCGTTCCTCATTCTCTCGCCCTGCGTTTCAAGCTACGTCGACCAGTCCGCCGCTCAGAGTGCAAACCTCGTCCAGACCAGTGAGCGTCGAGCCTGCTCTCATCTCCTACCTGACTCGGCGCGGCTGGTTCAGACGCCAGGTCTCGAAGTCTGTCACGTCTTCTTACCAAACGCACATGTCCCTATGACCAGGTAACGACGTCTTCACCCTTCGCACCGACTCTTCTAACGCCATCCCCCTCACGGCGACCGGGAGGGACAGCGTAAGACTACAGAGCAAGGATACTTACGGCGACGTGAGTGCGGGTACGGAATCGCCTTTCATTCCCAACTCTGGCTGACCTGTATGCCTTTCCCTTTTCCATGTCAGGGTCTCTACGTGATCGACCTCACACACATCCCCACCGGCTGCGCAACTTGGTGTGTCGTGTCTCGTTCAAAGCCAGGGTCGAACCCTCCCCATCAGGGTTTATGACGTCGTCTTGTACAAAAAACTGAAGCCGCTCTGGCTGGTCATCTCACCTTTGGCGCTCTTTCGCAGGCCTGCGATTTGGACAGTCGCGCCGGACATTAGCAGTTGGCCCAAGGGAGGAGAGATTGACATTATAGAAGGTGCGCACTGGAGACGTCGTTGTTTGTCGATCGATAACAGGCCTCGTTTCGGAAAGAGTGCCTGACAGCTTGGCTATACGTCCTCCTCATTTTTTTCTAAACGATCGACCAGGCGCCAACTCGCAGTACCAGTACGACCTCGTCTCGGTGCACACCGACTCGTCCTGCGTCGTCCCCTCTCCCGCCGGAAGTTCTGACATGACTGGAACGCTCCAGAACGCTAACTGCTCGGGCCACACGAGCGCGAATGTCGGTTGTCGGGTCGCGCTCGACGGGGGGTCCAACGCCGGGAACAGCTTCGATCGTGGGTTTAACACCGCCGGAGGCGGGGTTTATGTCATGGAGAGAGATATCAAGCACGCCGGGTGAGACTGGCGGCCGCCATTCTTCTCCGTCCTCCCGACGTCGTTCGATCGTCATCAGATCGGCAGAAACCCATTCAGGCCATCGGTCCACTCCCTGACGGATGTTTCGTCCACCGCCGTATTGGATCGCGCATTTCTTTCGTCATCTCCCCCAGCACCGTCTCCGTGTGGTTCTGGTCCAATAGCTCGTCTTCGAGCTCGCCGCCGGAACTCAAGGTCAGTCGCGCGGCCCTCCCCCTTTGTTTGTTTGTCGTTTCCCCCTTAGAAAAGTTGCTCAAGTCATGCACGCGTTCGACACTTCGACGCCTTAACAGAGCCTCAACACGTCCTCCATCGACACCTCGTCATGGGGCACGCCCGCGGCAAAGTTAGACTTTTCGTCGTGCAAGAACCAGTTCTCGGCTCACATGATCGTCATGAACATCGACTTGTGTGCGTTCCGGTAACTTTGGCGGCCTGCTTTCCTCTCCGGTCTCGCTCAACCGTCTCCTGCCTTCGTGCCCGAAGTTTCGCGTTCGGCTAACCTCGAATCAGTCGGTTTCATCCGCCATCAAACACAGGCGGCGACTGGGCTGCCAACACCTTCACGGCGGCCGGCTGCCCTGGCACTTGTCCTTCTTGTGAGTGGCGATCGATCATACGAGGTCGTCGGCGAGCGTTCTTTTTTGGCCTAAACCCTTCTTCCACGATGATTCGCTCATGGCCCACCCCTGACCCTCTTCCCCTTTTTTCTTTCACATTCAATACTCGCAACCGCACCGTCCCGGGGTCACACTGACGAACGCCGTTCACCACCACCACCTCCTCTTCGGCAGACGTGGCAAGCAACAACACGGCCTTGGACGACGCCTACTTCTCCCTCCGCTCCCTCCGCGTCTTCGAGGGCAACGCCGCCGCGTACTTACGCCCGAACGCCCTGGCCCTAGCCCTGGCGGCCACGCTCGTCGCCGCCTCGCTCCTTCTTTCGTCCCCGTCCCTCGCCTGATCTCTCTGTCTGTTTGTCTGTCGTTCCTTTCGAACAAAGCGCACGGTCACATGCATCGTATCGTGTACCGAACGGAGGTGCCAGAGCGAACCCGAACGAACGGAGCGGGGGTGTGCTTGTGAAAAGGGAGGGAGGGGCCTTAGAATAGGATGGACACGATGAACATGTTCAGGAAGCGCAATGGACGCCTCGTCTCGTCTCGTCTCGTTTCGTTTCGTCTCCTCGGGCTCGGGTCATGAGGCGCCGCCTTCGCGTTCGCCCATCGTCCGCCCTCGCGCCCGCCCGGGTCGAATGGAGAAAAAGGGGGAGGGGGAGAGAGAAAGAAGGGCCGGCGGGTGGAGGAGGGAGGGAAAGGACGAGGCTTCCTCGGACTCGAGCCGGCTTTTGACGTGCTCTTACGAGAGGAGAGGAGAGGGGAGGAGAGAGGACGCGGCGGGACGGAACGACGCGATACTATATATATTATATGATGCGATGCGACGCGATGCGATAGGTTCTCGACGATGATGGAAGGAGGACGCATGTGCATGTACACGTGCTCAGCTGCCTGCCTGCCCGCCTGCTGGCTGCTGACGACGACGACGACGACGCCAGTTCATCATCGCTCGGACGGCGTCGTACTCGCTCGCTCGCTCGCTCGTTTACCGGTCGCCCAGGCGGTGTCCCCTGCCCCAGCGGTAACCGGTAGTGGAGGCGGTAGAAGAGGTGACGGAGGCGGGCGCGCCGCTCCCGCTCGGGCCGGCGCCGGCGTTGTCGCCGAGACTCCTGCCCCGGGGCGCGTAGGCGGTGCCGACGCCGCCTCCGACGGTGATGCCAGCACCGGAGAAGCCTGCTCGCCTGCGCCTTTCCGCCTCGGCCTCCCTGCCGGGCTCTACACTGTCGGGGAGAAGCCGGCGGAGGAAGGCGGGGGTAGAGAGGAGCCTCCTGCCGCCGAACCGGGCGGGACGGATGCGGTCGAGGTACCACCAGAGGTGGGCGGCCACGATGCCGGTCGCTCCGGACATGAGCGCCGGGGCGCCGCCTTGGAAAAAGTCCATGGCGAGGAGGGTGTAGGGCCAGTAGGGGGACGGTATGTTTATGAGACCGAACAGCGAGACTTGGAGATTGGGATTGTGACGGGACCAAAGGTACTGGGGAGGTCACGTCCGTCCATCAGCGATCATATAGCTCGTCTCGACGATACTTGCGCGAACGGCTCACGGTCAGTGCGACGAGGAGCGGCCTCCAGAAGACCATCGTCCGCAAAGGGTAGTTGAGGGCCTGGACGGGGGAGAGAGGGAGGAGGAGGGAGGACAAAGCAAAAGCAGCGGAAGGGGTGAACGTCGGCGGGACAGTCGCCGAGTCGCCGAGTTCCCCTTCCACCCGCCCGTGGGACCAACCCACGACGATGGAGTCAAGAAAGTCACAACGACACGACGGGCTCACCAGAATAGTGGACCCGACAACAAGGAGCGAGAACACGTAGTCCGCCGTCCTGCGATAAAACGCATTGACCTCGAGCTCGTTCGAGTTGCGGTAGAGCATGAAGAGGTCGAAAAGGTAAGGGAGGCCGGTGCCGCCGTAGAAGAAGGCGGTGTAGAGACGCCAAATCTGCGAAGCGATGCGATCCGGAGACGTTCATCCTCCCACTCCACCGGACATGGGGAGACATGGAACTACCATAACCGCCAACTCACCTCCCACCGCCTCGTAACAGCCGGCCACACCAACACATACAGCCGCGGGTCAACGAGCATGAGCATACACGGGACCGTGACGGCAAGCGCGCTCGCTAGCATGTACCGTGTCACTGGCGGTATTTTCTTTCTTCCCGATCGAAGAAGAAGAAGAAGAAGAAGAAGAAGACCGTTGCGGGATGTGGAAGGGGTATGAGCGCACGAATCGGCGGATAGACGGATAGACGGACGGACGGTGGGAGGGACGGGGAGGGAGGGACTCACATCTCGTCCATGACGACGGGTTCGCAAGCGATCAGGCGAGGTGCGTGCGGTGCGGTGGGAACGTGGGGAGACGAGACCCGTCGAACGGCTCGCTTGCTCGGACTCGAAACTGGAAACTGGAGAGAAGGACGGAGGGAGGTGGGACAGACAGGTAGAGAGGGAGGAAGGGACGCGAGCTCGATCGTTGACGTCCTCGAACCTTCGACTCCACGTGGCATCCCCACTCATCCACTCGTGGCGAGCACAGCACGCACGGACCACTGACGGACGGGATGAATGCACGACGAAAGACGGGCCGAACGGACAACCGGATCGACGGACAGATGGATGGACGGATGGATGACAAAGCCTGTAAGTAGCTAGCGAACAGGGGCAGGCTAACATGGAAGAAAAAGGGGACGAGAGACAGGAAGAGAAACAGAGAAAGAAAAGAAGACCGAAAGAAAGAGCGATATCGAGCGAGCGAGCGCGGAAGAGCGCGAACGGACGGACGGACGCGCAGGATGGACGGAAGGCGGCGACGGAGAGCGAGCGGCTTACGTCGTCAGTCTGGCGCTCGCATTCGTCGGGCGAGGGCAGGAAAATGGAGATTGAGAAGAAGGGAAGCGACAGAGAGATAGGGTCGGAGGGGAGGGAAAGAGGAAGGGAGGGTAGGATACTTATAGAGGGGAGACCGGACAGCAAGAAAGGACAGACGAGAGCGAGCGCCTCGAGCGCTCCAGACGGGACGAACCGACATGGGGACGGACGAGCGACCGATGGGACCAAGTACGTACACTTTTGTACGAAAATGAACAAGAAGGACGAGACAGAAACGAGAGAAGAAGAGTGTGGAATGGTATAATGGAAGGAGGGAGGAGAGGGAGCAGAGGATGGAGGGCGAGGGAAGAGCCCGCGGGGAGCGGGGCGAGGTGGAGAGGGAAGCCAATTTATAGTATATATGAGAACAGGAGAATAGGAAGTGAGACGCACGGGAGCGAGCGGACAAAGCCGACGCACGACCATGCGACCCCTGACCTTGCCATCCACCGGCCCCTCCTTTCCCGCTCCACTCCTCACCGGCTCTCTCTCTCGCGCTCTCTCTCCCTCCCCCCTTCCCCTCCCCCCCCCTTTTCCTCCGCCCGCGGCACAAGTCAAGTCGGCCACAAGATCGACCGGACGGCGCATCCGATCCCAAGCTCAGAAGAAGAGGTAGGTGAAGACAAAGACGCCAAAGGCGATGCCGGCGACAATGTGCACGGGCACGCCCTCGGCGGGGGCGGCCTGGTGCAGCATCTGTTGCGCCGGCTGTGCCGCCGAGACGGGCACGGCCTTGGCGTCGTCCGATGCGGGCTTGCGCTGGCGCAGCGTCGACAGGCTCGTGTTGGCCGCGTCCAGCTGGGCCTGCAGACGCGCAATCTCCGCCTCGGCCTCCTCGAGCGAGCGCCTCGAGCCTGACGGGGTGGAGGACGAGGGGAGGCCGTTGACGTCTCGAGAGCCCGAGTCGCTCGCTTGCGCACCGGCCACGCTGGAGGTGGCGGCGGCGAAGACTTCGGCGTCCTTGGCCTTCTCGGACATGGAGCCGTTCGCGGCCTCCTTGGGGCCAGGGATGGCGCTCGAGCCGTTGGCCGTGGGCGAAGAGGGGGAGGAACCGTACGGCGGAGGGGAAGGGCTATCGTCATTGATGGCGTTGGGAGCTGAACGAACGGTGGCGTATTTCTGGGGGGGAAGAAAGGAGAAAAGAAAATGGACGGCGTGAGCCTCTCCTCCAAGGCCATGCCTCCTCCGATCGAGATCCAGCGGGCCTTCTCACCTCGTCTGCGTTGAACGAAGCGCCCGCGGCGTCGATGCCGTCCTCCTCAGGGACGGGGGCGGACTGCGGGGGCAAGAAAGCGCATCGGATCTTCTGCTCGTGGATCGACTTCTTATCGTCCTTCTCCAGCATGGCCCACAGGTTTTGGATCGGGACGTCCTCGCGATCCGGGGTGACGATGGTGGATTGGACCAAGAACTTATCCCGGCACTTGGCTGACATGGGCGGCTCCTCCTTCATCGGCTGGAGGAGGACTGGAGAGAGAGAGAGAGAGGAATGTTCAGTCGGCGATGGCTAGAAGGAAAGGGACAAAAGGGAGGCGGATGGGGCTCACCGGCGACTTCGACCTTCTGTCCAGGCTCGATGCGGCCCGAGTTGGGCCGGACGCAGTACTGCTTGGGTGCGGTGGTCTTAACCTTGAAGGCGACAGGCTGGGCGTTGGGGTTGGAGACGACAAGGGTGCGCTTGACGAGCTGGGTCAATGGGCCTGTTGGGGGGGGAATGGGGGAGGGACGGATGGGTGAGCGAAGGAGGCCGGCGGGGGCGTGAAGGGCGTCGACGGCCGTCTGATCCGATCCGCCGGGCCACCACCACGGGCTCGGGCGGCGACTGGGACGGACGAGAGATAGGAGGAGGAAAGATGACAAAAGAAACGCACGCGGGAACCCGAGCTGGACGTGGGGGTTGAGTTCGACAGACATGGCAGCGGGGCGGTCGCGGTTGGGGCGTGTGAGCGGGCGGAGAGGAGTGGGAGCTGAGTGGGGGCGAACGTGGGGCGCGGTGGCCAGCTAGCAGTCCAGCTAGAGGAGAGGAGTGGTGAGTGGTAGTAGTGGTGATGTCGGTGGTGTACGACCGTGGGGTGTGGTTGCGAGGAAGCGGGGTGTCGATCTGTCTTCTCGCTCGCGCTCGATGTACAATGCGATGCGATGCGATGCGACGGGGAGGGGAGGGGAGGGGCCACGGAAAGAAAAAAAAAAAGGTGGGGGGGGAGCAAGATGAACGTGTGTTTTGGGTTTTCGGTTTTGGCGTGTGACGAAGGACGGCGGGCGGCGTCGGGGCCGTCGGGCGTCGGGCGTCGGTCGGTGTTGGGGAGAAAGGGGAGTGGAGAAGGGAGGTCGGCGGGAGAGTGGATGTGGCGATGAGAAGTGGGAGTGGCGATGGAAGTGGGATGGAAGTGGGAGGAGGATGGCTGACGAGTGACGACTGGCGACTGATAGACGACGATGGACGATGGATGGATGATGGATGATGGTCGGAGCGATGGTGTGCACTCGACTCGGCCGAGGGCGCACAGAAGGGGCGAAGCGAGCGGGCGGGAGGAGACGACCGGCGGCGGATGGAGGGAGCGGGCGAGTGGAGACCGCGACAGGCGACGGCTGCGGCAAGGCCGGCGAGCGGGCGCGGACGAGGAAGGAAGGAAAAAGGCCAGGCCAAGGCAGAGCCGAGCCAAGGGGGCGGTCGGGGAAGCAAGTGAGACCAGACCCGACCGACAGACAGGAAGGAGCTAGCTGAGTTGGCTGGGACGCAGACGCACGCCGAGACAAGGCCGGACCGAAGGAGGCAACGGAGCGCAGGAGCGACGTCGACTCGATTCGATTCGACGGACCTCGTGGCGAACGGAGAGAGGGTCATAAAAAAAAGGAAAGAAAGAAAGAAAGAAAGGACGTCCGGCGGAAAAGGCGGGCGGCAGCGGCGAACGAAAGGCCAAAGGTGGGATTAGAAATGGCGTCGATTCCGGAAAGGTAATAAATAAGCGACTGTAAGCAAGCCAGCCAGCAAGCAAGCGGTCGCGCTACCCTCTCTTCGCTCCCTCGCTTACGCACCCCCGTGCGTCTTGTCCCTTGCCCCGACCACTCGAGCCGTCTTCTGTCCTGTCTTGTCTGTCTTCTCTACGCACTCCATCTACATACGATATACAACATACAACACACATCCGTACATACATCCAGCCCGCAGACAGACCGACCGGCCGACCGGCCGACCGAGCGACCGAGCGACCGAGACGAGGAGAAGCGACGCAACGCAAGGCAAGGGAAGCAGGCCAAGGCGCTCCCGGCCGACGGACGGGGACGGACGCACCACATCGGCCGATCCGGATCGACTTGCGCGTGATCGCCCGCCCGCCTTACCTTTCTGTCCCCGTTGGGCCAGGCCCGTCGTGTATGGATGATAGTATATGTATACTTACTCGCCGGCCGGAGTACTCTACTCGCCTCGACTCGGACTCGCTCACCCCACTCTGCGCTGGCATCACTCAAGGGCCGACTCGCATAAAGGTGAAACACAGCACAGGTTTACGCAGACACGGAAGAGAGAACGAGAAAGGACGGACGGACGAACGGACAGAGAAGCGCAAACGGATGGCGAAACGAAACGACGGACGGAGAGACGGAGGGACGAAAGAGAAAGGTCTGTAGGCTACGTACGGGGTTGGACAGAATGGAGATACGCAATGGTAAAGACGAACGATGGATGGATGGATAGGCAAGATACGATACGATGACAAAAGACAGACAGACGGCGGCTATGAGACCAGACGAGACGAAACGAAAAGAGACGAGTCGAGACGAGTCGGATCAGCTGGCAACGAAACAAGTAAGGACGGAGAAGAAGAAACGAGCGTCGGGGAGGAGAAAAGAAGGAAGGGGGCGACACGACAAGAGTCGGCCAGCCGCTCGGAAAAGATGAGCACGTAAGGATGGGCGGGTCGCGTCGAGCGAGAAAAGAAAAAGTTGAACAAGAAAGAAGGAGAGACGACGGACGGCATTCGAACCTCGAAGGCAAGGGAGACGGACGGCCGCTTACACAACGACCATCTCATACAAGCTCCTAAACACCCTCAAGTGGAATGCGCCCACCTTGACCACCCGCTCGGCCAGGAGCCGCACCTCTGCCGACAGAGGCTCCAGACCGGCGCGGGCGATCGCCGTTTCCGAGTCGGGTGGCGTTGTCATAGGGGAAGGAGGAGGAGGAGGGGTAAAGTGTGCGGCGGGAGCGGGGGCGGGCGCGTCGCGACCCGCCGAGGCCAAAGAAGAGCCGAGTCGTCCACCGTCAGCTTTGCCATCCAGCTTCGCCTTGATCGCGCTAGGCTTGAGTGGCCTATCCACGACCGGCCTCCCACGCGCGATCGTGGCCGCAGCGGTGGAAGACGAAGTGGCCCACAGGCTCTCTTTCTCGTCGCTCTCCTCTTCGCCTCCGTCCTCGTCCTCACCCTCGTCGTCGTCGTCGTCGTCGTCCTCCTCCTCCTCCTCGTCTTCCTCTTCGTCCTCATCCTCGTCACGACTATCGATGTCCATCTCCGAATCCACGTCGTCCGAACCCCCCTCCGCATCGCCACTCGTCTCCTCCCCATCCGTCTCCTCCTCCTCGGCCACCTCCTTCGAACGACACCTCGACCCGGCCTCGTCCAATCGTCGCCTCTTCTTCGCGACCGTCGCCGCCGACGACAGGTTCGCTTTCAAGCCGCCCGCGCCCGCACCGGTAGGCCGGCCTCGCTTCTGCGCAGAGCCGCGCGCAAGCCGAGCGGCCATCGCCGCCGCTCTGGCGGCGGCGGCGGCAGCGGACGAGGGCAAAGAGGGACAAGATGAAGAGGAAGGAGAAGCGTTGGGAGAGATACCGAGCTGCTCAACGAGGATGGTGTGCAGCGCCGAACGAAGTCGAGCTTGGAGGAGAGTGTAAAGCGAAGACTGCGGTCGGAGGTTGGTGTCGAGCCACGAGTTGAGTAGCGCCACGTCCTTGGCGCTCGGAGGCTTCTTTCCCATCAGCGGGGAGCAGCTGGAACCGGAGCCGGAACCGGAGCCAGAGCCAGCGGAGGAGCGAGCGAGGGCGGAAGCGGCGACGCGCGCCTCGATGCCCTTGGCCACCGCGTCGGCCGCGCAAGCCTGGACGGCCTGAGCGCGGGCGGCGACCTGGAGGACGACGTCGCTCATCGCCTCGCGCCACCTCCTGTCTTCGAATTTGGCCGCCCCTCCAGACGGGCCGAGGAAGAGCTTTCCGTCGAAGGACGTCGTGGCGGAACCGCCTCCGGAGGTGTGGGACCGCTGAGGAGGCGAAGAGGAAGCTCCGTCAGAGCTCGAAGCGAAGGACGACGACGACGACGACGGAGAGCCCATCAAAGGCCGAGTGATGGAGGACATGTTGGCGTTGAAAGCCGAGCGAGAAGCGCCGGCGCCGGCTCCTTCGGACGCCTTGCTCTGCCCGCCCGCTCCCGCACCCGCTCCTTGGGCCGTGGTCGTGGTCTCGGCGGTAGGAGAAGAAGCAAGGCCGGCGGATATGCGCATGTTGGCGTCGTTGAGCAGGCACCACATCTCCGCTTTCACGCCTTCCAAGTGCGCCTGGGCTAGCTGAGCGGCCACGCTCGCCGTCTTCCTCGCCCTGAGCGCCGCCACGGAGCGGTCCTGGGGCGCCCCGGGGGCGGCACAAGGTGCGGCGGGGGAGCAGGCGAGCTGTCGGAAGAGGAGGAGGAGCATGTACACGATGGTCAGGTCGGTCACGTCGTT
Organism: Peribolospora baueri; assembly: GCA_029717555.1. NCBI lineage: Eukaryota > Fungi > Basidiomycota > Peribolosporomycetes > Peribolosporales > Peribolosporaceae > Peribolospora > Peribolospora baueri. The sequence continues at coordinate 307,506 of JAMDHS010000005.1, read as the reverse complement.
GTGGAACGTGACGAGTCTGTACGCGTCCAGCTGGAACGTCTCCGGGTAACACGCGGCGTAGGAGAGGTTGAGCGAAGAGGAGGAAGGCGAGGCAGAGGTGCGCGTCGAAGTCGACGTCGACGTCGGGCCCAAGCCCGAGGCCGGGTGCTGGAGGACGGTGGTCAACGGTGCGGGAGGGACGAAGACGAGGTTCAAGAGACCGTCGATAAAGGCAAACGACACGAGCTCGGCTCGGGTCATCTTGCAAGTCGTCAAGGCATCTCCACCGCCGCTGGGAGCGAGGGAAGCGCGGACCCGGCGCACGCTCGTGGCGAACCAAGCACAAGTGCGGTCGAGAGAGAGTTTGTGGTGCTCCACCTGATCGCGAAACCACTTGATCTCAAATTCGACGGCCGTCTCGAGGAGATACGGCCGGGTGGAGCGGAGCTGGTGATTAGCGATGTCCTGAACGGGCAAAGGAAGTGAAAATATGAAAATATATGAGCCAACGGTGAACGAAGCTCGGTCCCGAGAAGGAGATCCGTTCGAAAAAAAAAAGCCCTTGACTGGCCCTCGAACGAAAGGGAAAATGAAAATGAAAAGAAAATGAATGGAAAGAGGAAAATCCTACGCACCAACTTCATCAGCTCCAAAATCTCAAAGCACATTCTCAGTCCCTTGGCCACCTCTCCCTCTTTACAAACCACGTCCACCATCCTCTCAATCGCCTCGTCCCTCATCGGCGCGCAATGAAGCTTGAGGACAGAGCCCATGAACCGGACGAGTGCAGGTACGTCGAGGACCTTGTGTTGTAGCTCTTGAGCGATGAGGGCCGGGTCGAGAGTGTGTGCGATGAGAGCGTGGTGCGTCGCTGAGGCCGGGGGGAAGACGAACGTTGGCCCGCCGATGCTGGCTGGGGCGCCGGCGTTGGGCGAGTACTGCGTCGAGGCTCCTGCTCTGCCTCCGCCGCCGTCGCCGTTCGAAGAGGAGCTCGTGGCGGGAGGCGAAGGCCCGATGGTATCGGAAGGCAGATTGGAAGGCAGGATGGAGAGGCAGATGGCCCGGAGCTCGTGAATGAGCAGCGGTATGCGAGACGGTAAGCTCATCATAGGCCCAGCGGCGTGATGTAAGCGCTTTGACGAAGACGGCGAAGAGGAAGAAGAAGAGGAAGAAAAAGGGCCCGAATGCGACCTGTCCGAAATGTGGCCGTGGCAGCCCAAGCCGACGCCGTCCAACTCCTTGCCCTTGCCCTTGCCCTTGCCCTTGTCCCTGTCCTTCTCCCTGCGCGAGGCAGATGCGGATGGCGAGGCGGCGGCCACGTTCTTACAAACGCAGCGCATCACCTCGAGCCCCTCAAAGGTAGTGCAAGTGCACCCAAGCTCAATCTCCCTCGCCACGGCGACCCAGTACCGCTCACCGGCCTCGCGTTTGCGCTTACCGCGCTCGCCGTCAAAGTTGGGGCGGAACTGGAGGTTGGGGTCAAAGACGACATCGTGACGTAGCTGCGGGTTCTTGAGGATCTCGCACAAGTCGAGCTCGCGCAGGGTGTGGCGGGTGATGGGCGGGTGAAGAGAGGGGGTGAACATGACACGAGCGTGGGATGAGGACGAATGGGCGTGGGATGAAACGGGCGCAGCGTGGGCAGCGGCCGCCGCTACCGCAAAGGCGGACTGAGAGGCCAGCGAGGAAACGTGGGTGGCCGAGACGCCGGCGATGAGGGAGACGGTGGGCGAAGGCGGAAGAGGTAGTCGGGCAGCTGAGGGGGAGTGCATAGGGTGCTGATAAGCCGGCGGCAAGTGGGACAGGTGATGGGGCAAAATGAACCGATGTCCATTGCTTGAGTTGAGGTCCAACAGCGCCCTCGAGCGCATGTTGGGCAGGCTGTGTGCCCGCCGCGGACGGGCGCCGCCCTTCCTGCGGGTCAGTGTCGAGCTGGAAAGCGCCGTTTGCGGAGGCACGGGGCGCCTGGTGGTCATGCTCGCGAGCATGGCCGCTTGAACGTGCTGAGCAGCGGAAGGGTCAGCAGGCTTGACGGCGTCCTTGCGAGTCGACGACGACGACGACGACGAAGGGGCGGAGTGCTGCATCGTCTGAGAAGGGCCGCGCGAGGCGGCGGCCACGCTCCCGGAGCGAGCGTGACCGGGCTTGGACGATGGGACGCCGGTGAGATGCCGAGAGTTGTTGTGGTGGTGGTGGTGGTGATGGTGGTGGTGGTGGCTTGACGCCGGAGCAATGGGCGCGGCTGCGGTAGGACTGGCGGAGAGTGTGGCAGAAGAGGAAGGCAGGGTGGTGTGGGCGGGCACGAAGGGGCTGGCTATGGCGCTCGACACGCCACCGATCGCAGCCGCGGTCGAAACGGCGACGGCAGACGTGGTGGGCGTGATGGAGGAAACGGGAGCAGAGACTTGAGAGACTTGAGCAAACGATGAGGGACTTGTGACGTCGCGCGGGGCGGAGACGGGGTGCGAGACAGAAGGCGCCACGCCAACGGCCAAGGCCGAGTCCGATGATGGGTTAGGGACGCCCATGAGCACACCGGTGTCGTGAGAAAAGGTGGAGCAATAGCGCGAGTTGTCGCTCTCCCGATGCATGCATTCATGTCCTCCTCGAGGGCCGCCGCGACTGGTGACGATGCGCTGACGTTTCCTCGATGGACGTTGCATGCCGTCGTCCGCCGGCTCGTCCTCCTCGTCCCCCGCGCCTTCGCTGTCCTCCTCCTCCCTGGGCCGGACTTCGGCCAACGTACCGGTGAACGTCGTAGCTGGCCCGGCCTCGCCGCGGAGACCGTCGTCTGGCTCGGACGACGACGATTCGGCGGAAGCCGAGACGAGACGATACCTCTCCGTGCCCTTTGCACCATCTCCTTCGACCTCACCTTCGGCCCGAGCCGGACCGAGCGTCGACGACGGCTCCGAGCGGGGTTCGGCAGCGCTGAGCGCAGCACTCGCTTCTGCGCTGGGGGGCGGCTTGGCGAGGTGGTCGGTCATGGAGTCGGAGACAGAAGCCTGGCCGTTCACGGCGCCGCCAGCGGCGGGAGCGGCCGACGTGGGCGCTTCGCCGACGCGTTCATCTTGCTGCTTAGATCGGACGGCGTCTCCCTCGGCGTCGCAGTCCTTCTCCTTCCTCTTCTGCTTATGGCGACGGATGGTCAAGCCGGATCCCAAGCCGGCGACCAGGGCGCCGAAGCGCTGCTTGAACTTGAGCGGGGAGGGCAGCTGAGAGTGGTGAAGAGGGGGGGCGAGAGTGGGGTTGAGCGCCTGAGCGGGGGAAGAGGAGAAGGGACGAAGAGGGGAGTAAGGCGGCTCCAGCTTGGCCGAGGCTGAGGACGGTGTGGACTGGGTGGATCGGGCCATGTTGTCGAGACGGCTGGTGGGGACCGGTGAGGGGGAAGGGGCGAGGGAAGACCGGGAGCGGATGCGGGAGACGCGGCGCAGCTGTGAGCTCTGGAGGGGCCTGAAGGGCGAGAGCGCCTTCTTGGCGGTGCGAGGGGAAGGGGTGAAGGCGGAGGTGAGGGTGGAAGAGGGGGAGAGTCCGGGCGTGGAGGTGGAAGGAGCATGAGAGGTGGAAGGAGGAGTGTGGGAAGAAGGAGTGTGGTCGAGCGATGGCGTCGGCGGCGGTTGCGGTGAGAGTGAAATCAAAGGTGCGTCGGCGGCGGTGGTCGTAGGCGCGTCCGCGACGGCGACCGACGAAGGCTGTGGTGCGGCCATCCGGCGCTCCTCGGCGTGTCCAGAGCGGCGGCGGTGGTGGTGGTGGTGTCCGTCGACGGCCAGAGGGCCGAACGAAGCAGCGTCGTCCATCGACACGGCCCACGCTCCGGGCGCAGCGGCCACGCCAGCGTCGGTGGGCGCCTGGCCGACGTCGTCCTGGGAGCCCATCGGGGAAGGACACCTCGGTCGGCGGACGACGGGTCTCTCGCCGACGGCGTCACCCCTGTCCTTGACGGTGAGGCTGGGCGAGGCGAGGGGATGGGGGTCGTCGTCGGCATAGATGGCCACGCCCTGGCCGCCGATCCTCCTACTCCCGCGGTGGTGATGGTGGTGGTGGTGACGGTGGTGGAGCTGAGCGTCGTCCAACGTCGCCGGCTCCTCTGACGGGGCGACGACGGCGGAAGACGAAGGGGAGGAGGAGGGGCCCGGAGGGGAGGTTGGGGCGGGGTCGTTAGAGGGCTGGTGGTGGAGGGCGACGGAGAGCTTGCGCTTGCTGGGGCGAGGGAGGGCGGGGGTGAGGGAGGGGGAGAGGCGTTGGTGAGGGTGTGGGTTCATGGATCCACCGGCCTCGTCGGAGGCGGTGTCCATGATGGGGGGCGGTATGAGGGCGATGTGGGTGGGGGACGAAGGAGGAGCGGGAGGGTGTGGTGAAGGGAGGTGAGAAGGGGAAGGAGGAGGAAAGAAAGGACGGCTGGAAGATGGAGATGGAGATGGAGATGGAGATGGAGGAAGCGGCGACGGAGGAGGAGGGTGGAAGGGAGAAAGGAGGAAGGGGGAGAGAGAGAGAGATATGGCGTTGGATCGCCGTCGTCAGTCAGTCAGTCTAAGTCTGGCTGGTTGGCTGGCTTTGACCGGTTGGTTAGCTGGTTATTAGTTGTCCGTCTGTGTGTCGCTGGACCGCCGCCGTCTGTACCTCCCTCCCTCCGTCGTCGCCGCTGCCTCTCTCTCTGTCAGTCTGTCTTGTCTGTCTCTGCTAGCGGGCGGGCGTGGGCACAGATAGGTCGGTGTCCGACGACGCCTCGCTGGGCCGACTCGACTGACTACTACATTACATGATGGGCTGCCTGCCTGGACGGGACGGCGTGCGTAGGCAGGCAGGCTTCTTTCTTGCTGTGCTCATGTACGATGGCGGGCAGCCGACTAACTGCGTGCGTAACTACTTCTACCCCTCCTTCTCGACTCCTGGAACCTGGAACGAAGGAGAAAGAGAGGGACAGACAGACGGGCCGTCCGCCATCCATCGGCTCAGCCAGCCAGCGGAGGAGCCGCGGAATCTAGCTATGGCCACTTAGCGCACATCCACCAACCACCACCCGCGTGTCTTGTCTCTCGTCGCCGTCTTCCCTCCCCTCCCTGACTAGGCTAGCCAACTAAGCACGTACGGGAAACTGTAGGTACGTAGGTACGTACGCACCGCCGCCCCCTTTCCTTTGCTCCACGCCGACCGACGCGCGCTCACCGCGTCGGAAGCGGGGGCGGGCGGGTGGCATAGCATGGCATGGCATGGCATGGCATGGTATGGTATGGTATGGTATGGTATGGTATGGTATGGCAGGGACGAACGCGAACGGAGGGAGGGAGCGAAAGCGGAAGGAAGGACGGCATGGCCTGAATGGTTGGACTGGATGGGTGCGACGCCATCGGACCATCGGACCCTCCGCACCGACCCGGATTTCGACTGACTTGTCGGCCATGTATGGATAGATGGATGGATGGATGGATCGGGCACACAGCGGCGGCGGCACCGGCGGCGGCAGGACGAGTGAGACACCGGAAAGGCAAAAGACGGCCTCGTACACATTTGTTTCCTCCTCGGACATACACAGCGCAACCAAGGAGAGACAGACAGGCAGACAGGTGGACACACAGACTGACAGATTGGGCCGCCAAGGATGGATTGGGATGGTTGGATGGATGGATGGATGGACTGCAAGGTGCCCTCATAGTTCCACGGAGCCAGCCAGCTCGCTTCTACTTTCATCACAGCTTTTCCTTCTCGAGGGGGCACAAGCACAATAAACCGAGCGCCTCCTCTCCTTCCGTCTGTCCGTCCGTCGTCGATTTGAGACGACGGCAAACTAGGACAACGCCGCCCGCTTAACCGTACCGTGCTTTTTTTTACATGCGCCTCCCCCGCTCCGCGTGCTTCTGCGCCCGTCCTGTTCTGTACTCGATCGGACGCTACTTGTCACCAAGGCGGCGAGGCGAGGCGAGGCGAGGCGAGGCAGACCAACGGGCTTGGCCGTCGGGAACTATGAACCTCGGCCAAGGCGCGATCGGTCCGCTTCCAGTTGATCGAGATGAGGGAGGGAAAGACGTTGGATGACGCCCGCCCGGCCTTCGGTCACCCCCACCGCGCCCCGTCCGGATCTTGCTTGGTCTTGGTCTTGGGCGTCGAATCGAGCCCGCGCCCCCTTTTCCGAGTCTCGCTCCCAGTCAGTCCACGGCCACCGACGGACGGCAGCGGCACCCCCTCTTCATAACCAAAGTCAGCCCATCCAGCCAGTTGGTCCATAAACGCAAGTGAACCTCGCTCGAGGGAGACGAAGCCGAACGAGCGGTCATTTCGCATCACATCACCTCCAGGACAGCTCCGAGCCTCGACGCCGCGACTTACGTGAAACAGACGGACGGACGGAGGCAAGGCCGGCGGGCAGTAGTTAGTTAACGTTGGCACTGCGCTGCCCTGCGACACGCCCTGTAACATAACGACCTATTTAGCCATAGACGCACACTCGAGCGAAATCGAAATCCTTTGCCAAACACCGTCTCGCAAGCTAGTCCCAACTCGGCGCTGTCAGCCGAACCGAGCCAAGCCGAGCCAAGCTGAAGGCAAAGCCAAGGAACGATAAGGGAAGGAGGAAGGAGGAAGAGGATCGGGCGAGCATGTCTTTGTTACGTGCTTACTCCAACGCAAGGAAAACCAAGTACAGGTAGAGTCACACGACAGACACCGATTCAGCGACGCAAGGCCGACTACTACCCCGCCCCATCTCCTCACCCGCCAGTTCGGATCAAACCTCGCTCGTCGAGAGCGGCGGATTCGAACCGGTGCGGGATGTGCCGTCCTTTCAATAGACCAAGAGCCCACGTAGCCTCGACCTCCTCGAATCCGAGGAAGCGAGAGCCGGCCCCAGCCCCAGAGAGAAACGGCGTCTCATCCAAACCCGAGCGCTCTACCGACGCACGGAAGCCCGCTGCGCTTCTCTCCCGAAGCCTCTTCGGACTCGAGGTCCTTCGCAGCGGGCATTGATAGTCGCCGGACATGGTTTCTTGAAAAGAAAAAGAGCAACGAACGACGCCGCCGCCCAAAAACGAAACTGACAGCGGCTGCGGCAGAGGAGGAATTTCCCACGGTCGGCCAATCCCACCCGCTCCTCACACCACCGCGGCTTCCGATCTTCCCGGCGAACCCTTCAGGCAGCAGGCAGAGGGAGAGAGAGAGGTCGACCCCATCATCGCCTCCAGTTTCGCACACACTCTTTCTTCTGTCCCCTTTTTCATTCCCTCTCCTTTCCATTCTCGCACCCTCGTCGTATCCAGCCGTCGCCCTCCCCTCATGAACAGGGCGGCAGCTGCCTCTCGCAGCGCCCAACTCGCGCTTCGCTCAAGGTCCCTCGTTGGCCCGGCGCGGCTTCGCGTGGTGAGGGTAAGTGATGACGACCGACGGGCGGTCGGTCGATGGGCTCGACTCGTGAGTTCGGTTTTAGGGAGCAGGCGCGGCGCTGAGCAAACGTTTTCGATTTGCATCTCCAGAACTATGCCACCGACGCCGGCGAGACCTCGGCACCCCGCCGACGAGCCATCCTTCCCCGTCTCTTTCTCTACACCACCCTCGTCACTGGCTCGTTTTATGGAGTCTCGACGATGATCGCGCTCAACAACGACCGATACCAAGATTTCTTCATCGAGTCCGTCCCCTTTGGAGAGACCATCGTGGACTACTTCGAAACCCACGACCTTTCCCGAGCCTCTCGCGACGCCGGCTTGGGAGGATACGCGGGCAAGGCCATCGATCTCTCCAGCCAAGCCATCTCCACCGTCTACGGCGCGGTGAGCCGCACGCTCGGCACCGTCTCGTCGTCCCGCCCCGAATCGCCTTCGGAAGCGCTTGAGAAGGCGACCGAAAAGGCCAAACAGGCCGTCGAGATGGCCAAAGCGCAGGCCCAGGCAGACATTCACAAGGTGAAGGAGACGGGCAAGGTCGCCAAGGCCCAGGCCAAGAGCGACGCTCAGCCGGTCAAGGACAAGGCGAAGAGCGCCACCGCGGCGGTGCAGGAAAAGGCGGCCGGGCTCTCTGATGACGTCAAGGCGCTCGGCGAGAGGGCGGAGGCGGCGCTGAAGAGCGTAGACGTTTCTGAAAAGACCGTCGCCGAGGGGGTCGCCGAAGCGAAGGACAAGCTCGCAGAAGCCGTCAGCTCGCCCAAGGCCGGTAACGTGTACGATGCGCCCTTGCCGATCGGCTTCGAGCCCCCGGTGGGGTACACGGCTCCTCGGACGGAAAGGAAGCTCACGCCTCCAGAAGACACCAAGGTGGAAGCCAAGCCTCTTCCTCCGCCGTTGCCGCTCGTCGCTCCCGCCGTGTCCTCCCTCTCCGCCTCCGAACCCGTCATCGCCCAGCTGGCCGGCACGATCGACGAGTTGGCTTCGTTCTTGAGAGACAACCCGACGGCGTCGGCGGACGCCAAGGGCGTCATCGAGACCGCCCAGATCGACTTGGAACAGCTGGGCCGACGTCTCGAGTCGGTCAAGGGCGAGGAGCGGACGAAGCTGGAGAAGAAGATGGAGGAACAGGCGAAGGAGTACTCGTCCTTGCTCCTCGAGCAGGAGCGCAAAGCGCGCGAGGCGATCGACGAACAGGAGGAGGGTTGGAAGGCAGAGTTTGACAAGGAGCGCCAACGGCTCGTCGACGCGTATCGCGACAAGCTGACGCGCGAGCTCGAGACGCAGTCGGAGATCATCAACGAGCGCCTCAAGGAGGAGGTCATCGCGCAGGGCATCGAGCTCCAGCGCAGGTGGATGCGCGACGTCAAGATGCGCGTCGACCAGGAGCGCGGCGGCCGGTTGGCCAGGCTCGACGAGCTGGCCAGGGATCTCAAATCGCTCGAGCGGGTCACGCTCGACAACTCGGACGTTCTCGACGAGAACGTCAAGGTGCACACCCTCTGGACCGCCCTTCGCGCCTTGTACTCGGTCCTTGATTCGCCCACGGGCGAGAAGACGGCTTTCCGGGAACAGCTTCGCGTGCTCAAGAACACGCCCAAGGCGCGCGAGGACCCGGTGATCGCCGCCGCCCTCGAGGCCATCGAAGAGGACGACGTGGTGGCGGACGAGGGCGTGGAGAGCTTTACGAGTCTCGCCAGCTGGTTCACCACAAAGGTCGCCCCTCGCTTGCGATCTGTCGCGCTCGTACCGGACAACGCCGGCATCCTCTCCCATCTTACCTCCTCCCTCCTTTCCCCCTTTCTCTTCCGCAAGACTGGCCTCGTGGAGGGCGACGACGTGCCGGCAGTGTTGGCCAGGGTCGAATTTTACCTCAACCAAAAGGATCTCGACTCGGCCGCTAGGGAGGCCAACCAGCTCAAGGGTTGGCCCAAGGTTCTCATATCCGATTGGCTTGACGCGGCACGGCGAAGGCTCCTCGTGCAGCAAAGCCTTGATTGTGTTCAGGCTGAGGCCACCCTCGGTGAGTCATCGTCGAACGCTCGACTTTTTTTTTTTTTCCGGCGGGGGCGCGAAAGCGGACGAGAAGAAAGCTGTGGCTGACGATTACCTTTCTGGCCTCTTTTGGATCGTTCCCCCTTCTTCTGCCCGCGTAGCCTCTCTTCTCGTTGTATGATCCATAGACCTCGTATCTCACTCGCATGCGGGAAGAAAACCAAGAGACGCTTTAATCGTACGAACGGAAAAAGGGAGGATGCGGTGACAGCTCAAACATAAAGTGCAGAAGTACAAAGTGGGTGTAAAAGGAAAAGAAGGGGGGAAAATATAATGTCGAGCCGAACGTGATCTCACTGCTCGGTCGGGAAGGATGGACCGGGGCTGGGCGGGAAAGGTCCTTCGCCGGAGATGCTCGCCGCCCTCCTCGGGTGCCACGTCCGACTGCCGGCAGATGCGGTTCGACGGCCGATGGAAGGATCCCCGTCGCTTTCGCCCTTGCCACTGCCGCCGGCGGAATGGGTATGCGAGGACGACGCGGCACGCAACTGAGGATCGGGCTCGGCAGGAGTAGAAGTGCCGCCGCGGTGGGATGGTGATAACGAGGAGGGAAAGCGTCGCTTCAGAGACAAGGACGAAGGTTGGAGGTCACGGGGAGACCACAAAGACCACCGTCGCCGGTGTTGGCCTCGAAAGTCCGCAGATGCCCATGCGCCAAGACCCACTCGTTGAGATGACTTGGCATCCTCCAAGACCTGCGCGATGCTCGCAGGTGAGCCGGGCAGCTCCTCCGGGGCGGGCGAGGGACGCCTGCTGCGCCGATGAGCGGCGAGGACGTCCGGATTTCGACGGAGGCGGACCTCCACGACCAGATCGGCCAGGCGGGACTTGAAGAGTTCCTCCCGCTCCTTTGCCGTGCTGGCGTCCGCGTCCGCGGCGGAGACAAAGGGTGCGATGTCCGCTGCGAGGAGCCTCTGGGCTTCCACATCGGCGAACGCGCTCAGCCGCTCTGCCCTGTCCAGCAGCTGAGCGAGGAGTTCGCTGGCATGGGAGGATGTGTCGTCGTCGCGGGCGGGGAAAAAGTACGGATTAAGTTGGTTCATGCCCATCGATACGGCGATAAATAGGCTGTGGAGGAGTATCACGATCTCGTGGACCGTGTGCCCAGGGGCAAGCAGGCGAAAGAGAGCGGGCTTGGTGGGCCGGAGGAGGAGAACCAGCTCCGTCGCGGCTAGAAGGGCAAAGGAGACAAGACGCCACTACGCACGGGGCACAAAGTGGGGGAATCGAGTGATCGGTCAGGTGATGATATAGTTCCTGCACGTGTGAAAGAAAGACACTGCGGGAGGCCCTCACATAAGTGCCCACAGACTTGCGGGGCTGAAGAACGGACGAGACGAAGAAAAAGGCGCCATTGAGAGTGTAGACAGCGCTTCCCTCCCGGAGGCCTCGAATCATGTATTCGCGTATCGTCGCGCAGTCTTTCCACTCGTTGATGTGCGGGCCGAAGCTGGAGGAGGATACATTAAGAATTGGAGGAGGGGATCCAAAAGGAGAAAAGAGGGGGCTTAGGCGCGACACCTCAAAGACAGCCATCGCTCGTATCAGCGAGACTCACCGATCATAGGCGAAGCGCTTGATGGGACTTCGCAAGACGTCGATGGACCGGCGCATCTCCATGAAGTATTCAACTCCGGCCGAGCCAGCCTTGTCCGGATGGTGGATGCGAGCCCTGAAGAACCGTTGAAAAAGAATGCAGGACGGCAAAGAAATGGGGATAAAATGAAATAGTGCTTCCTTTATCACTATCTTGCTTGCATGCACATGTCGAGGCGAGAGTGCTGGTTTCACTCACAGCTTCTTAAAACTCCGCCGAAGCTCTTCATCTTCGGCGTCATGACCGACTCCCAAGACCGCATAGTAATTCATCGGAAGCTCCCAGTCAGTCCGCACAAGCGTAAAGGCAAGGTAAGCGCCCACGACGGCGGCCATTGCCCATTTGCGATGGGCAGCGGACAAGGCGACGCCTTGAGGGCCTGGAGGAGGGCGAGCGAGGAGGTTATACTTGTAGAGAGCGCGGAGGAGCACGCCTGCGAGAAAGCCGGGAATGAAAGTCCACGAAAGAAGGGCGGTGAGTGCGTTGAAAGCCATCCTCGACTCAATGCCTCTGCTCTATGAGGGGCGACGGAAACAGGGGACAGCAAAGAGGATGTTGGCGTGCTGGTGGTCGAAATACGACTCCTTGTATCTCGTCTAATCGTCTAGGCACGGCTCCTTTGTATCTGGCCCTGAGCACGATCCGTTTTATGCTGCGGCTGGCGAACACCGAGATCATTGCGGACACGTTTCATTGCTGCCGAGCCGGCTCCACTTCCTCTCTGCGTGGCTCACGACGTCTCGTCTGGAGCCTCGAATAACTCTCAAGCAATGTGAGACTTACGAGAGGATGTGTGGCAAAGTCAAGCTCGAACTGAACCAGGTAACCGAGCCGCTATCGCGGCGCAACTTCCTTCCATCTACCAACTTCTACCTCACAAATCTCCTCGAACCACTGCGGGCTGCCTCTCGCACCCGCCTCCTCCAGGTACGGTAAAGAGATCCAATGGGAGAGAGTCGCGCGCGTTTCTTCGGAGGTGGAATGGGGATCGAGGAGGACGGGCAGGAGGGTGCGGAGAAGGGCAAGAGAGAGGGAGTGCGCGATTTGGAGGCCGGACAGGCCCTCGACTGAGCATTGGCGGCAAGATATATAAGCAGCAAGGCCTGGTATGACGCGCAGAATGATGTCTATATATTTCTAACTCACCGAACTGGGCCATGGTCCAGGTGCTCCACAATGGCTCCTTGAAAGCAAACTCGAGGCCCTTCGCTCGACTCGCCTCCAGCAGCGCGGTCTCCATCTGATCCACCAAGTGCCCCAGTCGTTCCGTTTGCTTTTCCTGTCGTTGGCATTAAGCACCACGTCCGCTACTAATCAGCCGCGAGAGAGCGCGCAGGGAAAAAGAAATCGAGTCCAACTCACCACCTTCTCTATGACGATCACCAGCTCGGTGCCCAGCCTTTCAATGGCTATGAGACTGGCACCGATCATACGTTCCCGGATTCCCCCTGGGCCCTTCGCTTCCTTCCGAAGCTGAGCGGGCCAATTCGATTCGTCCCGAGCATATCTGTTGGCGACAGTGGATGGAATGAGAAGATGCGACATCAGCCAAAGTCTGTTTGGACGGCACGGAATTTGTGTGCCTTGTTTGACGTCAATTTTCCTAGGGCACGAGCAGTCAGACTTACTCCAGCTCTGTCCTCGCATCCGCCAGCTGCCTCGCCCTCCTCAAACCGTCATGAAGAACGAGTTCGGACCACGTTTGCATCGCTCGACGGTGGTCGGCCAACAGGGTCCGCAGTCTCCGATGATACGTCGTCTCATCCGTTTTGGAAAAGAGCGATGGCGACGAGGAGCCTCGGAGGGGGGAGGTGAAGGTGTGAGGGGTCTTGGGTGTTCGTGGTGAGGACGCCATCGTCATCGATGGACGCTCGACTGTGGCCTATTCTATCCTTCGGCTGTGAGGAATAAAAAAGGTGTTCGCAGGAAGCAAGCTCGTGTGAACCTCCCGGACTCCCATCACGGCGTACGATATGGGTAGTACAACGTCGAAAACCCTGGCACAGCGACGATCAGCGCGCATTCAGCGCGGTATGTTCTCCTTCGCCCCAGCTCGCCTCGCACGGTCGTCCAGGGGACGAGGCCGATCGTCCATCTTGTCCTCGCCTCATGTGCCCCAACTCCATTCAGTCGCTCCCCGTCCTGCACGGCAGCCTTCCTCAGAAGGAATGTAGGCACATATCCTCGCCATCCTCGGCAATGACTCATGTCGAGGAGGCTGGTGTTTGTGCCCTCGCACCTCCGCCCCAATGCGCCCGACGAAGCAGGCGAGCATCACGAAGACGAACGTGCGGAGGGAATACCTGTTCCCCTGCGCAACAACCTCGCTGGAATCCACTCGACCACCATGGGCCTCTGGCGGACGAGCTCGGCCTATTGCAGGGAAGACGTTGCCCTTCTTTGACCGACGGGTCGAGTCGAAGGAAGGTCGTCTGTGAAGGTCGTCTGTGACGCTCAGGATGTGCGACCGCGCCTTTGCCAGCTCAGACTCGGACTCCGAGAGCCCTCGTCTGACCGCGTCCAACAACATCCATCTCAAAAAGAGTGGAGAGTAGGATCGGAAACAGGCTACCGATCTCAAGCCCGCGCCAGCCTTTTTGCGATCGCTTCGAGCTCCGAACTCAAGGAGAAGAGGAGGAGAGTGGTCCCCCAAATGGCTCGTAAACGAACCTCCCCGGGAGACCTCTCGCTCCATCTTCGAAGCTCGCCTGCTCGAAGAAGACAGCGATGTCCGATCATCTTTACAGCCACGCCCTCATTTCGCCCCTTTCGAGCTCCAAAGCGACAGGTGAAGCCGAGGAAACGCGAGGGGGACGAGAGCGGGTCTCGCAAGACGAGCGGGGAAGACGCCGACTAACAGGAGCGGAAGAGGGGACGGCGAAGGGAAGCACACGAAGCAAGAAGAGAGGAGCAAGATGGAGCGACATGAGGGCGAGCGGGTCGTCGACCCTTTTACTTCGGCATCATTTCATCGCTCTTGCCCGGATTCGACGGGTCCGGACGGGCAGTGGAAAGGGGAAGCGACTCACCTAAACGGTAGATCCTGGCACCGACATCCGTCTGCGCGAAGTGTGCCGTGGTGAGCGCCTGGGGAGACGGTGCTGACGACTACATTTAGCTGAGATGGGAAAGCCGCCACGCCGGCAAGAGGAAGTCGAAGAATCGCGACTCTGCCGCAGCGCGATCGATTACATAACCGTCCCAACTGGTCTCTCCTCCGTCCAGTTGTCGTCGTCTCGGACGCTCCGTTCCACAGCCGAACGCAAGGCCCGACATCGAAAGCTAACTGGAGGGCGGACGAGTGCAGAATCCGGCGGTTACGACGCCGTCAGCGTCCCATTGTGCAGCCTGCCTCGACCGGCGCATCCCAGAAACACCCCTCCGGTTCGCATTGCCCTTCTCTCTTGCCGCAGTTGCCGCAGTCTATCTTGCAATCAACGCAACCCATCTTGGAAGGTCATCAATCGTCCGTCCGGTCGCATAGAGAACTAGGCGTCCCCGGCCGAGCAATGTCCCTCCTCCCACCCGGATGGGCCACCCCGTTCTTCACCAAACCCCGCTGGTCCCCTGCTTCTTTTAAGGCTCTCATACGCCAGCCGCAATGCCCGTGCAAGAGATTCGCCTCCTCGTCTTCCCTCTCCTACCGCGAGGGTGGAGGGTTTGGTCCGAAGAAGGGCGATAAAGGTGCGCTGCGATGACGAAGATGTCTTATTGGCGATGTTGTTGCTCACGGGGCGTCCTCCCCTCTTATGATCCGCTCTTCTGCTCTTGAACGCTCTTCCAGTCGTAGTGGCCATGTCTGGTGGCGTAGACTCTTCCGTGACCGCTCGGCTCCTTGCAGAGAAGGTGGGCCACCTTCCCGATCATTCTGATTCCAAGTTCTTTTACTGATGTTTATGTTTTTGGCTATTCCCCTTGCAAGGACTTCGACTTGTCGGCCGTCTTTATGCGCAACTGGAGCACGCAGGATGAAGGAGTCAGCGAGCAGGGATGTGAATGGGAGAAGGACTGGGAGGACGTTCAGAGGGTCTGCGGCCTCCTTGGCATACCATGTCGAATGGTGAGCGGTAGCTGTGTTGTGTTTTACGCGCAGATTACTGAACAAGGATGTTTAACGATGCTTTTTCCATCCGTTTTGCTTGCAGATAGATTTGTCGCGGCAATACTGGGTTCATGTTTTTGAACCTGCCATCGACGAATGGGCCGCTGGCGTCACCCCGAACCCCGACATCGCTTGCAACAGGTGAGGGAGAAGCGGTTTCCTCGAATATTTCTGCCTTTTGCCTGGATATTTACTCTCATCTCTCATATTCTACTTTCCTCACTGCTACAGAGAAATTAAGTTTGGAGCTCTTATGGACAGAGTGCTTGGCGAAGAGCACGCCTGGCTAGCGACAGGTAAGTCAGCCGTCCACTTCCCTTCTCCTATCCGCATGGCCATTCGTCTCTGAAGTGTCAATCGAGATCAACCTATCTCTACGCAGGTCATTACGCTCGCATAGGCTGGGATATGAGCGCGGGCACAGGGCAGCCGAGAGCAAGGCTCCTCCGAGCAAAGGACCGCTCAAAAGATCAGACATACTATTTGTCGGCAGTCAACGAAGCGAAGCTTCGTAAAGTGAGATTGCCTTCGCTGCCTCCATTCAATGCCGTTGCACTCTCCTGAATGACCCACGTCGTGTCTCAATGCTGACGAAACCCGCTATTCTCTTTTCCCAGGCCCTTTACCCCCTCGGCGCCTACCTGAAAACCGAGGTGAGGGAGATGGCGCGCAAGTTCCGACTACCCACCGCCGAGAACAAGGAGAGCATGGGTATCTGTTTCGTTGGCGAGCGCAACGGCTCTGGTGGTTTTGGAAAGTTCCTCGGTAAGCTGCAGTTCCTGTTCACTTCTCGAATTATCATTGCTTGCCCCCAGCGGATCTGCCCATTGCTCATGACAATCATGACCACGACTCTTAGGACAATACATCCCTTCTTCCCGAGGCAACATTGTTCTCCCAACTGGCGAAATCGTAGGCTCCCATCAAGGGCTCTACCATTACACCATCGGTCAGAAGGCGAGGTTGTCCGGCCAGCGCGAAAAGCTGTTTGTGGCCAAGAAGAAAGCGGCGACGAACGAGATCGTCGTTGTTCCCGGGCCGTGAGTGACGTTGTCTTCTCCCCGTTTTTTTTTCGGAAATGTTTTGTTTCTCATCGATCGCGCTACCTCGTTTGTGACGACGACTCTGTCCAGAGACCATCCTGCCCTCTTCTGCGCCTCCATTGATGTCCCCTCCATCGACTGGATCAATTCTGACGACCTTCCGCAAGACGTGGATTCGGAGGCCGGTCTCCGAGCGCTTTGTCAAGTCCGCTACCGCCAGGCCGAAGCACCGTGTGTTGTGAAGCGAAAGTGGGTAGAAGATGTACTCACATCAGTGTTTTCTCGTCGTCTCCAGTCTTAGAGTTCACGATGTAACCAGGATGACGGTCTCACGATTTCCTGTTTCATTGTGCCCGCCCTTTCGGTCACCCCCGTTCTTCTTGTCACTGTTTTGGCAGGACTGACGGGACCTACACGGCCACATTCCCAGTGCCCCAGTTGGCGGTGGCTCCGGGCCAGACACTAGCACTGTACGATGGAGAGCGGTGTCTAGGTGGAGGGATCATTCACTCGACTCAAACTGTCGACGAAAACGAGGAGGATTAGGAGTGCAATTGACAGATGAATTGATACACATGGAAAGAAGGAACGGCTTGTAGACGACAATGACGCCGTCTCGTAACATATCAAGGGTCAGGGTCGTCTTTCATATGAAACGGCGGCACGTTGATTGCCGGTTTGCCAGGCCTTGAACGGTCGAGTGCAAAAACGTGCCGCCCAGTCACAAGGGTACCTAGCAGGCAAGCCTCCCGAGTTAGCAAGGACCATCGAACGAGGTCGAGAACGACCGCGCCCGCTGAGACTGGCAATGGCCTCCTGCGGGTTGATCGATCCTCGTCCCTGTTCTTACTCGGGGCAAAAGCCGGTTCGAGGAGCCAGGTAGTGCGCCGAGCGCTGGCGAGGCGAACCAAGCCAAGCTGAACGGACATCTGAGCCACAGCGACGGATAGCAGAGTCGTCCCGTCGGCCTATCTCAAGACGTCGGTGCTCGAAGACCCGACACTTGCAGTCGTCCACGTCACGTTCGTCCGCATGCGCAACGGGTCCTGAACGCGAACCGACGACAAGGATGACACGTCGGCCGGTTGGCTGATCTGATCAAGCCAACGACAAGAGCCTTATCGAGCCATCGTAGACGGGTTAATCCATCGCTGCTCGTCGCTGCGGCCGTCCGCAGGCGCATGGGAAAAGAACGTTCACCGACGACTAGCAAACCGCTAGAAAGTGGTGAAGCTGGACTGGCTCTGAGCGGTAGAGAACTGGCTCCTGACATCATCCAAGTCGCTAGGGTCGTCCTGGCTCTTATACCCTTCGATGCTTGCGAAATCCGATCCCGCACCAACGGATGAAGTGAAGCTCAGCCTACGACGCAAGCGATCGCTCTGGGAGTAGGCGATGCTGCTCGGCGCGCGTCCTCCCAGGACACTCGACGTGTCCGCGTTGCTACGGGTGTCCACATCTTGAGAGGCGACGGAGCTCGCGTAACTGCTGAACGGACGACTACCAACACCGTTAGAGCGGGCGCCGAACGGACTGGTAGAGGAGAAGGGCAGACCAGACGAGTTGAAAGAAGCCTGCGTGCCGAGCGACATGACCGATTGCGCATCCGACGGGATGTAGCCCATGGGGTCATGCGTACGGAAGAAGGCAGGATCGTAGCGACTGCCACCAGGGCCGCTCGGCTTGCCGCTCCTGTCCGTTGGAGGAAGGCTGCTCAGCGCCTCAACAGCACTGTATTTGTGCCTGCGAGAAGCCAGATCGCCCGGCTTCTCGAGAGGGCGACGAGGCTTGCTGAATTGAATCATGCTTGGCTGGAGGTTGCTGAGAGGCCCTTCGACGAGGCATTGTTTCTCCTTGTAGTGCACGAGGAGGTAGTGCCAAAGCGGGTGCTACAAAAGGAGGAAGAAGGTGGGACCTCTTAACGTCGTGACCAGTAGCATCAAAGGCACCGACTCGGACATAACGAACTTACCTTGCTCAACACCTTGGGGTTACCCAAAATGACAAGCCCATATCTGGCACGTGTGAGAGCGACGTTCAACCTCCTCGGATCGCTCAAGAATCCAATGCCTTGATGCTCATTACTTCTGACGCAGCTGACGATGATATAGTCCTTTTCCCGACCCTGGAAGGCATCAACGGAGGCCACCTCGACGTCTTTATAGAAGTCCTTCTTGAGCGAACCGTGTAGCTGCATGTAGTTAACGATGTAGGATCTCTGCCCTTCGTAGGGTGTCACTACGCCGATCTGAGACGGCACGACGCCGGCTTTGAAGAATTTCGTGATGATCTTTTCCACGTTCGAAGCTTCCGTGCTATGAGTAGACAAAGGGAAAGTAGAGAAAAAGCGTTAAAGACACATTTTATTTGTGCTTGCGGATGAATGGACGAGGAGATTGATGAAACGCGGCGCTCACCGGTTAAGGAACGAGGTGCCGCTGCTGGAAATCTCTTCCTGTCCCAAGTTTTGGTAAAAGAACATTGGCGTCTGGCTGACGGGCCACGGGAAATCTACGTTCTTCCTGAGGCGTTCGGGGGCAGTGACGCCGTTCTGCAGGGTGCCCTCGTAGAACATGTTGGAGGGGAACTCGGACAAGGCAGGGTGCATGCGATACTGGACCTGGAGGCGGATCGGGCGATTGCCGAGGACGACGAGGCGCTCGAAAAGAGACTGAGTGAGTCCGGCCCGAGCCGCCTTCTTGTTCATGATCACGGGGCCCAGCTGGAGGTGGTCGCCTACGAAGACAACTTGCTTGCAGCCCAGGATAAGTGGGATCATGCATTCACTGCGAGAAAGGTAGCGTCAGAGGTCAAGAGAAGAAGTCAACGAGACCGGTGAAACCAACAGCCAAAGAACGAGTGGAAAATAGTATGGGAATGGGCACTCACGGTTCAGCAGCTTGCGTGGCCTCGTCAATTAGCACGGTCCTGAACTTGAGCTTGCTCAGCCTCGGATCTCCAGCCCCGACGCAAGTGCAGCAAATGACATCCGCGGTGTTCAAGATCTCCTTCTCGCAAGCCCTCGTAAGCGCTTTGTACTTCCTTTCGTCGCTTGAGCTGAGCTCCCCTTGCTCGTTCTTGAGCTGGATGAGCTTCTGCAGCTCGACGTGCGTGTCGTTGTTAGCAACTTGCTCGTGAAGCGTAAGGAAGTTGATCCGGCTGTCCAAGGCTTCGCGGGATTTGGCCGTCAGGCGCACGACCTTGAGTCCCGTTGCGTGGATCTTCTCTGTCAACTGGTCAACTGCCACGTTAGATGGGGCGGCTACGAGCACTTGGCCCGGGTTCATCTTGGAGAGCTGGTACACGATTGTCGCCGATGTTACCGTCTTGCCAGTACCGGGTGGGCCTTGGATGAGCGAAAGCGGTTTTTGGAGGACGGACTTGACGGCGTATACTTGCGAGTGGTTCAGTTCGGGAAGGCCCGGCGCGGAGAACCTAACCGGAATGGACGACCAAAACACCAGGGTCAGGAAAGTCCGCAAAGCACACGGACATCTGAACGCTCGATTTACCTCTTTGGCATCTGCGTCCTCAACATCTGCGGTTCGACCTCATGTCCGAGCAGCTTGTGATAGATGTACCCGCTAACGCTCTGCTCGTCGACGGCGAATGTCTTCATCGCAAGCTGCATGCGGTCGAAGCTCGTACTCTTCCACACAAAGTCGGCAGAGAAGTTATGGGTGCACTCGATAGGAACACCGTCCGAGCGGCGGAGCTCGACGGCGATCTCGTCAGACACGTCTATCAATAGTAGTCCAGAGTCAGCTGGTGGTCCGCCAAAAGGAAAAAAAAAAAAAGGTTACAAAAAGAGAGTGCCAGTAGGGTACCACTCACTGTTCGGGATCTTGATCACATGTCCCACGCCGTCCCACTCCTTATGCAAGTCGCCCTTGTACCTCAACCTCAACTCGTCGCCTACGGCAAGCCTCACTTCCCCGCTCTCGAGCTTGGGCAAATTGAACCAGGCAATACGCTTCTGGTTGAGACCGATGTCCCACCGAATCACGATGTCCTCCTGCGTCTGAGACTCCTTCAATTTCTTGTCGTAATCTGCTTCGATCTTGACGAGTGGACCAAAAATGTTCTGGTACTGGTATGCATCCTCGTACCTGATTATTGGGAGTAAAAAAAACATACAAGGGGTCCGTCAGCTTGAGCACAGCGAAGGTGAATGGAGACAGCCTTCCCATGTAAAAAGATGGCTGACTCCTTCCCTCACCTGAGAAGGATCGGCTGTGGCTCATCGTCGACGCCAGGCTTCTCCAAATCCTCCAAGGTGGCCGTGGCGTTCTCTTTCCAAAGTTCCTCAAGCTTGTTGATCTGGTGGAAGGTGATCTGCCTCGCGCGAAGCTGCTCTTGTTCGCTAGGCATCTTGACGAGCCAGGTGAGGAAGCAACGGTCGTCGATTAGAGGCGCCCAGGAAGACGTATCCCACAGGATGTCTTTGGAGGTGGAAAGAGCTGCGCACGGTTGCCTGAGATAGTGATGGAAGAAGTGAAATAGGGGGATGATGAATATATGATCAGATCTCATTCGCGACGCATGCCTGTCAGGGACGGCATAGCATCCCAAAGAACCATTTGGATCGTCGCTTCGCTCCTACTCACCGACAAAGCAACACCACAACCGTTTCTGACTTTGCCGGAATGAATCCCAGCAGGAACACGTTCTTCGCGCCGCAGTTGTAGCATTCCGGCGTCGTCTCTCCCAAAGGCGAATCAGGGTGGAGCTGAACCTCTTTGTGCTTTGCACGGACAAGATGGTTAACGATGTGAGAAGACGACGAGGCTCCACGGGAGTTGCAGAACCTGATGGGCGACGAAAGGAGATTGACGAAATAAGGGGGGGGGGCAGTGAGCCAGATGATGCAAGGAAATTCGTGCGAGGATGAAGAAGGCAGGACAGTCGAAGTGCTCCCTCACCATTTGTTGCAAACAAGGCACTTGACCACGCAAGCCGGATTGTGAATACCGCAATAGCTATAGGTCAAAGTAATGAACGTGATGAGCTTGTTGCCTTTGCCTGTCCGTCCGTGTAGTCATCTGTAGTCGCCCCCCTTGCCCTCCATTGTATCGCATCCTCCTCGCCCTCGTGGTAACTTTGCAAACAGCTCATACTCACCTACAAGCATGCGGCGGCAAGTCCCTATTAAGATCATCCAGCACTCCATCGAACTCCTCCGCCTCCTCGAGCGTCAATCCTTTGCCCGTCAGCCCCGCGTGCTGACCATTCTGAACTCCACCTTGTTCGGCACCATGAGGGGAGTGAAGGGACAGATCATCGCCATCGAGGTTGAGGTCCAGCTTGCTCAGATCGGCATGGTCAAGATCGAAATCGGTTGATCCCCCGTTTCCGAGCCGACTCTGACGGGGTCCTCCGTCATCATCCTGCTGTTGCTGCTGCTGCTGCGACGGGTGCTGGTGCAACTTGGAGGCGCCACCGACGGAGGCGCGCTCAGTGCGGGCTGTGACACCGGATCGGATAGACTGGGTGTCATTGAAGGAGTAGGTGGAAGCGCCTTCGAAGTGCTCGAAGGCGTCCTCGTCGTCCATGCTCGTCGGTCGTTGTCTCGGTGGATAGAACTTGGTGGTGTTTTCTTCCCTGCTCGTGGCAAACCGACGGACGCGGGCTCGGCTATCGCGGATCGACTGCGGTGATCGGGCTGCGTGAAAGGCGGACGCCGGGAAGACACGAAGGCGAGATCGGCTCAGAAAAGGGCAAGGTAGCGAGCGAGGTTGCAGGGCGACCACCTCCTCATCGTTCCCACCATCCTGCTATCACCCTCTCCTCCCGCTAGCCAGGCCTTCGCCATGAAGATCACGGAACACATAGCGCAGGCCGACGCGGCCGGCAAACCGTTCTGGTCGCTCGAGTTCTTCCCGCCCAAGACCTCTCAGGTACGCCAGTCGGCCGGCAGCTCATTCACCCGAGATGTCTGTCATTTGCTGAATGAATCTTCGATGCGCTCTCCTCTCGTCGATCTCGTCCGACTTCCTCCCGGTTGATTCCCATGCTCTCTTCCACAGGGCCTCCGCAATCTCTACTCCCGCATAGCCCGCATGACCACGCTCAACCCGGCGTGGGTTCAAATCACTTGGGGAGCTGGAGGGTCGACGCAGGAGCGCTCGTTGCAGCTCGCGGGAGCTTGCCAACAAGAGTACGGAGTGGACGCTTGTCTGCATCTGACTTGCACCAACATGGAAAAGGAGCTACTGGATAACACCTTGGCCGTGAGTCGTACTGAGGTTCCCCGATTGGGTCAGACGCTCATCCACCTTCCGCCTTTCTACGCCCTGTTCCTTCCCTCCTTGGTTATTCAATTTATCAGAAAGCGAAGGACCTCGGCATCCGCAACGTCCTTGCCCTGCGTGGCGGTGAGTCCTTTCGACTGTCCAATAAAGCCCCTTGACATCCAGAAATTCCTGGCGTTCGATAAGCCGCCTCCTAACCAATCTGCTCTTTGCCTTCCTCTTCTCTTTCTTTTTCTTCTTTCCAATTGCTCAGACCCTCCGAGAGGAGAGGAGTACTGGATAGCCTCTGATCCACGTTTCCAGCACGCTGTCGACCTGGTGAAATATATCCGAGAGCAACACGGAGATTGGTTCTGCATCGGCGTGGCCGGTGAGCCGTCTCTTTTGACCTTTTCCCATTTCTTTGACCGATACATACGAGCGAGGCTCTTAACAGTTTAGCATTCGAAATATACGTCTTTGCTCCCAGGATATCCTGAAGGCCACCCGGACGCGCATCTCATGTCCGCATCCCCGTCCTCTCCCATCCTCTCCCCTTCCATCGCCAGCTCCTCCCAAGTTCCGGGACCAGCCGACGACCTCAGCGAGTCTTCCGGCGATCTGGACGTCGATTTCTTGAAGGCCAAGCAGGATGCCGGAGCGGATTTCGTCGTCACGCAGCTGTTCTATGACGTTGACGCGTTTTTGAGTTGGTTGAGAAGGTGTAGGGAACATGGTGAGTCGCCGTCTTCTCCAAGCGACGATCTCGGACACCCTAGGTCTCATATGATGTTTGATCGACTACACGCATCCGCGTCGCAGGCATCACCATCCCCATTCTTCCGGGCATCATGCCCATACAATCGTACTCGTCCTTCCGCCGCCTCACAAACCTTTGCCGCTCCTCCGTCCCCACTTCCATCAGCGCTGCCCTCGAGCCCATCCGAGCGGACGACGCGAAGGTAAAATCGTATGGCGTCCGTCTGGCGATCGATATGGTAAAGAGGTTGTATAAAGAAGATGGGATCAAAGGATTTCATTTATGTACGCTCAACCTAGAGAAGAGCGTTAGGAAGGTCTTGGAGGAGTTGACGTGGGTCGAGAAGGAGGAGGAGAGGAGGCCGGTCGTCGATGGAGCGAGTGACGGGCGCGGCGCGATCAATGGTACTGTGGGGCGTCGGCCAGAACTTGAGACCGACAACCCAATCATCTCGGTGAGTTGCCCGTCCTGTCGCTGCGTTCATCATCCACTCTTGTCCATTTGGCTTTCACATGGCGTCGCTGACAGCTTGTCGTCTTTTTCATCTCACATCTTTTTGTCACTTCAGGACCGAAGCGGTCACGCGACCCCAGCAGAGCTCAAAGTGACGTCATCAGAGGCGTTCTCTCGCACTGTCGCCCGCGCCTCGGCCGCGGGACCCATTTCCACGTTGGCCGCCGGGGACCGACTCCCCGTGGCCGCTCAGGCTCAAGCCACCTCCTCCCGCCATGAACCGGCACCAGCATCGGTAGCGATACCAGAGACGGGCCCTCCTCTCCAATCAGACCAGGCGGTTTCGACGTGGGACGAGTTCCCGAACGGACGGTTTGGAGACAGCCGCTCGCCAGCGTACGGAGAATTGGACGGGTGGGGCGTGAGCTTGAAGGTGCAACCGAAGGTCGCCCTCCGGCTCTGGGGCACGCCGACGAGCGACTCGGACATCTCACGCATCTTCGTGCGCTACCTCGAGAGCTCGCTTAGGTGTGTACCGTGGTGCGATGAGCCCCTGTTACCTGAAACGAGGAGCATCCAGCCTTTCCTTCTTTCCCTCAACGAAGAGCCAAGGGGCTGGTGGACCGTTGGATCCCAGCCTGCCGTGGACGGGGTTAAGAGCGAGGACGAGGTGTATGGCTTTGGGCCCAGAGGAGGTTACGTCTTCCAGAAAGCTTTTGTCGAGTTTTTCTTGGACGAGAAGGCAAAAGACGAGCTGGTTGGGAGGGTGGAGAGGGAGGGCGGGAATATCACGTATTATGCCGGTAATCGCAAGGTGAGTCGATCATATCTGATCTAGTCCGATCCCTATTCGCCGCACGAACTCCATCGACGCCGTGCCGATCTTGATAACGAGCGAAATGCGGCCTCGTTAAATAATCGCTTTGTCGTTCCCTCTGCCGGCGACAGGGCGAGCTGCAAACGAACACGTCCGCCGACGATGTCAATGCCGTCACCT
Source organism: Peribolospora baueri (assembly GCA_029717555.1). Lineage (NCBI taxonomy): Eukaryota > Fungi > Basidiomycota > Peribolosporomycetes > Peribolosporales > Peribolosporaceae > Peribolospora > Peribolospora baueri. The sequence goes on along the minus strand of JAMDHS010000005.1, from coordinate 282,920 downwards.
GGGGCGTCTTCCCGGGCAAAGAGATCGTGCAGCCGACGATCATCGAGGAAGAATCATTCAAAGCTTGGAAGGTAGGCCTTTCCCGTCCACACTCTCATATGGGCTCATTTCTGCCAAGTCGCTCAGCTGTTCTACTCGCGGCTTCTCTCGTCGTTTCGCAGGAGGAAGCCTTTGCGATTTGGTCCGAGTGGGAGGTGCTCTACCCTCCCAGGTCTGCTTCTCGTCAGCTGCTCAGGTCCATCGGAGATAGTCGATGGCTCGTCACTATCGTCCACCACGACTATAAAGACGAAACGGCCCTTTGGCGCTTCTTGCTCGGCGACGAGGCTGTGGAAAAGATCAGGAAGGCGAATGCGATGGGCGCGAACGGCGTTCCGTAGGCGTTCTCCATGTTGCCCCTGCTTCGGTGTCTCCCTTTGCTTCTACATGCCCTCGCTGTCCGCACGTATCTTGTACGTACGCGCGTGGCTGCGAATTCCGGCCCTCTGGAACCCCGAGTCTTGGCGAGCCGCGATTTCCCGCATGAGCCCGTTCAGGGCAGAGTACGACCATAAAATACAATGCGATGCAGTCCGGACGAATATGAGGAGGCCTATCAAGAAAGCCAATCACGCTGGCCGAGAAGAGAAAGCTCGCAACGGTTAGTCCCTGTCCTCTATGCTAGCGTCCAGATCCCTCTCCTCCTCTTCCTCCGCTTCCATATCCACATCCAAATCCGCGTCCCGATCTTCGATGCTCGCGTCCAGATCCACGTCGGCATCGTCGTAACTGTACCCTTCCTCATTTGCACCACGCGGCGCGTACCCTCGACGAGCCGCTTCGGCGGCGACGGCGGCGGCAGCGTCCGCCCGCGCCTGAGCGGGGTGGTGATGTTCGAATCCGAAGCTGGGGTCAACGGGACCGCCTTCATCGTCGATGGACACGTAGCCGCGGCCTTCCTCGTCTTCTTGCTGCGCGAGGCAATGCGTCAGGGGGAGGGGAGAGCGACGAGAGAATGTCGGTAATGTCAGTGGGAACGAGGAGCTGGGGAAAAAAAGGGGACGTGGCAGGTCAAAGGGAAGACGTGCGCGGCTCACGTCAGTGTCTTTCTCCAAGGCCGTAAAGGTGACGCCGATCGGCCTGAGCCAGTGGTGGCCGAACATTCTGATGTCCTCTTTCTGCCGAGTGGGGGCGCAGGTGGAGAGAGGTGGAAGATGGATGGATGGGGACAGGCGAAAGGGAGACGATGATGAGGGTGACCAAGAGACGCGCGGAGCGACTCGACTGGAAATCATGTCCTCACTCTATCTTCCCAATCCTCCTCATCCTCGCTTAGTTCCTGCGCCTCCCTCTGCGATCCGGTGGGCGGCATGCCCCTGAGCTCTCTCATCAACGTCTCCCTGCTGACCGTCGCCATCGCCGTCGTCGTCGGCCTATTATCCGCCCTGTCGTCCGAACGCGAGCCGCGGGACAGCGAGACAAAAGCCTGAGAACGGGAGAACTCGGGGGAGACCCAGAGCATGTCCGCCGAGGGCATGAGCGAGGGCGGCATGGCGAACGTGGCGGTTTGCGTTAAATCGTCGTCGCTTCGTCCGTCGTCGGTCGATGTTGCCAATCCGCCTAATCCGATCCCGGATCGTCCGCGGTGAGCTGCGGTTCCATTTACGCGTCCGCGGTGCGAGGCTCGCTCCTGTAGACGAGAGATTTCGCGAGGAGGAGCTCTCTATCCCCCTCGTAGGTCACCAACAGCAGGCGTAGACTGGAGGATGCGTTCACCGTGACGGCCCAGAGCGGCCGGACATCTCAGATGGGCGATGCGGAGCCGGGCGCGAACGACGACAACGGCGGCGGCGGATGGTCCTTCCTCGACCGTTCCGGCAAAAATACCACGCCGACATGACTTTGCTGCCAGATCTTTAGAGAATCCGGAGCAGATTAGGTTATCTGCGCTCCTCCCCATATTTTACTCGTTTGTTACCGGGAAGGAGGATCGCCGCTTCTACCATGTTACTCACTACCGTTGAGCGGCTCTGCAGCGCGACACGTATGTGTATCTAGTTTCCGTTGTTCAACACGTATGCGTCCCATTTGGTGAAACGGCAATCACACTTCGTTTTCACGTGATCCGAAGAGTTCAGGGTTCGATTCCCTGGATGGGAGATTTTTTGGATTTCGCCTTTTTATTTTTTTTTAATTGTGACAAGATGGCGCGCCACCGCCACCGACATCTGGTAAAAAAAGCCCCTTGATGGCCAAACCCGCCCGTCATGTCGTGGTGGAGACACAGAGACCGATGGCCCACATATTCCGTCCGTACTGGGATAGCACGTCTCTCGGTCGTGTCACACACCATCCACCTTTTGTCTGAATGGCTGGCCTCGGCCGTCGCCGCCTAGGCCGGTGGTGCGACGGTGATCGATCGATCGTCTGTCTTGTCTGCGTTATTCCTCGGCGCTCTTATCTCCTCCTCAAACTACCCCGCCTCGAGCCAAAGGACGGAGGAAAGAGGACTCGGTTCGGTCATGCCCAAGTCGACTGAGTCAGATTGTGATCGTCACACACACACACAGACGAGTCAACGTCCTTTTTCCACCGTCGAGTCCAAGATTCGAAATGCATACAGTGCTGTAGTGAGATGGGCGGCGCGAAAGCGGTGGGAGGAGAACAACGGGGGGTGGGGGGGGGGGGGGACGGGCGGGGGGAGTCGCGGGGGGTAGTAAAGGCGGATGATAAGGCTACAGGTGAGAATGCTAACGAAGACGGACAGATGAGAGGCGCGGCGCGGGGAATGAACGGAGAAGGGGACGATGAGAAACTAAAAGGGAATAAAAAGGGAGGCGGGGGTATCAAAGAAACGGCCGCCACACACGCCCACGGACATTTTACTGAGACGAGACGAGACGAGACGAGACCGGGCACTAAGAGGTGGGATGGCTGCGAAAATCGTATGCTCTACGCATGGACAGGCAGCGAGCGGGAAGGGTCACTCGGCGCCGACGCCGTCGAGGTTCCACTTCCAGGGCCCTGCTCGTCCACCGAAGGAGCCACCGAAGCCCCTACGATACCACTTGGACGAAAGAGGGAGGTCATCCAAGTCCGGCGTCAGCTGTCCCGGCCGACCGCCGGCGGGCTCGAAAGCAGCAGGAGGGGCGAGGGCAGGCCGTCGAGCGTCGCCGTTGCCGTCTTGTGCACGCCCACGAAGGGCGCCGCCCGGCGTCAGAGGGCGCGGACGCCTCGTCCGAGGACGACAGCGAGCGTACGGATCCTCGTCGACAGCCGAGGCGACGGCGTCGGGCCGTCCGGGTACCTTGGTGAAGTAACTCCCTGTCTCGAACGAGACCGGCGCCGTGGTCGTGCGCGCCGAGGTGGGCTGCGACGACAAGCGAGGTCGAGGGGGACGAGGAAGAGCAGTGGCAAGGACATGGGAGCGAGGGCGGGGCTTAGGAGGAACCATATCCTCGCTGGCCGTGGTATCGGAGACGGCGCACGAACTGATGTTGGAGTCGGCGCTCGGTGTGCGCGCCATGGGGGAGAAGGAACCATCACAGGCGTTTCCGTCCGCCGTGGACAAGGCCAAGCGGGGTATGGCGGCGGCGGCGGCTACGCCTCTCCTCCTCTCGAGGAGATTCGAAGACGGGAAGACGTCGGGCAGGCGAAGGCGATGATCGGGAGAGAGGTCAGCGCGATGCTTCTCCTTGATGCGTCGCACCAAGTCGAAAGCGGGGTGTCCCTCCAAGGAGAGAGCCGGTACCGGTGGTGCCGGGGAGGAAGAGGGAGGCGGTGTGACTGAGCGGGGGGAGGGGAGAGGGGAGTGACATGACTTGACGATGTCGAGGCCGGGGCAAGGGGACGAAACGACTTCGTCAAGCGGAAAGGACTCGGAGGCATTGGAAGGGGAGGAGGAAGGCGAGTGGGAAAGGGAGGGAGGAGAGAGGGGGAGCGACGATGCGGACGAAGAGGGGGAGACGGACGAGCCGACGAGGGCCTCCGCCGATTGTCCGCCATCGACCTTTTTCTTCCTCGGCAGGTTGACGAGGTCTCCTCTGGAGCCGATCTCGTCGTCGCCGAACCAGAGCCCGCAAGCGCCGACGGAGGCCCTCGCAGGCATCTTGAGCGTCGGAAGAGGCGAGCGGCGGTGAGGAGTGATGGGCCGCTTTCCGACGTCGACGGCGTATTCGTGGCCTGCAAGGAAGGAGAGCGCGACGAGCGAGGCGGAGAGCGACGGGCTGGTTGGGATGGGGTCGAAGAGGGGGGAGGCAGAAGCGCTGGCGAACGGGGCCGGGAGGACCATGGCGTGGAAGGTGGCCAGCGTAGCCGGCGGTCGACAACGACGTAGCCGTCGAGCGGGCAAGGCGAGAAGGAGATGGTCGGGGAGGCCGTCTGGACGGACTGATTGTGTCGGGCGGTCGTGGAAAGGTGAGAACGCCGTCCTTATGTACGCGTCCGGGGCGACGGCGACGACGACGACAACGACGACGATGGCCAGCGGGTGTGGCCGTACGGCGTTGAGGACGCTCGAGATGGGGCCTGCTCTATGGGTCTAGGCGCGGGCGGCAAAGAGACGATGCGGGCGAGGCGAGTTGAGGCGAGGCGAGGCGAAAGCGGCGACTTACGGCGCAGCTTCCGGACAGGGCAAGGTCTACGGCGGAGGGTCCGGGGAATAGAAAAGAGCTGGGTGTCTGTCTATCTATGGAACGAGACAAGGCGAGCGAGTGGCGTCCGTTGAGCCAGGCCAAGTCGCCGTTGGGTTGTCGAGGGTGCAAGCGGAAGCGGGCAGCAAAGGCCTTTCTTTCGGGTCACGGGGACATTTTTATGGAGAGACGGCGACGGCGGTGTTGGTGGCGAGCGGGAGCGGGAGCCATCGCCGTCCTCAAGAGGCAGCTGATGATGAGCCCGGCTTCTTTTCTTTTCTCCAACGCCGGCCTGTCTTGGCTGTCTGTCGCACGTCGCGCTGATGACCGGCAACTGGCTCCCCGGCGTTCTTTCCTTCTCTTCATCCACGTCTCGTCCGGGTCGATGTCTCGTGAAAGAAAGAAAGACAGACAGACAGACACGAAGAAGGGTCGACACTCCGTTTCACGCCCACCCATACGCACGTCACAGTCAGGCGGAGCGGAGGGCGGGGCAGGCCTCGACCCGCTCCCAACTCACGCGAATCCGACTGCTTCCGAACGCAAAAGATCAAGCAAGTACATATCGAACATCGAACACACCCCGACGAGTGCAACCGGCAATCGAAGAAAGAAAGAAAGATGGGGCAAAAGAAAATGAGGGATAGATCATCGATCGTACCAGAGCCAGAGTGAGAGCAGGCCGGACCGGACGACCTTGCCTCATTCGTCCACCCGTACCAACCACCGACAGACGCTTGCACGACCCTTCCCTTCTCCTTCCCCTTCGCCCTCGGCGACCTTTTTTGCCTCCGTCCAGACCGGCTTAATGAGTTTACCCCCTTCCCCCGTCTCGGCTCCTTTCCCGCCCACGCCGCCCCGCCCAATCCCTCTCCGAGGCGGCGAGGTCCTAGGAGGCCAGGCGGGAACGAAGGAAATAAACGTATGCCACCGCTACCATCACCACCATCTTCATCTCGGTTCATCATCATCATCAAGTCGGTTCATCGGTCTCAAGAAAGCCCTCGTACATATGGGAAGCTAGTTGGTGTACGAGTGGGAGCATTCCGGCGTGCCGGTGAGACATTCACGTACCTCCCGGCAGGCACGCCGACGTGCCCTCCCCTTCCTTCGATCATGACGGAGGAAGGGAGGGAGGGACTCCCCACTGCGATGGTATGGTGTGGTATGTATGTATGTATGTATGTATGGACCAACAGGCAAGGACCGCGGGCTATGTATGGACGGGTCACACCCACAGCTCCTCCGCGCAGAGGTCGAGCCAATATCATCTCTCCGTGTGCACGCCCTCTCGTGCCTGGGTGATCGAGTGACATACAGGGGGACCGACCGACAGACAGATAGACAGACGGTGGAGGGGGCAGAGCGAGACGGGCGTGTGACATGGCCGGTCCGTGGCGTGCCGTCGAGAGGAAGGAAGGAAGGAAGGAAGGAGGAGCGCACCGACTCGACTCGTCGCATCCGTCCTAACCGCGCTCGACGACGTCTCGTCTCCAACCTCGTCTACGGCCCGTCCAGCCGTATCCGCCCAAATGAGAGCCGGGAACGGAAGGTCCTCCCATCTTCATTTCACATCATTTCATTTCATTTCATTTCATGTCATGTCCACGTCCACGCGTCCGTATGTTCGTACGTACACGTCACATATGTACACAGGACCGCTTGCGTCCGTTCGTTCCGATCGGGAAGGGAAACTCCGAAAAAACAGATCACGGCCGAATAAACGAAAGGATGGGCCTCGCTCAGACGAGGGCGAAGAAGAGGGCGGCGATGGTGACCAGCGCGCCCATCGCCGCTCCGGGCACGAGAGAGAACGCTCCGTTGTGCTTCGCTGCGGACGAATCGCTCGACGCCGCCATAGTGGGAGGGTTGCTCGCCGAACCCGGGTTCGCCAGCGTAGCGTTCGCGGCGGTGGCGTTGTAGCCGTCTGCGCCGCCGTACGCCGTCGCGGGGGGCTTGCCGCTGTGGCAGAGTGAACGCGAACGAAGAAGAGAGGACGCAGTGAGCGGCGAGAGTGCATGTGCCAATGTGGAAGGGGAAAGAAGAGATTTAACGCACTTCTTGATGAAGTAGCTAGCGTTCTGGGATTGCCACAGAATGAGGTCGAGGGCGTAGTCGGTGTCATAGACGTCGCTGCGTTCGTGTAGATCAGGGAAAGGGCGAGACGGGAAAAAAACATCGAAAGGAGGCGGGGAAAGAAAGTCTCTCAGCGAGGCACCACGGTGGGGTGTGACAGCGGCCACCGTACGCACTACCAGCCAGGGGCCTCGTGAGGCGGGTCGCCAGCCCATGCCTCGTTGTACTCGTTTCGGTACAGCGCTTCGGGGCGCCAAATGCCGCCATAAGCCCAGGGCATGGAGCCAATGTACCCCTTTCCGGAGTAGAAGTAGTGGAGGACGTTGGCGAAGGCAAAGGTGAAGTACGAGTCCTTGTGCATCGTCGTCGCGTTCGAAGCGTAGATGTACGTCTTGTTGTGGTCCTGCAGGGCCAGCGCGTTGTTTTCCCAGTTGTCTCGAGCCATGCCTGCGTTGGAGGGAACGCGCAAAGACGGTGCGGTGCCAGTTCAGTCGCCTCGATCTCAGGCGCCTTTTGCCCGACCAGCGACGTCACGGCTCACCGAACTCCTCAAGAAGCACTGGTTTGTTCAGGTCGATGGCCCACTGGCTCGTACTGTGAGGGCGACGTCATACAAAAAGAAGCACGAATGAGCGCTCTCGACCACGTCCACGCTGACAGGAGATGCGAAATCAAACGACGGGAGACAAACGCACTTGTAGAGGAAGACGGTGGCAAAGTCCTTAGCGTTCTGAAGATTCCCCTTGGAGCTGTCGAGCATGTTATAGATGCCCCTAAAGGGGCGTGGAGAAGACAAGGGTCGAAGGCGAATACGCGCCGATGGAAGTTGAGCTCGAGAAGCTTTCGAACGGACGGGCCAGAGCGATGGTGTCCAGCAAGAACGGCACGGTGTCAGGCCAGCTAACTCACCAATTCTGCACCCACACTAGAGGAAATGGACAAAAAGAGAAAAGAATTCGTGAAAAAATCAGAACTGTCCTTCTCCCGCCATCCGTCGTATTCGGAGCACCATGACCGGGACGATGAGCTCGGTTCGGCCCAACTCACTGTGGGCGCATCCGTAGTCGATGGTAGAGAACTTGTGCATCGCTTTCCAGTACCATTCTCCCTGCTTGCCTGAGAAGCGGAGGAGGCGAGTAAGAGAGGTCATCAGCGTGAATATGTATTTATCGTACGGGTGGCCACATAAGGGGCAGATTGACACAATCCGTGTTGGGCCCAGCTGAGGTATAGCGTGGTGACCCGGATCGACTCACCCTCGGCGCCAGTCGTGACGAGCTGGTTGGGCGCGATGCTGTGGATGTAAGCCGAGGTGGAATTGATCCAGGTCAGGAGGGGATCATTCGGGTTGGGGAGGAGCTGGAGCGTCGAGGTGTTGTATTGCACAGCCGGTTGGGGCTCGTTTGCGAGCTCCCACGTCATGCTGTGGGGAGCGAAGAGACGACGGAGACGGATGAGCACAGCAGGCATTCGGAGAAGACAGATGACGGGTGGACACTTACATCTGTGTCAAGAAGGTAAGTGGAAGGCCGAACGGATAGACAAACGAGACAACATCAAGCCCACCTATCAGCGCTGCCCTCTGCTCGAGCAAAGAGAAGGGCGCGACTCACCGCAGGGTCGTCCTTGTACGTCTTGCCGGTGACGGTGTTCTTGCGATTGACGACATTGGCGATATGGGCGCGGAAAATGTCCTGCGTCTCGCTGGTGTTGTAGAACTGGTTGGCGTAGTCCGTGTACCCGTTCCAGGAGCCCTGTGACGCGAGGAAGAAAGCAGACGAGGGGAGGAGAGCATACATATGCAGAGTCGGGTCGAGAAGAGAGGCAGACGGTCAACCTTCCGTTTCGCGCTCGGCTGACCCGAATACAGATGGGCTGTCGAGGAGAAAGGAGCAAGGAGCGAAAAGAAGAAGAAAGGGGTTGCGAAGAAGGGACCGGACTCGCGCTTACGTTGGTGGTGTAGTTACCCCAAGGCTGAGGATCGGCGTACGGGTCCCAGCTGGGAGGGTATGGGATGGTCTCGTTGTTCTTGACCCAGCTGACATACTGGCCCATACCTCCGGACCTGTCGCGATGAAGAGATGGTCGGTGGAGATGTCAGGGAAACGCTACGCTCGAGCATCGAGTGCGTTCAGAAGACTGGCTTCGGGAAGGACGTCGGCTCACCAGTTCCAGGTGTTGGCGAGGGTCATCGTCGCCCTGGAGGTGGGAAGAAAGGAGGAAAAAGAATGAGGAAAGATGAAAAGGACGGAAGCCGTGAGATTCCGAAACGTGCAGAGGCCCCGGGAGCATGTCCTGGATGGAAGCATAGAGAAACGGCGCACGCTCGCTCACCGCATACCGCGCTTGCCCATCTCTGCGATGCAACGGTCGAGGCCGACGAAAATTTCCTAGGTGGAGAACGAAAGGCGCGTCCCCGACTCTTCAGCGCTGGAAGGAGGGCGAGCGGAGAGGGAGCGTCGTCGTTGCTGCGTCCCACTCCTCGTTGGATGCGAGCCTCCTCTTCCTCTTTGTCACGCACTCCGGCTCACCTCGTTCCAATGATAAGGCGAAGGCATGAGAGCGGGGTACATCCTGTTGGGCTGGGTAGTGGGCGCGCCCTCCGAGGAGGCCATGATGCGGAGGTGGTTGATGCCTTTCACAGCCATCTGGTCCATCTCAGCCAAGAACCGCGTCTGGTTGCCGCCCGCGCTGTCGTCCGCCGCTAGGTTCATGCAGGCCCAGCTGAAAAGAAAGGAATAAAGAAGGACTTGTGAAGGCGTCCGTTGCGGGTCTTGCTTTCGCTTCTCGATTGCCAGCGACAAGGTAGGGAAACAAGGCGATGGACGGCGGCGGAAAGAGGCTCACTAGTTCATGCCAGTGATGTACACATCCTGTCCTTTGCTGTCCTTCAACTTGAGCCCGTTCACCTTGACAAAGTCGCCATCCTGGATAGCTCCAGCACCTCCCTCACCGCTGCCACCGTTACTGACGCTGGAGGAAGTGCCGGCCCTCTTGGAGGACAAGGAGACGGTGCGGTCGACGAAGGACCTGAAGGAGCTGCCGAGGTCGAGCTTGACGGGCGAGGCGGAGGCAGGCGTGGGGACGCCGAGGAGGAGAGGGAGGACGAGGGCACCGCCGACGGCCGAGAGGAGGGGAAGGGAGCGCACCATCCTTTGGGTGCTCGTCCGCTGTGGGAAGGAGATGGAGGGGAAGAGGTGCGTGATGAGCCGATGCGGGCTACAGTATATGAGTTCCTTGCTACCCGTCTTGCCAAGCTGCTCACGCCGGAGGGCGCTCGCCGGAGCTCGCCCAGCCTCTTTCTCTTCTCCGTCCTCCTCTCTCCCCCCACCATCCAACCATCTATCCATCCGTCCATCCATCATCTGTCTGCTCCCAGACTGAGGGCGAAAAGGAAGCCGAACGAGCCGAGAATGCCGCGATCACCAGTGCGCGTGTGTGGAGTGCGCCGTGCGGGGAAGCAGCAACAGGGCGTGTGAGTGCGAGCCAGCCACAGCGCAGGGTACATAGATTGCTGAAGGGACGAGGACGACCGCAGAGCGAAGACGCTCCCCAGTGAACGAAAAAAACCCCATCCGACAGGTTGCGACGCTAACGGGCGTAGCACTTGCCCAGGTCTCCTCCCGCCTCTGTCCCGCCACGTGCCGATCCCCGACGTGCCCCGGCCAACAACGTCGTTCTGGCGATGGCGTCTGTAGTGTATAAACCCGAGCGCATATGTAGCTTTGCGAGTCCAGTGACAACGCCAGCAAGCAGCCAAGAGGACGGTTGCGAGAAAACACTAGTGCAAATCTTCGCTTGTCTTACCCCGCTCGCTTCCCCCTTACGCTCTGATTCCACCGCAGTCGACACGTGCGATCTTCCGCCGGCTCTCCGGACCATGAGCCGGCGACGCGAATTCGAGTCGGTGCGCCCACTCGAAGGTCACTTTTCTTCGCCTTCAGACAATTCCCTTCGGGTCGTTCGTATGTACAAGCAATGGGCAGCGCTAGGAAGGAAGGCTAGGCACGGATCGACACAAGCAAGCCTTGGCAAGGGCAGACATACGCGAACACGACCCCGACCGAGGACGATCGGGAGATCGAGGAGGGCGGAAGGATAGCACGAACGCAGGACGGAGGGGTCGAAGGGACGTACAAACGAACTAGACGGGATGAAATACACAAAAATAAAGCGAGACGGTAAAAGCGCGAGTGAACGATGAGAGTCATCTCTGACCTTGAGCGACCTAAGCCGTTACGACAGCGGGAGGGGAAGGAGGGTGAAGTGGTGAAGATGGATGGGGGCAATAAACAAGAACAAGCAGAAAGGGAATGGCTGGCCGGGAAAGACGAACTGGACGGCCATCGTTCCAGCTCGTCTCGGCAAGGGCTGACGCCCTGCTCGGCCTGAACTCTCTTGACTCCCCCGGCGTTGCCCACGCAACGGACGAAGGACGTCCGACGACGCACAGCCACCCTAGCCAAGCAAAGCCAAGCTGGTCCTTACGAATGCCGATTCGCGTCTTGCCGACGCCTTTGTCAGTCCGCCTTGGCTGGAGACATGGACTCGACCACCGTCCTCTTCTCGTGAATCACAAACCTGCTCTTCGCCGGAGTCCTTCCCTCCGTGGGCCCCTTTCCGCCTGTCCCAGAAACCCTCTTCGCTTCTGCTTCCTCCGCGAACACCTCCAACGCCCGCTCCCTAACCGCCATGTAGAAGGACCCCGTCGCCGCGGGACCGAGAAAGGGCGTCGCGAGCGCAAGAGTGGCCGCGATCCACTTCCTCACCGGTGCTCTGTTAGCTTCGCGCTGCGTCGCGCGGTCAAGCACGATAAACGCGGACGTGGAGAGGGCGCAGCAAATCGAGTCCCATCCGATCGACGATTGGGCCGGGTGGCGGCGGAGGGCGTGCCAGAGGGCGTAGACAAAGGCGAGCGTCGGCATGGGCGTCTCCGGGAGAGAGCGGACAAGCGAGTACGTGTTCCGAGCGTGCAGCAAGAGAGAGGCGACGGCGGAGACGAGGTAGAGCATCGAGGGTTGCGCGGAGAGCACGTGCGTCATGAGCCTGGACATGCTGGCGGTCGTGGGCGACACCGGGTGGTGATGGAGGGAAGGGATAAGGGGCAAAATGGGGAAGACATGCATCACCAGTACCTTGGCCAGGCTGTCCGGTCCCAGTGCCACCATACCCAGTCCCGCCGCGACGGACACGGTGAGGATCCAGGGCATCTTCGAGCCGTCCGGATCCGCCTCAATGACGGCGATCGTGTCCGAAACAGTCACTGTCGACACGGTCGAAGCTGCCGGAGGACTCATATGGGCGGAGACAGAATCTACCGAAGAGGAGGAAGGTGGGGGCGTGACCGTTCCCGCCGCTGCCGCTTTCCTCGTCTTTGTCTTGGAGGGCGAAGAGGTGCTCTTGGCCGAAGGCACGGCTACTTCTGTCGGCGAGTGCGAGAGTTGAGCTCGGGCAAGAGGATCGGACAGGGAAACGGTGGTGTCGCGGAGGAACATTGCAAGGTGGAATAGGCTCTGGGCAAAAGATACTGCGACGATCTGACCGAGGGCCATGAAAGCCCACGGACGCCGGATGGCCAACCGGCGAGCTGCGAGAGGTCCAAGAATGAAGGGGGCGGGGGGTTAATGAGATACCGTCAACAAGGCTCCTGGACGCTCGGTTGTAAGAGTCAACTTACACTCCACGTAGAGCTGAACGGTCCAAAGTCCACATGTGAGTGCACACACGTGCGCGCTCCACCACCAGTTCGGCTCGCCTGACACCACCTCCAACCAAGCCTCCGTGAAGAGACTCGTGCCCCTAAGCCAATCCCTGACTCTCTCAAATAATGTACCCCACCCATCCATGCTTACATCCAAGCGGGGAGGGAAAAGCCCCTGAAGTCGTGCGTTCTGTTCCCAATTGTGAAAGCTCCACGCCAAGTAGCGGAGCATGTGGGTCCAGGTCGTGAGGAGGGAGAGAATGGAGATAACTGTGAAGACCATGACTCCGCGTTGGGAGGCTGACGTCCGTGGAGAGGTGAGCACCGTAATGGGTGGCGGGGAGAGGGCAGAGATGAGGCAGAGGTAGAGGCACCATCCTATCAGGCCGAAGTAGGACACCAGGATGGCCAGATTGAGGTCGAACAGATCGGTCAGACGCATGTTGAGCTTGACCGCCGATCAGTCTTGTCCTGAGGAAAGGTCGAGGGGAGTTTAATGCCAGCCCCGTTGTAAGAGCAGGAGAATTCTCGTTGGACGTTAGACACACAGCGCTTGTCACCTTTCTGGATGGTTGTCGTCGTCGTCGTCGATGATTTCGGATGCCGTGCTTACATTCGGAGTTGGCCCATGCGCTTCTTTTATTACGTCATGAAAGAAATGGTCACGTGCAAGCTTGCTGCGGGTGCCCGCAATGCTGGCTGTCTTCCCCTGCGCTTCCGCGAAATCAGCACACCGTCCCGGCTCAACCAGGAACAACGGCGCATAGCAGCATGGCTTCCAGCTCAACCTTGCTCACGGGCGACATCCTGTTACCTGTCCGCGCTTACATTCCGGAAACCCTGGCGGGGCTCTCCGATGCCGCGCTCCTTACCGTCTGCGCGCTGATCGCGCTGTTGCTCGTCCTGGTTGCCTCTCGCTTCACCGATCGCTCCGGCACTGCGCGGCGGTTGGGAGAAAGAGGAGAGGAGACGACGGTGGTACTCGTGGGGCCTCCGGAGTCAGGGAAGACGGCAATATGGTCGAAGGTGAACGACGCTCTCCTCTCCTCTCAGTCGGCTAGAAGTGCTCGCTGGACATTCTGGGCGAAGCCAACCGGACTGATTCGTCCATTGTTTCCTTGTGGCTCTCCCTCTGCAGCTCATGTACGGGACGGTCCCCCAGACGCACACCTCTCAACGCGAAAACGACGGCTATCTGCTCCTAGGCTCTTCCGAGGACGCGGATTTCGGGGAAAAGGCTAGTTCGCGGAAGGTGGGACTCGCTGTCGTGATTCTAAAGTTTTCCACTCTCTGCGTCGGCAGACTGATCGGCATAACTGAACGCTTGCCTTCCATGTCTTTGCTCATTATACTTTTTTGTTCTGCAGTTCCACCTCGTCGATATCCCTGGCCACGCACGTCTGCGCAGCCGTGCCCTTGACTTCTTACCCACGGCCGACGGCGTCGTGTTCTGCGTGGAGGCGAGCAGCCTCAGTCGGAGCGGAGATTCTTCTGGCAGCCAAGCGAGCGCCAGTGAAGTTGTTGAGTGCGTTTATGCTGCCATAGATGGCTTTTGGATCTTTGTTGCCGTGCGTCTATTCTTAGGCTTTGACGACTGATTCCCTACTCGCTTACCTCCTTTGCCACGTCCAGGCATCTTCACTACGTGCTGTCATCCATCTCACGTCAGCGCCTTCGACTCCTCTCGAGAGCGCGTACTTCAGCCTCCATCCGACCTCCTCCTCGGGTGCTAGTGCTCGTCACAAAATCCGATGCGACCTCCTCGGCTTCACGCTCCTCTGAAGCGCTATTGGCTCGCGCAAAAGCTACGTTGGAGCGCGAGCTTGGTAGGGCGAGATCAGGGATGGGCGTCGGCCGCAGAGGTGCTGGGATGGAGCGGCTGGGAAGGTCCGAGGGAGGTGCGGGTCCTGGAAGTTCGAATCTATTTGGCCAGCTCTTGGGCGCCCTCGGGCTTAGGGGGGGACACGACGGCGGCGACTCGGCGGCTGTTGAGGAGGAAGAAGAGGACGAGGCAGCGGATGAGTACGACTACATCAGCTTCTCCGCCGTCGGCAGCTCGTCAGAGTTTCAGGCGGCGTTTGCTTTCGATAAGCTGGACGATGAGGTAGTGGCCGATGGAAGAGTGGAGTTGGCGGCCGCTGGATTGGGGAAGGAGAGAGGATGGGCGGCCAAGGAGGAGAAGAGACAGGCGACCAGTGGCCAGGGCTTGTCGGCGCTTAAGTCTTGGATGGTGGAGCTGGAATAGCGGAGCAAGGCAATGAGGCATAGTCGCGCCAGCTTCATCGGCCGAATTTATTCTTAAGACATGCATCTACTGCAATTTCTTTGCACGTCGAACGTTTTGTGTGCTCCGGATAGAACTGGCTCAGATTGATGTGCTTGAGAGGATCTGTCGTCCATGTTATCTCTGGGTGAGGATCGGACGTTCGGCTCACGAGACGTGGAAACTCCAAGGGGCTCGCCGCAGCAGGTCGACCCCTCGACCCTGAGTGGGCATTGGCTCGCTTTAAGCCCACTCAGCTCTCACGTCCACCTTGCATCGACTCGTCATTGCCGACCTCTTCATTGGTTTCGAACATACCTCCATCATCTCTCTTGTCACGAGCACGCACCTACTGTCTCGACACGTCAACCAGTCCCACTCGCTTTCGCGCTCAGCTGCCGATCACTAATTGGCCCACAACAACAATTTAGTCTTAACACCTCGCGGCGGCCATTGAGCGCGGATCACCAACTGCTTTCCCCCTGCGAGCCCGAACATGGACAAGTCTGTTGGCGGGCCGGGTCATTCGAACCTTGAAGGCGCCGCCCCGGCATCCGGCGCAGAAGACTCCTCCCTCGCCTCACCACCACAGCTCCGGAGGCTTGTGCTCAACTACCTCGTCCACCACTGCTACCTCCACACTGCACAGGCTTTCGCGCGCGACGGACTCGATGGTAGAGGCGGTGACGGGCGGGAACGTAGGAAGGGTGATGCCGGGTTTGGCGACAGCGATGACGAGGAGGACGAAGACGCGGGTGGAGAGCGGGACGAGGAGATGCTCTCGGTCAGCATGATCGACGGCGCCGACAACCGCGGAGCATCCATGTCGACGACCGGATACGGAGTTTCTCGCACGTCTGGCACCGTCACCAACGGCGGCGCGGGCACTTTACGGCGTCAGAGCTCGGCAATGGAAGTCGAGGCGCTCGCCTTGGGCTCTGCTTCTGCTGTCGCCTTTCGCGCACCCTCAGCGCCTGCCAAGGATAGGGACAATGGGATGGATCTGGACGGGGACGAGGCGATGGGTGAGGCAGCAATGGGATCGAAGACGACTGGCGCGCAAGCGGGCAACGGAGTCGGCAGCGGCGCCGGCGCTTCGAACGGGAACGGACACAGAGAAAAGCAAGCTATCCAGAGAGGCTTGCCAGCGGAGGAGGTGATGAAGCTGAAACTGAGAAAGGGTAAGGGTTCGGTCGTGTCCGTTAATTACATTTATGCGAAGAAGCATGCTCAGAAGAAGCTATGCTCTCTCTTTGCCGTCCACGCAGAAATCCGAGACCACATCTTGTCAGGCCGTATCCGGTTTGCCGTAGATCTCCTCAATGCCCACTTTCCAACGGTGCTCAACCCGCCCGGTACTACCGAAGCGATGGGTGGCTCGTCTATCAGCTGGGGTACGACAGCCAAGCCGCTGCGACGGAACTTGCCCTCCTATCCTACGTCTTTAGAGCCGTCCCACCTCTCTCTCAACCTTCAGATCCAGGCATTCATTGAATCAGTCCGTAGCGCCTCCACACCGGCTAACCCGAGTTCGCCCACGCTCAGCACGTCGCAAACACTGCCACCGGTGGCATCGTTGACAAGTGCGCACAGCTCCGCCTCGCGATCTGCCTCACCGGCGCCTAGCTCAGCGAGCTCTACGAACTCGACGGCCTCGACGAGCATCCACGCCCTTACCCACGCTCTCAACCACGCTCAAAGCCTCTTCGCCAACGTGCAGAATCTCCCTCCGCACGCGCGAGCTCTGTATCTCAAGGAGCTCGAGAGCGTCAGTGCTCTCATGGCATACAGGGATCCGGAGACGAGCCCCGTGCGCCACTACCTCGATCAGGCCCGCCGGGTTGCTCTCGCAGAACAGATCAACAGCGCTATCATGTGTAAGCTCAGCCTCGTTCCCTTGACCGCGCTACCAATTTGAGTTGGATGAATCTCAAACGACTTTGCTCATCTCCACCCTTCGTTCCATTACAGTCCGCACGGGGTCGCCCTCCCAGCCGCTCATCGAGTCCGCCGTGCGACAAACCTCGTTCGTATGGCAGACGCTCAACGAGCTCAAGGTTCCTGTATCCCTTTCGCATCCGCTTCTGCAAGCGCGCTCTCTGGCCGAGGACATCATTCAACCTAGCAACTCGGCGTTGGCGAGCGGTGCCGAGGGGGGTGGGAATGGGAACGGAAAGGAAAAGAAGGTGGGAGAGGTCAGCTATCCATCCGTTCGATCGAGCGTGGATGCATGCTCTCAGAACGCTGTTTAGGCAATCGCGATCGCGGGAAGCAGGTGACTGACGGTCTTTCTCATGTCGATTCGATTCGCCAACTCACGTTGTCATGCACAGGTCCTCCCTCCCTGGACACTTTCCGATTACCTCTCTGCGAGATAGATGGGTGCCGTTCGGTTCTTTCCGAGACGCACGTGTTTCCTAGCGCGTGTCGGTTTCTTTGCTTGGGCTCGCTTCGTTGGATCGGCGAGTCTGTCGCGGCAGTGTTACTTTCTGTCGAGACAACGGAGCAGTCGGAAGAGAGGGTGGGGAGGCGAGCGAGAGGACGGCGATGACCGGTCACGGCGGGCTGTGGAGGCCGTGTGTTGATGTTGTTGTTATTTTCCCATCACTGAACCCCTTTTTCCGTTCAATTTTCTTTGGCATTTTGATCGCTTGTCTCGTCTTAATCTTTCTTCCTTTCATCCTCTCCTTTCCCCACCCAATGCCCATCCTCTCTCTATCCCTCCGTTTGTTTCTCTCCACTCGGCAAAGCACATGTATCATACACACGGGCCCAGGGCTTGATTTGGTTTGGCTTGGCTCGGCTCCTTTCCAGTCGGGCACCTCTCCCGCAAGTCTTGACCGGCGAATGTCTGTAAGATTCGGGGAGGGAGGGCCAAAGAAATGCCCAAAGTCCATACACTGTTCTCTCCAGGCCATAGACGTGGTGCCTGCTCGTCGAGGTTCCATTTCCGCTCGTTGATGAGCTCTTTCTGCCTGTTGAGGCGCTGTTTGCCATTATGGCTCTTCTGTGACATTTTTCTTAGTGAACTCTCTGGCCAACTGGCAAGGAACACAGAACTAGACGGTGCCATGGGGAACTCCACTACGGAACCGTTGTTTATCTGGGAAGCTTGACGGAGGCGAGGGGCCCCTCGGGCTTGAAGAAGCCCCGGTCGAGGTCGTGCCATCGGAGGCATGGGAGGCAACATTTGTACCTGAGCAGGTCGACACAAACGTGGCTTTGCTCATTTGCCGTGGGGAACGCGGCGTGACCCCCCCTTCTCCCCCTCTTCCCCCGCCCAGTCAAGCCTCAGACTTGGACCAGCATCGTCGGGCGGCCTGAGACCGAAAGGATCCTTTTGTGGAACTGCACATCACCTCGCTTTTGTTGGACGCGTGCAATTGGCGGTAGGCTACGTCGGCGCTGGTCGAATTCGAGCCACACCATGAGGCGAAAACGAACGCTCCTCTGCCAGATATGCTGGTCGACACGCCAGCGTAGGCTTAGTGTTAATATCCACACGGCGGTCCGTCGTCGTTCGAAGCGGGTAGGCAATAAGCTGACTGAAGAGCGAAATAGCAAGAGTAGTGGTACATGTGATGAGGAGGGTGGGTAAATGGATGGTACATATGAACGAATGATGGGTTGTCCTGGGTTTCAGAAAATATGTGGGATGCCCGCCTGCATCTCCAAGCAGGCAATGAGGCGATAGCGGTAAACGAACGAATGCGACGGAGATGAATGCTACGTAAAGAAGAGAAGGGAGATCCAGACAGAAAGCGAATGATGCGGACCGGATGACATGGACATGTAGAGAGCGAGACGACGGCGAAGGGAGCGCGGTATGACCGTACGCCTTCACTTGCCTTCTTTAAAGAAGTAGGTTTGAGGGGCTCGCAAAAGGAGGCCGGAAAGCGAGTGCCAAGACGAGAACGAATCAATAGGGTCGATGGACGTCGCCGCAAACCGTGGCGACAAATGGGGCGAGATGCGGAGTAGCCAACAAGCGCACGGAAGGTATATGCCCCGCGTCGTTTCCGCTTGCGTCAGGTCGTCTAATTCTGGTGTCGGATGTCAGCGCCTGACGAGATGAGCGACGTGTCCGGGCGTCTTCTTCTTGCAGAGCTCGCAATCGTCCCGAAAGCCGAGGGTGTACTTAAATTTGCCACCTCCGGGGCTCCAACCTGCGTCGGGACCAACTGAGGCAGTCGAACCTGGAGACGGATGGGACTTGAAGCGGCGCCAGCCGGGAGTGGGAGGAGGTGTGCTTGCCTGTGCGCGCATCGGGGCATACGGCAGTCTTCCCGCGTGCGCGTCATCCTCCGACAAGGGTATATTCGCAAGCATCGCAGCCCCGGGAGAGCAGTCGTCGCTGGCGGCTGAACTGGGAGGCACGACAGCCATGCTCAACGGCGACGGGCGGTGAGGTATGGGATGACGGGAGAAGTGAAGTGCGTGCGAGCCAGCGGACGAAGAGGTCGGTAATCCGTCCGGGTAAGTGCTCATGGTCATATGGCCGGCGAAAGGAGGGAGAGTGGAGAAAGGAGAGGGCAGGGGCGACAGGAAAGGCGGCCTTGGAGGCGTAAAGACGTTGCTGGACTGGACCGCTTGCCGACTCTCACTCTCCAATTCGTCTTCAACGTTCATGTCCGAGCCGAAGACGTCCGAGCGGTCGTTCTTAATTGTATCGAAGAGGAGAGAAAAGAATTAGCCATGAAACTCGGAGCTCGATCAAGCCAGAGCCTTCACCATGGCCAGAGGCTTGCCTACTGGTACAAGCACCACGTCCAACGACAACTCACCTCTTCCCCCGCATTTTGATGCGTCTCCGTTGGGCTGGTGATCCTCAACGACTCCATCGGATGATCAACCGTCGAAACCTCTAGCGTTGTGGTCGATGCCTCCGCTCTCGCGCTCTCGTCAAAGGATTGCGTCTCAGCGGAAGGAGACAGAGAGATCGGCTTGAAAGTACGCTGTTTCTGGGTAGCACGAAGACCAGGAAAAAGGATGGGAGGACAGGCGAAATGGAAAATGAGACCAAATTGAGTAAAGGCGCGCCCGACCATACGATATCAAAAAGTTCAAATCACATTAAACGGTCCTGCTTCAGGCTCTAAGCTTCCCTCCTCCTCCCACGACAGACTACGCCGCCTCCTCTTCTTCCGCCTGGCTTCCATACCGCCAGTAGCCGCCGCACTTGAGGCAGTAGGCGTGAAGGAGGGAGCGTGGGACCAAAGCGCTGGCGAGGTTAGGCACGAGGACATGGCTGGCATAGGCCCGGCAGCCGACGTGGACGACGACGGAAAAAATGAAGAAGTGTGTGGTTGATGGTGATGATGAAAAGGGCCGAACACGGATGGGGAGGCGGGGGAGGCAGGGCGGAAAGGAGAGGGAGAGGAGGAGGGCGAAGGAGAGGCGGTCGCGACAGATGCGGTATCTACCTCCATGTTGGCCAACTCAAAGGCGCCGAAGCCAAAATCAACGTCCCTCCGAGAAAAACGCAAGCAGTGCAGGTTCGGGACGAATGTGAGAAGTGGAGATAAAGGAGAGAAGGAGACGATGAGATGGAATCTTTTGCGCGAGGACGAGGACAACAGCGATCGGCGCGCTGCGGCAGCGAACGCGTACCTCGGACGCGTCTCTAATAATGGCCCGGCGCCTCGTCGACGACCGTCTCCACCGGGAACAGCACACCATGCGGACCAGCTGAACAGCAATCAATTCCATCCGGCAGATGCAAGGAAGACGAAGCGATAAGTGAATTAGAGGGCCGAGCCTCCACGGCCAGGATATGGCGCTGGTCGTCGGGACGCGAGTCGAGGTAAGCGCGAAACTTGAGAAGCGTCAGTCGTCCAGCCCTTCGAGCTCGCCTTGAGATTGTCCTCCCCGCCCTCATCTCGGCTATGTAGGTGGCTTCCTTGTGGTTATAATTGGCTCCAATTTGCGCTCGCATCTGCCTTTGTTTACTGCCGAAGAAGACTTTCCATCACGTCCTGTCCTTCATCGTCCAGCGCTTACCTGTCAAGCACCAGCACAACACTCTGCATTCCTGCCCTTTCTTCTCCCACCGTCGTCGAACTCAGCCACTCCCTGTAGGCGGTTCTGGCTACGTCGTCCAGGACTCAACTATTTGGATTCACTTCCCGTCCCAGCGCGACCCCGGTCGCCGAGTCCAAGGCCTGCTTCGGCCGCAGCTCCAGCCCGTGGATGATCGATCGACGCTACCGTCCCCAAGCGCCTCTACCCGCACACGCAGACCCGTACGCCAACGACAGCGCCCTCACTTACCGCGCCGTCAACGCAAGCCCCCGCCTACCTACTTGATCCTCGATTTCTACCTTCCCACCAAAAACGGTCGCCTAGTAAAGGTCACGGGCGAATTTCACGTTCGGCCCAGCCTCGGCTTCCACGTTCTCGTAGGGAATGATATCAGGGTCCCGTACTCGTGTCAGCCTCGACGCGTTCCAGCGCACCACCGTCCTTGGTGCTTGTGACGACGTCGCTCCGATCGAGCTTTGTATCATTCTCAATACCAAGCCTCGCCATGGCGGTAAGGTCAAAGTCCAAAGCCCGAGTCGCTGGCGGACATCCCGGCGGCCTTTCTAGCCCACCGCACGAAGCACTTCCCTCTCATTTGCTAGCCTGCTCCCTCTCCCAAAGCCTCCTCATCTCCCTCCACCAACCACCCTCGTGCTTCGAATTGGAGCAAGACGCGGGCGAAAAGGACTCGAGCCCCTGCTCGGATGCTATTTGACGGACGGCACTGTGAGCGGCAACAAGAAAACCCGCAAAAAGGGCGGTGATGCTGGAAAACCTTAAGGGGCGACTTACATCGTATGGGTCCGACTTTGGCCCCATGTGGCGTAGAGCTCTGACGTAAGGAAGAGCGAGGTGGTTTTGAGGATGCCATGCGGGCGAGAGGGGCGGAGGGGGGAATGGTAGATGTTAGGGAGCTGGATTGGTTCGTGTATGAGAAAGTCTTGGAAGAGGGGAGGCACGGAGTTGCGCCTGCCCGACGTCTGTCTCGGATTGATGCAGCGAAACGTGTCGCCCCTGAGAACATTCTAATCGCCACCACGGCGTCAGCAGTCAAGGAACCTATCCACCTCGCCTCGGCGGCGATCGTGCACCTCGCTCTCTAAAAGCGCGCGACCTCCCTCTCGTCGCCTCCGCGCTGCGGAAAGAGAAGTGTGGCCTGGGGGCGAGGAAAGTGCCGGTGACAAGCTGCGCAAGTCGCTCGCCGAGGCCGGAATGATCAGTAGAGTCTGGAGGAGGATCGAGCGATGGAGGAGGGTTGTAGTGGAGGGGTGCTCAAGCCGTTCAATGAGACGCCGCACCTGTGTCAAATGCTAAGTTGGCTATGGATTAGAGCTGGCAGATTCGGTCCAGGTACCAAGTCAACAGAACAGATGCGTGCCGGTGCCTTATACGATCCTGAAAAGACTCTCTGGCTTGCCCTATGTAGGCGGAGTACCCGTGGAGCGGTAGTAGCGAGCCCCTTGGAAATTCAAGTACCGTCGGTATGTAGCAATATCTACCCTATGCCGCCCAGCCGGTCGTGCCGCAGCTGACAGCGGTCGCCTGGGAGCGCCCACCCGCCGTCGTCCGTCCGCGTATCGCCGGGCTCATTGTACGCCGTGTCTGAAGGTCGAGTCTCAGTCTCAGCTCGAGCCGACTCCCGCCTTGGACAATTTCCTTCGTTCTATCATCCCGACCGACGACCGAGCCACCGAACCATCGACCCGACGGCAGCTTCATCTCGACCTTTTCTTACCAACTCATCCTGCTCCTCTTCCTTCCTCCCTTCCTCCCTTCCTCCCTCCTCCTCCCTTTCGTCCGCCCTAGACCCGCCCGCCAAGCCGCTCCCAAACACCAAGACTTCTAGCTATGCAAACCATCAAGTGCGTCGTCGTTGGTGACGGTGCGGTCGGTAAGGTGCGTGTGTGCATGCGCGCGTTCGTGCCCGCGAGCGAGCGGTCGAGCGATAAGAGTTTACCACAGATGTGCGGACTCAGACTCCGCATCCTATGCCGCGTAATGATCGTCGTCGTCCGCTTCATCGGACGGCGCCTGTCCGACCCCTATCGACCTATTTTTCTCACTGGCCGCATACCGATTTGATCAATCTCTCTTTAGACCTGCCTGCTCATCTCCTATACGACAAACAAGTTCCCAAGCGAATACGTGCCGACGGTGAGCTAGATACGCGCTCGAACTCCGTCCGGACCGGGGCGTCCTTATGGATTGCTTTTGGCGCGTCCGCGTCGGTTTGGTCTGATGACGATGGATCGGATGACGGATGGGCTAATGACGATGCGGCTTGTGTGTGTCGTCTCTTACAGGTCTTCGACAACTATGCGGTGACGGTCATGATCGGGGAGGACCCATACACGCTAGGCCTCTTCGACACGGCAGGTGGGTCACAGTGAAGGCGAGAGCGGGCCGACGACCGTGGCGTGTGAAAGCAGATGGAGTGGAGCAGTTGCTGAGGAATAAGGTGTTTTGGCCTTGCCGTTCCTCGCCGATCTCTCTTGCCATGCTCGCAGGTCAAGAGGACTATGACCGCCTCCGTCCCTTGTCTTACCCGCAAACGGACGTCTTCTTGGTGTGCTTCTCCGTCACCTCCCCTGCGTCGTTCGAGAACGTCAAGGAGAAGTGGTTTCCCGAGGTGCATCATCACTGCCCCGGCGTACCCTGCCTCATTGTCGGCACCCAGGTCGACCTGCGCGACGACCCGAGCGTCCTGGAGAAGCTCGCTCGCCAGAAACAGCGACCGGTTAGCCCGGAGGCTGGAGAGAGGCTCGCTCGAGAGCTCGGCGCTGTTAAGTACGTCGAGTGCTCCGCGCTCACTCAGAAGGGTCTCAAGAACGTCTTTGACGAGGTGAGCCGATGGACACGCGTCGCGCCGGCTTGTAATCCGTCGTCTTGGTGTTTCGGTATGTGTTGAGCTCACCCTGGCCTGTGCTGTGCGTGCTTTCACCCTCGAAGGCGATTGTTGCGGCACTGGAACCTCCCATCGTGAAGAAGAAGGTGAGTTCTACTGTGCCATTTCTCCTTCGAACACGCTCGCCGCTGCCCTTGCTCTTGTTCTGACGCTGCCAACGCCGTTCGCCGGTCGACCCGACGCCTTATCTCCTGCACGACTCGTCTCACTCTTTACCCAACGACAGTCAAAGTGCATGATCCTCTAATCGGCTCTCTTGTGCTGACGAGCGGGAGCGGTGCCCAGCGTCGTGCTTGCGTGCAAGCACGGGTGTACGCTCCTGTGTCCCCATTCTCCCTCATCACGGTCTCATTCGGACATGCTATCCGCGCCATTTCTCTTCTCATCTTCTTTCGCCCACGCCTTCTTTTTGGCTCCTCCTCCTCGGCCCCCTCCGTCCGTCTTCTCTCTTACGTTAACGATTGAGCGCCGGCTCTTTGACGTCCATCCGCACTGGCTCGGCATATATTCCCCTTTCTTCTTCCTCGATCCTTTGCTTCCTTCTCCCTCTTCCCTCTTCCTTTCTTCCTTTCACCCTTTATTTCTCTCTTTTCTCGTTTTCCCCTCTTGCTTGCCGGTCCTGTTTCGAGTAGCCTCTTCCTCTCTTCCCTTGTTTTCCTATGTCTTTTCTCCCTCGACATGCCATCACTGCCAAGACGTTGAGTCCGGCTCGTACGCTCCAACCGTCCTTCCCCCGAGGTCAGAAGCGCGGTTCAGGCAAACGTGGCTCGGTCGATCCTCCCTTCCTCCCCTCGTTCGTGCCTACTAGGTCGCACGCACCGCCCTTGTCGCTGGCATCGCTCTCGTCGTCTTACGTTCGCAGCCGCCGACGCTGACGGTGGGCCGGGTGAGCCGGAGCGAGACGGCCGTCGTCGCTCCCTTTTCACCTCCCCCCTTCCCTTCCCTTCCCTCCCCGCCCTGCGCCTCGACGATGAAGCTCCCGCCTTGCCGAGTGTCGGCTGGCTCCTTGTTCCATTGTCATGTCGCCGCAAACTCAATAAACGTTCCGCTTTGACGATTCTTGAGCGTAATCGGCGCCTTGTCTCAAGAGTTGATTATTGGACTGGAGTGGTGGGATGCTGTTCGTCCTGTGTGTGCGCTGAGCGTGAGCCTTGGGTCTTCGCGACGCTTGACGTTTATTGATCTCGCTCGCTGCGTGTCTCCTCCGGTCGAAGGCGATTTTGTAGACGCGTCCGACGGTCGACGAGAGCATATAGTCTTCGACAATGAAAACTTTGCAATGAAAGCTTTGCACAGCGTTGACTTGACATAGAGCCGTGGACGAGGGAGATTAGGGGGTGAAGGGCTTGCCGTGAGTTGTCTGATAACGCCGTGCGATCGGCATGTCTCGCAGCGGCGACGACGGGACCGCCGCTCGTCCGTCATCATCATCTCATGCTCGTCAACTATTCCAGCAGCTCCGACTCGTCCCGCTCTTCTGATGAGGAGGCCTCGCACACCCGAGAGCGTGGACGGGGTCGGCCGTACGGACGCAGAAGCAGCGCCGCCTCGAAGACGAACGAGCGCGATGGTGCTGGTCCCTCCGTTGACCATGTGCCCGAGAAGAACAAGTCCAAAAAGCGGTGAGCGACGAGGCTGATTGTCCACTTCTTCTTGACCTCCCTTCGCTGACGTAGGCGTGGTCCTCGCACGCATCTCCCGCTTCACACAGGAAACTCCCACCTCTGACCGCCGATCTCACTTTCGACAAGAGCGCCACCGCGACACCCGAGACGAGGTCTCCCGGACCAGAGATCGTCCCTGGCGAATGGCTGACGCATGTCTTCGTTGAAGGTGAACGCACGGTAGAGTCGAGGGGCTCTGCTCCACCCACGACTGCACCGTCGTGCTCATTAACATTTTCGCTTCTTCCCCCGCGCCTGTGCAGTGCCTCTCGATGGCACGCTCCGCGGAGCTCTGAAGGATGCGATCTCGCACGTCCAGAAGTCCGTACCGGGCCTCGTCCCCCTCGCCGTTTCGTCGTCGTCTGCCTTGCCTTGTGCCTCTGCCGGTAGTTCGGCCAGTGCGGCTCATAGGCCACAAAAGGTTAGGAAGGCGGAACGGGCCGTGGATGCCGAGGAGACAGCGGACGATTGCTCCAAGCCTGCCTCAACCGTTTCGAAAGCGCTAGCCAGACAGGAGACGGAAGGGGAGCGGGGAGGGTCGTTACATGTCTCCCTATCCCGCCCCATCCTTTTGCGTGCGCGCCAGCGCGAGGAATTCTGGAAAGAGGTTGAGTGGCGTTTGGTGGATGGTCGGTTTCGAGCGTGAGTTCCCCCCGGTTGCGGGTCGGCCCGTGTGGTGTTCGAGTCCTTCCTTTCCTTCCGAACGCACTCCATCTCTAGCTGACTGTGTACCTCTCGTTCCCTTTCCCATCATCTCCTTTCATGCGCGCTCCTCAAAAGATTTGACATAGCCTTCGCCTCCTTCACACACCTCGTCAACGATGACGCGACAAAGGACTTCCTCGTACTCGAGGTTGGCGCGGGCTGGAACGAGGTAAGCGATCCCAGCCCGGCCAACGACGGTCTCTCTTCCTTCGCTGACTTTATACGCCCATCAACGAATACCTGCCTGCTTTTTACTCACTCCAGCTCCTCGCTCTCTCCCGAGCCCTGGACGACCCCGTGCGCACCATCTTCCGCCAAAAGCCTTACTACGACCAAGCGCGCTTCCACTCAAGCATCGCCTGGGTTTCTCTCCTCCCTCCTACGCTGGCACAGGCGTCGATGCCAAGCCGAGCCGACGTGGCGAATACGGGTGGGGAGAGTGACGAATGTGGAGGAGCGATGGGACCGGAGGCAGGAACGGATGAGCGCCCAGGCGTGCGAACGGCCTCGTCCGTCACAAGGTTGTGCGATGGTGATGGAAGAGAAGGGTTGGGGTCGAGCGAAGAGCCGTTATCGTCCTTGCCGAACGAAAAGGCGCCGCCGCCACCACCACCACCACCACACTCTCACGTCGGTCCCACTCCCCCAAAGAGTCCCCTCGCTCCCTTCATTCCTTCTCTGGACGTCCTTTACGCATCGAGGATGCGCTCCGCCCATATCCGCGTATCCCGCGTGGGAGTGAGGATCGGCAAGAGGGTGCGATGGGTATCGCTCGCTTAAGCGGGTGTGTACACGCACATCCAGACCTCAAAGTTGGGGGGTGGACGATGATTGACAAGCTTGGAAAAAGCTCAGGCGCGCTTCCCGACATGTGGACCCAACGTCATATTTTGTGCTTCTCGTACATCTGTTGCGTTAAGCTCTTTATAAAGACGCTTGGGTAGGCGTGAAAGGATGCAGATAAATGAATGGCCACAGCTGGACGCACGGAATGATCAAAAAGTATTACGAGGACGACGTGAGAGGAAGGCCAAGAAGAACCGGGGGTCAGCGCGACAGAGGTGGCTGCGAATGGATGCTCAACGACTCCCTCTCCGCTTCATTGAGAGCGGTGAGGAGCTGTTAGTGTGGAGGAAGAATCGCTCGCCGTCTTCTCTACTCTGTCCTTCCTCCAAGGGACAAAGGGGCGGGGCGATAATGCGAGGTCAGGGCGTAGCCATCTTTTCCCCTTGATGACTTGTAGGTTTCCTTTGTCTTCCAGTCTTTGCTACCTCACTTCGGCGCAGGTCAGGGTGACGAAATGCGCGCCCACTCTGAATTCTGTGCCTGCATCTCCTATGAACGCACCACGAAGGCGCGGCAATGCGAACCTAAGCTCATAACATTGGCTTGCAACGGTCTACATACGTATACCTCCCAAGGAGGCGATGGGACCTCACAGCTCGGCCATGAGCCTGTAAAGTGGAAGAGGGAAATGAAAGAGTCAATCAGCGCGAATGTGGGGAGAAAGAAAGAGAGGAAACAGGTCGAATGTGCAACGGTCGGATGGCTCACATCGTGCCCAACTGTTGCACAATCTGGTCTCCCATCGCGCTTTCAACTGCGTCCTCGAGATGTCGCTTGGGCTGGACATCGCCCAGCATATGAACGAAAACGTCTCAATATTAGAGCTGCAGTCGACTCGCAACAAAAGGGATAAAGTCGAGGAAAAATGAAGAAAGACGCGACTCACGTCCTGCTTGCCGACGTGCCGCGTCTTGAGTTGCTCGGTTGTCATTGTAGACTCTTCTTGCACCGATTTGTTGTACGCTTCCGAGAGGGAGAGCATTTGCTGTAATGTGAATAGGACGGCCAAAATATAGATCCAGAGGGAAGTATGTGAGAATGGCAGAGAGTGAGCGAACTTGCAACAAAATGACGACGAAGCCGTACAAAGACGGCGGAAAGCACTTCAACGCACCTTGATTGCCTTCTCATTCATCTCCTTGTGTTCTCGGAAGTCTCGGAGGCGCCTTATTAGAAGCAGACAATTGAGAAAAGATCTATGTCAGCACCGGCACGGCCGGACAAGGAGATGTTACAGATAGTGAAAGGTCCTAGCAACACCGTCCCAACTTACAATCCACTAGTCCAATTCCTCTTGTGCAAGTTGAGCAGCATACTCTGCTCCAGCTCAGTCTTTCGGTAGTTGATGGCGATGCTGTAATAGTGCCTGTTAAGGCCGTGGATGAGAGATTGGATGGATGGCTTGTTGAGGTGGCCGATATTCGAAGTCGTCTGTCGAGGTTCCTGGCCCAGCATCACTTGGTGCGGGTTGATCAGTCTGAAGGCATCAATCACGACTTTTCCCTTAACAGATTGAATCGGATCGACGACGACGGCAACGGCACGCTGGTTGAGCCGTTCGAAGGACTGCAAAGCACGAAAGGGAGTCAAGCGGCGAAGACAGAAGGTTTATGAGTCTACTGTGCGCAATTCATTCGCTCGACAAGACAGGCAGACCGCACGTACCTGTTGGGTGTTAATATCGACACTGGAAAGCCAACAGCCGAAGCCAGGGTGAGAGTGATACCAGCCTACAACCATTTCTGGTCTGCAAAAATGGACAACAAGGAGATGAGCAATGTAGGCAAGAAGCCTGTACAGCTCAAGCAGTCCTGCTCGTACTTACCGTCCAGTTTGCTTAAGCATATCCAACATGTTCATCTGGAAGACAGGGTCGACCTGTTTTCAGCAAACAGAATAAGCCAGTGTCGGTGAGTTAGTAAGGCAAAGAGCATAGGGCGTTCGTTCGACCCGGTGCCGCCGAAGCAGTTACAAGAGGAAAGTCAGAGACACACCGACTCGACCGAAACGCTCGTCCCGCTTTGAGGCATCGCAAACACATCAATCACGGTGACGGTGTAGTCGTCCACGAACTCGCCTAGCATGAGGCCCATGACCTCCATCGGCACGCCTGCCCGTCCATGTTTGAGCATCTGCATGTCCATGGATACCAATACCGGGACACATAACAATTACGAGACATCAGAAAGCGTTCTCTTTGGTCAGTTTTTCGGCTGGGAGCGCTCACCTTCAACAGAGCCAAGCTGGAAATGTACACCGTCTCCGCGTTGTCGTTCGTCGGCGAGTCCTGGGGCAACCCTCCACCGCCGCCCATTCCCGTTTCATTGTACATCGCTGAAAGCTGTTGCTCCATCTTGACCGACACTGTATCGATTGGCGCAGTCGAAGAAAAAAAAAAAAGAGAGGGGGTGGCAAGCGAGGACAGGAAAGGACGGGAGCCGCTACGTCGTGGTGACTGAGCAAAGTCTAGGAAGGTCTGGAGTGATCGGACTGGACGCGTAACCTGAACGGAGATAGCGGCGGAGATGCACGGGCTTGCCGTTGTGCGCCTGGTGGTAATCAGCATCTCGACAGCTGATCGTGATGGTCCATCGCCCCAAGTCTTAGATTCTCCAAACGAACATGTCCCGAACATCCCTAAGCTCCCAATCTCCTGCACCCAAGCATGCGCACGCCTTCCCTCCAACCTCTGCTCCGACTACAACGAGCATCTCTCTTCTCACAGCCTCGGCACTCACTCTCTCTGCGAATCCGAGCCGGCAGTTTGACTCGCAGACGCTCCACTATCTCACCATCGAGATGGTGCGCACGCTGAGAGAGTCTGCGAGGGTGGAGAGAGAGAGGGCTAAGGAAAAGGAGGAAGAGCTCAAGGCAGAAGGGCTGTTAGATCTCGTCAGTGCCAGGTCCTCGTCCGAGACCTACTCTGGGAACGGCATGCCGGACGGGTATGATGAGGAGGCGGAGGCGCTGGCGCTGAGGTTGGAGGCCGTGGGTTACCATGTCGGTGTAAACCTGGTAGAAAAGTGAGCAAGCTTGTGCGTTTACTGTGCTAGTTTTCCATAAAGAAGAGCCTGCTCAATTACTTGCTGCCACCTTATCACGTCTTACCTCGCCGTGCCTGTTCGCTTGCCTTCGCCAAGGCTGACAAGGGATCGCGCACGCTTCCCGGATACGTTGGACGTGCTCAAGTTCGTGTGCAAGGATGTTTGGTCGGTGATGTGGGATAAGCAGGTGGACAACTTGCGGACAAATCACAGGGTAAGCTGAGCTTTCTTTTTTTGGAGAGCGCTTCTTTCTTTCCTCCTTTCAGCTGTCATACTCTCCTCGGCGTTTAATTCATGTAACTCATTTCCGTCTCTTTTCTCACGCATCGTCCGGCCAAAATAAAACCACAAGGGAGTCTATGTCCTACAAGATAACATATTTCGACCCCTAACACGAATATCATCAACTAGCCCCGGCCCTGAGACGGCACGAAAGGCGAAACCTGTGCGTAAAACAATCTCCGCGTCTTGACTTTTTCTCGAGCCTTCCAAATCGATGATTGCGGCTTTACTGTTGCCTCGTCGCATGTTCTCATAACTGTCATTTGCGTAATATTTCATATATCGGGCGCCACAGTTCCTCTCCTACCCTGTAGGAGTAATCCGCGGTGCCCTGGCGTGCCTGGGCTTATCCGCCGCCGTCGTTGCCGAGTCGACGACATTGCCGCAATGTGAGTGCCTTCAGATCTATATGACACTGGTTCTGACGCCGACTGACCTTCTTCTTTCTCGACGCCAGGCTCGTTTCACGTCAAGACGAACCTGCCCAAGACGTGAATGATGCGTTGTCTTACGGAACGTGCGCATGCGGTAATGTGGAATACCAGACTACCAAAGCAGTGGGAAGTGAAAGAGTACGAGCGGCGGCAATGCCAAGTGACTTGACGTGTCACTGGACGACCAGGGCAAAACAGGAGGGTCAGCTGCGGAACAAGAAGAGAAGAAGAATCGGCGAAAGAGAGGTAGCGCGAGTGAGACAAGTGCCTTGCGTGCGCCCGGACTGGGAAAAGGGAGGGCCTCCGGTGGCAGATTACCGTCACCAGCGGAAAAGGAAATGAATTAGAAGCTTGAAAGAGTTCTACTTCATTGCAGTCTGGCAAGTGTCCAGATATGTTGTCATCGATCCAAGCGCTGAGACGACTGAATGCCAAACAAGGTAGACGGACGGGGCTCGCTCGCTTGTCGTAAATACACCCGACCGATGGTCCATGCCTCGCTCCTGCTCCCTCGTTCACTTCCTTCCACCGAACCAGCCCCCAAGCCACGAACTCTTTTGCTGCTCCGCCTGCTTCGCCTTGTCCTCCTCCTGCTCTTCTATCACGAGCGCCGCCTTTTCCTCGGCTTCCGTGCGAGGAGTTTTATCGCCAAACTGCGTCCTAGCCACCCCCGTGAGCTTCTTCACAGGCGTCTCTGCCTTCGCCACCTCCTCTTCAACAGGAAGGGGAGGGAAAGTGCTGCGCGCCCGAATGCGGTCGGTAGGGAAGTCGATGTAATTGAAGGCGATGTCGAAGAACACCGGTTTCTTGCCCCTGGTCTCCTCCTTCGCCTCCTTTTCCGCCTGCTCGTCAAAAGGGGGCACAAGTGTACCGCCGTTGCGTGCAAACCAGTCGCGCTTCGTCTCGCGCTCCTCATGAGCCAGGTCCGCTTCAAGGGCATCCAAGTCGAGGGACGTGATGGATGTCAGGTGGAAACTATCGTCCAAAGAGTCGGCGACAGCAGCATCATCGGCTAAGGAGAGAGCCGAACGAGCTTCGCGAGTGTAAAGGGCGGCCCGGGAGAACAGCGTCAACGCTTCCGGGTAGCGGGCTGAAAATGAGTAGGCGCGAGCCAGGTGGTAGCACCTGTGCACATGAACAAGAGCAAAATCCAATCGAATGATCAACACGACGCCACGGCAGAAGACTACCTTTGCGGATGTCCTGCCAGGACATGGTCACCGACCCACCTCCTGCCCCTCTTCTCAGCTATGTTTGTCTCCACCCTCGACACGATCTCCTCATCGCTGTCAACGATGTCGAGCTCCCTCATCTGCTCCAAACTTTGCACAACACCATCCAAGAGCTTGACCATAGGAGGGATCGCCTTCGCCCTCCTGCGCTTCGCCTTCTCCTGGTTTGCCTTGAGCTTCCTGGCGGATATCGCGGCAGCGGCGGCAGTGCTCCGGTGGCGCGACGAGGTGGCAGAGGGAGACGCAATTTTGCGCGTAATGGGAGTAGACTTGGCGGCCGTTGCCAGACGACGGGTTTCGCGTTCCTCATCACGGCGTTGAAGGTCGGATACAATGAGGAGGTCGCGCTGAATGCGTCGGGAGAGGAGCTGGTGGACGATGTACTGGTGGGATAGGTTCAGATCTTTAGAGACGGCTTCGTATCGGGCCGAGTGGGCCTTGGCCAGAGCGGTCTGATGTGAGACGGGATAAGGCACGATGCGGTTAGTAGTCGTACAGTACTACCAATAGCGTAGAACTCACAGCGTTATCTTCAACAAGCTTTCTTGCAACGTCCTCAGCATCGCTCAGGGCAGCGAGTAGCTTATCGTACGCAGCCATACCCTTCTGTCCGATCCGCTTTTCCTTCTGTGATGCAGGAACGTTCTTCCCAGTGCCTTTTACTTCGTCGAGCTGTCGCGTCAGTTCCCTAACACGGACCATGACGTCCATGAGCTCTGGGTTGCGGATGGGGATCCTTTTGCCCCTGAAGCATATCTCGACCTGCTCCCTCTTTCGAGACTCCTCCGTCGTAGCCTTGGCGGACCTCTGCTCCTCCGCCTGCCTCTTCAGCTCTTCCACCAGGTGGGCATAGCCGGGGACGACCTTCTCGCGAACACCGGCGTCTGCTTCGAGTATGCTCCGCGCGGCAAACTCAGGCCCCTCCTGCCATCCGGTCCGGCGACCCTCATAAGCGCAGAAACGCACCATTGGGTCGACTTCATCGATGAAGCTGTTGGCGAGTGCCTCGGAGCGGCTCGTGGGCGCGCACTCCGCCAAGATGCCAAAGAGCTCGCGAGCGACGCTCAGTTTCTCGAGAGCAGAGTCGTGATGGGAGCGGTCGAAAACCAAGTTACCAGCGATGAGAACTGCGTAAACGGCGACCTCGCCGCGAGATTGAGCGTCCAAGCGACCAGAGGCAGCAAGGACGGAGGTGAGCTCGGAGAGACGAGAAGCCCATTGAGCGGCGCGAGTGAGCTTGGAAATGCCATGGCGCTTGTCAGAAGAAGAGCCTTTCTCAAAGCTCGCCGTCCTGAGCTCCTGCGAATATGCCCATGCACGCTCAGCTTCGAAAAGGAAAAGCTGGAGCGGTCTGAGAGCGCAAAACAGACGGCGGCGGGTAAATTTAGTAAACACATGAGCATGTAACAAGCCGCAATGAAGGTCGACCTCACTTGTCATCCTTGACGCTGTCAGGGGAGATTGTCTGCTTCTTGAACGACTGGCCTTTGCCATGGGTGAAACCGGTGATCTGACGAAGACGGTGGACTTTGGAAGTACAGTATTTCCTACAAGAGCGGGCATTCAAACACGTCAGTATTTCCAGCGTGTTGGAAAGTCCATTTCGTATCATATGCTCACCGGTAACGCAAATAGTCTTGGGTGCGCAAGCCGAAGGTGTTGCGGGCTTCGTTGATCAGGTCGAGAACTGCCCGACGCCGGAGATGGGCCAATTCGTCAGCCATCGCTTATTCGCACTTCCAGTCGTGAGAGACCATGAAATATACGCGTACCAGCAATGGAGACCTTTGGTCCATCGCTGGACGCTTGCTTGAGGTTGAGCTCCATCTTGAGTGCAGTCGTGGACGACTCAGAGAAACGAGGGTTGTTCAATCTCAGGACGAGCAGGGAAGGCGGGGGCGAGGAACGATGTCCCACGTGGCGCGCCGCAGCAATTCTCTTCAGGGCCGCGTAGGATCGTTCAGATTTGTAGGAAGCAAGGCGCAAGGTAGAACCGAAGATCCTTCCTGGCTCCCTCCACCACCACAGCCTTTCGTAGTACGACATGGCGCGAAAGACTTCTTACGAAGAAGAAGAGGACATTGGCTCCGATGACAACTCGCAGCTCGACTTCGAAGGGTCAGCTGTCGCAAGCGACCTCGGTGACAACGAGGAGCAAAAAAAAACGTTGAAGGCGCACCGCGGGACCAAGAGGAGCATACTGGACGAGCTTGACGAGCCTGGAGAGGGGAGCAGCAAAGGAGGTACCAACAGGTGAGTCTTTCTTAGCCCTCGAGACGCGATCAACCGTCGATGAAAGCAATGAATGACGCATTGGCTATCGGCCCACTCGGTCAGGCCTCGACATCCTGAGTTGGACGACCAGTTCTTCTCCATCGATGATTTTAACCAAGACACGGAGAACACTGAGCGAGAAGAGGCGCGAGGAGCTCGTAAAGGATCGGGAATGAACAGCGACGAGGAAGACGAGGACTTGGAGAACGATATCGATCTCTTTAAAGGTACTTTTGTATTGGTCTTTCTTCATACCGCCGCCTCGATCTTACTTTGCGCATTCGCGACTTTTTTCCTAGATGTTGATGAGCAGGAGGATGACGAAGACATCGATACGTCTGCGATCACCTACGCCGAATTTTTCGACCCACCGCCCTATGCCAAGGCCGCAGGCCGAAAGCGCGCTCGCTTTGCCAAGACGGTCTCTAAGGGGAAGGAGAAGGAGGAGGAGAAGGAGGAAGAGGACGAGGACGAGGATGTGATTGAAGAGGAGGAGGACGAGGAGGAGGACGAGGAGGAGGACGAGGAGGAGGACGAGGAGATGGAAGATGGTGGAAGCGATGATGACAGCTATGAGGGCAATGCAGAGACTGCGACTCGAGTGGCTGGGGATCTTTTCGCCGACGATGACGGAAAGGAAGAAGGTGAGTGCGAGCCCTGATGAACCGATTCGCTTTCTGCTTCTGCTGTTCCGACCGACTTTGACCAACGACCCTCGTCGTTTTTCCTCCGTTATTCAGAGGAAGAGCTGTCAAAATTCGAGAAACGACAACGCGCCATCGCTGCTGAGATCGCAGAGCTGGAGGCAGAGAACGTGGCTAAAAAGGATTGGACACTGCGAGGAGAGGCCAGCACCCGATCGCGGCCCGTCAACTCGCTTTTGGAGGAGGACCTCGAGTTCGAACATACTGCCAAGGTCGCTCCCACTGTCACGGAAGAGGTCACTCAAAGCTTGGAGGATAAAATTAAGCAAAGAATCCTGGATGTGAGTAGATATTCTGTCATCAAGTATAGCGCTTTGTTGCTGACGCGTGACAACACGACGGTTTGGATCAACGTAGGACAACTTCGACGACGTCATCCGAAAACGTCCGTTCGACCCCAAGCCCTTCCTCCCCTCTCGCCTATTGGAGCTTTCGGAAGAAAAGAGCGCAAAGTCGCTCGCCGAGCTGTACGAGGACGAGTATACGGCTCAACGAGAGCGGGCCGCTGGAGGCGCCGCGCCTATGGACGATCGGGACGGAAAGCTGCAGAAAGAACACGAAGAGATCGAGGCGGTTTGGCAAAACCTTTGTTACAAGCTGGATAGCTTGAGCAATGCTCATTTCACGCCCAAAGCAGTGAGTAAGGATGGTATGGCAGGACGAGGGTGGAGCCGAAGAAACAAAGCAGGCTGCCCTTGTCCCGAGCTGGCGATCGTGTTGACGCTGTGTGGACCCCTATTGCGTCTCTTCAGCCCAAAGCAACCATCAAGACCATCTCCAACACTGCATCCATCTCTATGGAATCCGCTCTGCCGGCTTCGACGTCCGCAGCGACGATGCTCGCTCCGGAGGAGGTTTTCAATCCGGACTTGTCCGCAGCGGCGGCCAAGACGGAGATGACGCCGGGAGAGAAACGAGCGCTTCGACAAAAGGTTCGCAAGGCGAAGAAACGGAACAACGACCGCATCGAGGCGGAGAAGAAGCTTCGGGCTGGAAAGCTGAGCGCCGACGTCGGCGGAGGAACGGGGGGCCGGGGTGGATTCGGTGCGAAGGGATTGGGAGCGCAGAAGAAGGAGAAAGAGGAGGCGATTAAGAAGCTCGTCGGAAAGAGGGGCGTCACGGTCATCGGCAAAGACGGGGAGAAGCGCAATGGAAAGGAGGATCACAAGACGGGAAAAACGCTATCCGCTCGTGGTCGGGAGCCAGCCGGTGGCGACAAGGGCGTTGGCCTCAAGCTGTGAGCGCGTTCATTTCCCCCGCTCCCCTTCATCTCATCACATACTTGCCCGGGTAGGGTCTCTTGTCCGGCGATATGTCCGTCCTCGTTCGTTCTTGCGGCGTATGTATTCTAGTCAGCTTGTTGTCGAAGGGAGAACTCCAGTAGACTTTATAAACTCGACTCGGTGCGAGGCCGCAGACTGAACAACAGTCGGTCGGTCGTCCGGCGCAAATGGATAGTGATCGATCGGATGACATCGGGTCTTTCTCACCACCACCACCACCGCGGCGGGCGTGTTCAGTCCTGCCTCCGTTCAGGGAAACTTTCCTACTCGTTCCTGCTTCAAGCTCACTCCCACTGATCGAAACCAGTGGGTGGCCGTGAGGATGGTCAACGCGACCGTCGTCGTGCCCTCAGCCGCTGGATCCTCGCTTCGCTTCCTGATCACGGGCGCGGGCCGAGGCATCGGTCGCGGGCTGTCTCGTCTCTTGCTCTCCCGTGGCCACGACGTCTACCTGGTCGACTACGATGCCGCGGAACTGCAGCATACTTTGCAGCGCCACCTGCCTTTGGTTCAGCCTACTCTGAAGGGCAGATTTTCTGGGAAGGCATGTGATATTAGGGATCGGGAGTCCGTTCGGAAGGCCGTGGAAGAAGCCGCGAAGTGGCACAGAGGCGGGCGGTTAGATGTCCTGGTGAGCCTTTTCGCTTGGTATGAGAGATATAGTCTTGCATCGCTCCCTCTGTCCTAGCGGTGCTCTCACGGATCCCATCGATGGGCCCTGATCGTGCGCACAGATCAACAACGCAGGCCTGACGCCCCCGTACTGGTCGGAGGGTCAGACGATGGAGACGGTGTCGTTGGACGAATGGGAGAATTTCCTGCGCACCAACCTCACCGGTTCGTTTGCCGTCTCCCAAGCCGCGATCCCTTTTCTCAAGAGGCGCCCCTTGTCCTCCTCGCAGGCGGGCGAAGGAGGGGGAGGAGAAGGAGAAGGTGATGGTGGCTCGATCATCCACATTTCCTCGACGCGCGCACTACAGTCCGAAGCGAACAGCGAAGGCTATGCGGCGACCAAGGCCGGTCTCTTAGGCCTCACTCACTCGATGGCCTGCTCCCTAGGTCCGATGGGCATCCGCGTCAACGCCATCGTTCCCGGCTGGATCAGCGTAGACAACGAGTGTCGTCAAGCCGACTTGGAAGAAGGAAGTCAATGGGGAAAGGGTTTGAGCAAAGCGGACCACGAACAGCACTTCATGGGCAGGGTGGGCAAGGTGGAGGACATTGCGGAGACGGTCGAGTTCCTCGCCCGGGCCGAGTTTGTCACGGGAGAGGAGATCAGGGTGGATGGCGGTATGACGAGGAAGATGGTGTACGAAGAGTGAGGCCAGGCCGACAGGCGCTCTGTTCGTCGGGCCGTCGAACGTCGGCCGAAGGAGGGGCCCGCGGGTGACCAGAAGAAGCGGCGACGGAGATGTCTGCGATACCCTGTTTCCAGCGTCCTTTGTAGGAGCGCTCCAGGTGAGCAACTGTGGAGCAGCTGTTACCGCACTCTTTCCCGCTGGCACACTTTAGAAGTAGTGGCGATGCCCGCTTGGATACCATCCTTCTCTCCCGTACTGAGAAAGTCTGATCCCGCCGTCGCCTGACTTGTGACCGTGCGTGGGGTACCAAAATCCGGAAACGCAAAGGTCAGGGACGACGACGTCCGACGGCCTGGGTCGCGCTAACTACGAACAGGGCGAAGACAGGGACTACATGTAGAGAGTCTCATTCGGAAGCGAGGCTGCCGAACCGCCTCAGCTCAACCGGCCTTGGTGTAGCGAAAAGAAAGCATCTCGCCGACTTGAACAAGCAGAGCCGTGCCGTCGATTCAAAGCCCGTCTCCAGGGACATGGTGTTCGCTTGGCGTCGCCGTCCGTCGCCGTCTCAGAGGCGAGCGTTCGATTCCCAGGCGTTCGCTATTTTGTCCATTTTTCTCCCCTTTCTTTCTTTCTTTCTTTCTTTCTTCCTTCCCTTCGCGAGCCTTCGCCCGGCCTCTTCGGGTTCATGTATGTCTGTCTACACTATACGTCTCTCCGCCGTGCTCGAGTTGACCAAGGTCGCGGGCCGGCGGCGCGCGATCGGGCCATTACGCGATGCACGACGTCAGGGCGCGCTCGTCATATGAGAGAAGAAAGAAGGAAGGCGCTTGCTCGAGCTGAGCTGTCCAGTCAAAAGTCAAGCCATTCAGTCCAGTTAGGTCAGGAAGTTCGTCCGTGAGCACATCCACCCATTTCACCCACCATTCATCCGTCTGTCCGTCTGCCCGTCAGACTCGTCCAGCAGACTGAGACTAGACCGTCGTCAGTCGGGCTGACGTCGTGCTGTGCGCGCCAACACCGACATAGGCGGACCGGAGGTACATCAAGACGACAAAGCACTCCACCAGCTTTCTCGGGCCGGCAGAGACTCGAATCTCGAATCTCGTCGTATAGCAAGGCGGGCGTCATCTAGCTGGCGCTCGACGCCATCCCTCCTCCCTCCTCGCCATCCGTCCTTGCGTCCGTTCACCTTCGCCGACACACCCTGCTTTCAACAGAGGCATGCCGTCACCCTCTCGTCCCGAAACCCGGACCGACGACGCCAACGACGACGATGTAGACCTTCTTTCTCCCCTCCCCGGGCTAGTAGCTTCGCCCCCGAGCTTCTCGGCCGTTCTGACGCCGCCACGCATCGGTCGTGACCCCTTGGCACCGTCCCCCTCCCCTTCCTCTTTCAAGCCCTCCACGCCGCTCTCGCTCTCCGAATGGCAAGCGCGGAGACCGGTACTCTCCCCGCTTCGACTGCCCCCCTTCTCTCCGCCACTCGACTCGCCCTCCATGAGCCCCCTCCCGTCGCCTTCCCTGGCTGCGTCGACCTCCGAGCCCGCCGAGGTCGTCACCGTCTCGAGCCTCCTCGCCGGCCCTGTCCCCTTGGGACCGGAGGGAAATGTCTCCCACGGCCGACGACAGGGTATGAGTGACAAAGGGGAAGAGCGTCGGCATGTCGGCAAGGCCCGCGGCTCGGGCGCCGCTGTCCAGGCCATCTCTACCATCTTCCTCGGCCAACCCAGCGCACGCGCGTCGGTCGTGACGACTCGCTCTCATCGCGGGCGGAAGGGCAAAGGTCGGGAGCGTGGAGATGCTCAGGAGTCTTACTTCAGCGCCAGAGAGGGCAGTCGAAGGTGGCTCGCCAAACCTTTGCTGAGGAGGCTCGAAGATGACGAGGAAGGCAACGAGGTGTACGTCGCCTCGACTCGCCGCGATCAACCTGTATTCCAGCTCCGAAGACGTCCCGATCCTCAACAGCACCGCTCCGACCGGTCTCCTTCGACGCCCTTCCCGGCCTCCTCGTCCGCTGCCCCCTCCTCCTCGCTCTCCAGCGACCTAGGCAACCGTCTAAATGCCGACGCGGTGGTCGTTTTGAAATCGTCCAGCACCGTCGAGCCCGCCCTCTCTCCCACGCAGCCTCCCTTCCTGCGGCCTCGCCTTCGATCCGCGCACACCGCCCCAGCCCCTTCCACCTCCACGGACGCGGCCGACTCCGTGCCGCACCTCTTCGGGCCGCAAGAGCATGTCGACACTCCGCCCAGCCCTGTCCCTCTTCCCGGAGCTTGGATGGGCAGCGGATGGGCATCGAAGCTATGGAGCGGGCCGCAGAGCGCCGGCGAGCGCGGTCGAACCGTCTCAGCGGACGCCATGACGAGGGACGTCGAAGGCATGCTCGTCCTCCCCCCACCCATGTTGGACGAGACCTCCGACGCGGCCTCGTTCGAAGGTGCGTCAGCGTGCTTTGTTTTCGTCCTTTTTTCTGTATTAAATGAGACGGGATCGAGCCTCATCCTCATCCCCCTTCGTTCCTTCATCCGTGTGATCCCCCCCATCGCAGGCATCCTCGGCATCAGACGCGCTAGAGCAGCGGAACGGGCCCGCCGGAGGATGGAGCGCAAACTGGCGCGCAACCAGCCGGCGCACAAGGTTGGCATGCTCCAGGCCGTCGCCAACTTTGTCGTCGCCGCCAGGGCTGCCGAGAGGGCGGTACGGGACAGCAAGCGGAAGGCGATCGAGAAGGAAGAGGTTGGCGAGGCTGTGGGTATGGACGACGAGGAGGCGCAGGAAATGCAGCGTCGGCCCTCTCGTCTGTCCGACTCGGTCGAGGCTGGACAACCCTTGCCCGCGTTCGCGCTCTCTGGAGGCGAGAACGGCGCCGGCGCCAGAGTCGTCACCCTTTCCCGCAGTCTGTCCGAGAAGCGTCCAGCGCGAAGCAGTAGCAGCGGCGGCAGCGCTTCTTCCTCCATCTCCGATCAGCTCCAAGGCCACACTCGGACGCGAAATCGCTCTTCCTCCACGTCCAACTCGACTCCCCACCTCCGCACTTTCGCTTTCTCGCCCGTCCAGCGGGCCATCGGCGATGCGTCCGTGAGGGCGTCCCCGATGCGGGCCCTTTCCGCCGTCGCTCTTCCCTCCCAGCCTTTGTCCCGGCAGGCTTCGTTGCGAGCGGCGTCGTCCGCCCTCTCGTCATCATCCCCCATCTCGTCCCCCGAAGTCTTTGATGGGGTCGTGTTCGACTCGGCCTCGCCCAGAGCGCCTCGGTTGCGCCCAATGAACGTCTCCATGCCACCCTCGTCTATGACACCTATCGGCTTTTGGGAGGAGCTCGCGACGTCGTCGTCATCGACACCCTCGCACCTCGCTTCCCCCGTCCTGGCATCCACGAATGCAAGCGCCGCCACCGTCCATGTCGACTTGCCCGACGACACAGCGACCGCTCGTGCTGTCGCCGCTGCTCATCTAGTCGCCAGCGTTTCACCGCCGTCCCCGCTCACGCCCCTACTGCAACCTATGCTGGACGACGGCGTACCGTCGCCCTTCGACATCGCCGCCGAAGCGGCTTCCAAAGCCCCTGGGGCTCGTCTGCAGCCGACCGTGCTCGAGTTCCCGCCCAGTCCCCTCACGCCGCTTGCTGGTCGACTCGATGGCTACCCTGGTGCCACGTCCTCTCCGTACCCTAGAACGAAGCTGTCGAGTGGCATCGGCCTCGGTGTGAACGGCCTCGACGACGCCGGTCACAGCGAGGAGAATACGCCCTCGACGACCCAATCCGACACCGCGGCTCCGACGGCGGGCCTGGGCTTGGACGCGGAGGATCGGCGACGGCTCGCGCAAACGGTGGGCAGCTTCCACCTCAGGGAACCGGAGCGGATGCGCAAGGCGGTTGCCGCTTCTGCTCTCGCCGCCGTCCCACAACACAGCCCCGCGTCTCGGCTGGTGCCGTCTAGCATGCTGTCCACCGCTCCCGAGGACGACGACAAACCCACATCGACCAGGCCTTCCTCCCCGGCGGACTCGAGAGCGGGCGGGCTGAGACGGAAGACGTCGCACACTTCGGACGAGACCCTCCTGTCATCGAGCGTACTACCCTCCCCGTCGCTGCGAGGTAGATCGACTCCATCTCCACCGCATCCTTCAGAGGGTGGTGACATGCATTGGCCCCTCCGCTCGATGAGCCATTTGACGGACGCGAAAAACGTCTTCCGCGAGCCCGACAGCGGCGCATTTTCGACAAACTCGGCCATCTTGACCGCTTCGCTCTCCGTCCTCTCCCTCCTCGCCCAGTTTGTGTTCTTCGTAGGAGTGCACGTCTTCGACCTCGTCAGAGACGCCGGCTCGGGTCTCTTTACTGCTGCGTGGTTCGGACGCTGGCTGTTCCTCAACGTTACCGGCCAGACCGTGCTGGGCAGGGCGGCGTTTGATTGCTACCGCGTGATTTACAGGGAGTGGGAAGCGGTCGCTTTCGAGGATCACGAGGCGAAGGGGAAGAAAGAGGGCGGATGGGGCGCACAGCCGCGCGGGTTGACCAAGTGGCAGGTCGCGCGGGGAATGGCCGAGCTGGTGGCCATGCACGTCGTCACTCGCCAGCGTTACCTTCGCGACGGCGCGGGGCTGGTGTCGTTGAAGGGGTGGGAGCCTAAATGGCGGCGTCGGCGACGGAGCAGGATGGGCGACGAGGAGGAAGGTGGTGCGGAAGGCGGGAAGGGCCGGTCGGAGGCCCTAGACGTGGCTGACGAGGAGGGCGAGAGTGAGGAGGAAGACTCGTCGGAGGACGAGGAGGACTACTTCGTCACGCGCCGAGGAGAGGACATTCTCGAACTCGAGTTTACCAAGACGCCACGACCGGATCGGCCGGGGCCTCATCGGCGCGCCTCTCATTTCGGCGTCGGACCGGAGACCGGCACGCCGCCTTCCTCTTCGTCTTCATCGCCGCCTTCCATTTGCGCCTCTTCTACGGCGTTGTCGGAGGACACAGCGACGCTGATCAGGACCATCAAGCGCAACGCTAGGCTCGCCATCTCTACATACGGCCTCCACCGGTACATCTACGAACCGCCCACGCCGCTGTTCACGCCGTCCGGGAAGCGATTCGCGAACCACACGTTTTCTTTCCTTTCTCGGATCGACAAGGATGACGTGGTACACGCGGGCATACAGACGCTCGATGGAAACGCCGAGTACTCTCCCACTTTTTTCATCTGCGTCGACACGAGCCGCAAGGCGGTCGTCGTCGCGATTCGGGGCAGCCAGAGCTTGAGCGATATCATCGTCGACTTGGACATTTTTACCGAGAGGCTCTACCTTCCTCCGGTGTTTGGAGAGGGCGACGACAACGTGGAGGCAAGGAAGAGGGAAGGGGAAGAGGAACTGAGGTCGCATGCGGGCGTGCTCAGGGCGGCTCGCAACCTCATCAACCCTTCGTCAGAGCTGTTTGTCAAATTGCGCGAGACGCTCGAGGCGAACCGCGGTTTCACCGTCGTCCTCACCGGTCATTCGCTCGGCGGCGCTCTTTGCTCTACCATCGCTTTGCTCTTGTCCGAGTTCAAGCCCACGCCGGATGCGAGGGCTGGGGAGAAGAGAGGGCGTCGTCGCTGTTCATCGAGAGGGACGGAGGAGGAGGAGGACGACGATGACGATGACGACTCTGTTCCAGGCGTTTGGGTCACTTCCTCGTCCAGCGGTCTGCCTCCTGGTCGGCTCGTTCGCGCCGTCACGTTCGCTCACCCTGCTACCGGCTCGGTCGGGCTGGCGCGCCGAGCTTCGCTGGGGACGGTGCCTCTGGTGGTGTCCGTCGTGCTCGGCAGCGATATCGTGGCTCGCATGGGTCACGGTCAGATCCGCGAGCTCCGGAGGGCTCTGGGAGCGCTGAGCAGGGTGCGGAGGAGGAAGGAGGTGGACGATCTGAGCGGGGAGGCGAACGCCGCCGCCGCCGCGGCGATGGACCCGGAGGAGAGCGACAGCCCGAGGGTGCACATTCTACGGGCCTGGCACGCTTGGCGAAAGCTATCGCGGAGCGAGAGAGCGGAGGACAAGGCTCGGCGAGGGGAGATTGAGGAGGAGCTTTGGAAGCTGAGACGGGAGGTGGAGGGGGACTTGTTCGCATCCGCCAAGGCGCGTGCCAGGAGGCCTTCGCTGGTGCGGTCGTCGGAAGGGGATGGGGAACGAGGTGTGTCTCCGAGCTCGCCATCGCCGGACAAGAAGGTGTCGTCGTCCGTGACGGCCACTGCCTGGTCGTCGTCCGCCTCGGCGTTGCACCGGCTCTCCGCTCGGCGGATGGCGTTGGAAACGGCGACGATGCGCGGGGAAGAAGTGCAAGGCGGCCCTCTGATTCCTATAGGCGCGGTGTACTGGCTCGACGGGCCTCACTCGGAAGGCGAGTTGTCGTTGCCATCGTCAGGAGGTAAAAAAGCGGCCTCGTCGACGACGACGACGATGACACCCTCGTCGTCGTCACCGCCCAGAGAGAGCGGCATTCGCGGCGTCTACCGCGTGACGAACCCGGTGGCCTTCTTCAGCCTTCCGGACTTCCAGGCGGACGCCTTCGCTTCGCACTTCCCTGCCGCATACCAGGACGCTTGCCGGCAGCTGTGAGGCGCGTGCGTGCGGGAGGGAAGAGCGAGGAGGCGAGGGGTTAGATGACCGTGGGTACGTCACCACCCTCCTAGCACTTGGCCATGTTTTTCTTTTCTTTCCATCATCACATTTGTCTGTGGCCGAGCATTGGGACCGAGAGCATGCATGCAATGAATGAAATGCAATTGTACGCGTGAAATGGCGCAAATTCGAAATTTGCGTATGCCGGACCGGGCAACCCTTTTTGCGGTCGGCACTCGCTGGGCTGGGTGGGGAGTGGGGGGGAACTCGGGATTTGGGATTCGGTTCACACGGCTGCTCTAATGCTCCTTGCCTGAGCGCTGCATAATGAAAGTCGTTCACTCGTTCTCTCTTTCGTTCGGTCGGCCGGTCGACCTTGGCGACCTGGGGTCGGACGGAGGACCGAGAAAAACCTTTTTCGGAGCACACGGCAGCGGGAGCGGCAGTCGATCGATCGATCGTCGATGATGAATGACCCCATTCCGCGCACGGCAAGGCAACCGGCCGGCCGCGGCCAGCTAGCTAGCAAGGACGCGGACGTGGATGTGGACGTGGACGTAAACGGCGCCGGCGACGGCGCCGGCTCGCGTTTCCTTGTCGTTGTCGGGACTGCGTGCAGGAGACGCGTTCGTTTGCGCAAGGACGGTGTCCGGATGAGAGTCTAAAATAATGGATGACGGATCGTCGTAGACGCGCTCGTTCGCTCCGCCCGCTCGCGTGGGCTGATCCCGGCGAGGACGCCTGCCGCAGTCGAGGAGAGAGGAGGCATTCGGCATGCGCCAGTCAGCATTTTTACTTCGGAAGCGGTTCGCGTTCAATTCAATTTGTGCCATCTGATCTCGATCAGTGAAGCTCGCTTCTCTTCTCTCCTCTCCCTCTGCCATTTTTCTCTTTCTCTCTCTCTCTCTCCCAGCACGTATATTGAGACAGAGTTTCGCCCTTGGACAAACCGTCGCCCCACCCCCCCGTCTGACACGGTGACAGAAGAAGAACCAAGACACGGATCGTCC
Source organism: Peribolospora baueri (assembly GCA_029717555.1). Taxonomy (NCBI): domain Eukaryota; kingdom Fungi; phylum Basidiomycota; class Peribolosporomycetes; order Peribolosporales; family Peribolosporaceae; genus Peribolospora; species Peribolospora baueri. The sequence continues at coordinate 237,983 of JAMDHS010000005.1, read as the reverse complement.
TATGTGGTGGTTGAAAAGATCGGCCGGGACGACGGGATGGGATATGCCTGCCGAAAGACAGTCCCTTGCGCCCCGTTCGTCCTCCCTCTATAGGGGGAGTGTGTGTGTGGGGGAGACAAGACGATGTCGTCCTCCTTTGGCGCCTGGCCTGCTTGCAGCCGCGTCGCCCTCCTGCTTCCTTCTCCTGCTCGCAAGCATGCACGCAGGCGGTCGAGGGTGAATGAACGGACAAGCTGATGATGTATTGGATCATTCACCTTCCCTTCCCCTTCCTCGACCGTCCCCTCCATCCGTCGGTCCATGTACACGTCCTCCCTACCGGCATGCCTTGCCACATTCTCTGTCCCTGACCAACCCCCGTCCGTCCACTTGCGTCCGTCCGCCGATGCTTACGTCATCTCTCCTTCCTCCTCCCGCTTTGGACGTGGGGCGATCGGAAGAAAGGAAGAAGGGGAGCTGGGCTGTGCACGACAGCCAGACAGGCAGACACACATACACGCTTGGTTCGCTTCCGCTTCCGATTGCCTCTCGGGCCCCTCTTTCTTCTTCTCTCCTCGTGTTTTCCCAGGGCCTTGCAAGCGCGTCCTGGTCGTCGGTCGGTGCGGTCCAAGCACCTCCGTGGGCGTGGGTTGTTTGTCGGCGGGAATGGGCGTGCGTCTGTCGTTCATTCGTCCGTGGCCGGAAGCGAAAGGACCGGTCCATCGAGGCGGGCGACGCAGCGCATGCTACGCGCTATAGATGTTGATCTGCTGCATATGCACAACCTCGCACACACACACGCACGCTCGCACGCAAATTCTCCTGGGGTCCCGGAGGCGAGTCTAGTTTAGCGCCTTGTCTGACCGTACGCTACAAATGCGATTTTGCCCGCGCACAAGCTCGCGCTTTGGCCCTTCTTCCCTTTGGCCCTTCGTTCTCATTCGTCTGACGTCGTCGTCTCGCGATTCCAATTCCGGGTGAAATTGTCCGATCGCCGTCTCCGTCGCCCTTGCCCTTCCCCTCGCCTGGGGCCATCGCTCGCTCACTTTCCCTCGCCGAGCCCGGTGCGAGCGACGGACAGACAGACGGACGGACGATCTACGAAGCCACGCCAACCCAATCGCGTCCCGGCGGGGGAGGGGGGACACATGCAGGAGTAAGCGCCCAAACATCGTCATTCCACCCGACCGGTTCGAGTCGACCACCCCTCTTTTTTTTTCCACTCCTCCTCTGTTTTTCCCCTCCTGCACTCGCACCGCTGGTAGACGGGCGTGCCGAGCGACTGACTGACAGACGGACTAACGGACGGACGGACGGTGTGGCTAGGCACGCCGGGGCACGTCCGCCTGCCTTGCCTTTATTCCACACTGACTGACCCCCTCTTGCTCGTCGCAAGCCTCGCCCACGTTATCGTGCGCACCGCCGTCGCCGTGAGCTCTTAAGAAACGTGCCCGCCTCCAGGATCGCCCCCTCCTTCCTTCCTCCTGCCACCCACTCACTCGCATTCACACCTCGTCCTCGTCCTCGTCCTCGTTCTCAACTCACCTTCGCACACCTCCTCTTCTCCCTGCTTTCCATCCGCTCCCTCTGTCCCTTCGCGCCTCCCAGCCGCACTCGACCACCTCGCCCCCTTCGTACGAGGCCAGTCCAGTTCAGTCCTGTTCAGTTCAGTCCAGGTAACCAGGCAAGCAAGCAAAGCAAGCGTCAGCCGCTGGCTCCCAACGGCATACATCACCACCAGACTCGCCCCTGGACACACGGCATCGAAAGGAAAGACCAGAGTGACACTCCTTTCGTCGTCCAACCCCGACGACGAGCCAGAAACCACCCGACTCAAGACCGTGCCATCGCGTCGCGTCTCTCTACCCGTTCGTCCGCCCACCTTCTCTCGTCCGTTCCCGTCGACGACGACGACGACGACGACATGTCTTACGCTCAGTTCCCCGACAGCATCAGCTGGCAATGGCCGATGAACAACCCCCAGTGGTACGGCCCAGGCGGTGAAGGCGCCGCCGAGCACGCCATCGTCGGCGGCTTCGTCAGCCCGTACGCCAGCGACAAGCTCGGCGACTCTTTCTCGGGCGCCGGCCCCGTCATCCCTTCCCACTTTGCCTTCCCCGCCGACGCTCCCAAGGGCGCCCCCACGATGCCTTCGGTCTCCGAGTCCGCGCATATACCGTCGATGTGGCAAGGCAACGGCCTCTTCCAGGTCACTCCTCAGCCCATGTACGCCGGCGCCTTCTACCAGGGAGCCTATCCCCCCGGTCCCAGCACCTTCGCTCCCGCCGCTTCCACCGCTTCATCCACCCCGCCTCTCGACGGAGCGAGACCGCCGAGGCCGGAGTCGACGACGACGACGACGGCCACTGGCTTGCCTCCGCCACCTCAGCGTCTCCGACCGGGCCCCAAGCCCAAGAAGCTCAAAGCGATGATGGCAGGCAAGGCCGCCGCCGCCGCCGCCGCCGCCGCAGAAACGTCTCGAGTCGACGACCTCCGTCGCGACTCAACCTCTTCGTCCGCTGCTTCCACCTCGTCCTCATCCACCGCAACGCCGCCCGAAACGCCTACCGATCCCACGTTTTGGGGCCAGGCCGGCGGAACGGGACTCGGCCTTGAGCTTCAGCGCGCCTTCCCCAGCCAGGACGTGCTGGCCGCCATGGACGTGGCGATGACCGGACCGGGACCAAGTCACTCGATCGGAGCCGAGTGCATGATCGACGGTCGCACTGGACACCTCGTCGGCGCGGACGCGTCCTCGTCCTCGTCTTCGACTGTCGACGGCGTCCCCGTATTCGAGCCAGAGGGAGCGCTGCGCAAGGAGGACGTGGAGAAGCACATCATCGTCATTCCTTCCCACAAGGCCATCTCCGCCACCTCTTCTAGCGGCAAGCCAATCAAAAAGCCCGGAAGGGGCGGCAAGCACTGGCAATGTGCCCTCTGCAAGGCCATCTTCCCCCGACGGAGCGCCACGTACAGCCACGTTCAGACCCACTTGGGCGACCGGCCGTATAAGTGTCATGTCGGCGACTGGTGAGTGTCGTGGGCGTTTGTTGTTGCGGCCGAGCCGGCGCTCATCGTCTCTCGTTTGTCTCCTCGCCATCAGCGGCATGTCTTTTGTTCGCCAGCACGACCTTCGTCGTCATGTCAAGATTCACATGGTCGAGAAGGAAAACGTTTGCCCATGGTGAGTGGGAACAACCTTGCTTGTCTTCGCAGACGCTTCCGGTCCTCATTTCTTTGTCTCTTTCTTCCCAGTGGCAGCGCCTTCGCCAGGCGCGATGCTTTAGCTCGGCATCGGTCTCGGGGCATCTGCATTGGCTCGACGGTGCCGAGGAAAAACATAGGCGCCACTTGAAGTGCTAGACATCTCCCCTAACTCTTGTTCCTCGCGGTCCTTCCTTCCGACTCGGGCCCACTCTGTCTTTATATATCTATTCCACGTCTATCCAGTCGGTACTCGCAGCATGCCCGTTTCTTTATCCGGTCCAACTCGAGGACATAATCTCCTTAGACCTCGTCTTTAACGTCCGCCCGTTTCGGTTGGCGGCTCTGTGTGATATTGGCCCTGGGCGGGAGGCGGGGCTTGCTGTTGTTCGTTTGTGTATGTCGGGGGACGTGTACGTAGTTAGTTAGGTTTACCGATGGACAATAAGATGGCCGCAGTCTTCCGTGAACTGAACGTTGGAAGTGGTCGGTCGCCTGAGGTGGCGTTAGGGACGCGAGCGAACGCGCCCCGACCAACGTCCCTCCCTCCCGTCTCGATCGGACCGGCGCGCCGCACCGTGCCGTGTCGTGTCACCCGACCGATCGAACCTCGCGATCCTTCCATCCTTCGAACCGATCCGACGCGACGCTCGCCCACCGCCCGTCCGTTCGCACTTGTGAACATCCGTCGCCTTCATCCATCCATCTATCCCTCCATCTATCCTTGGTTCTTTTCCTTGTTCTGCACTGGCACTGCCAGCGGACCGTACTAGTAGCGGTTAGACGGACGACGACTTTTTTGACCTCTGATTCGCGGCGCTCAAGCCCAAGCCTATACGGACAGACGGAAGAGCACCAAGCTTTTTTCTTCTTCTTCTTCTTTTTTCTCTCCCACGAGTGTCGAATAACCCCGCGCTAAAGGAAGGAAGGAAGGAAGGAAGCATTAGCAGAGGCTACAACGACATACCGTACATACGTACGTACGTATCTCGCGCCCGAAACCTTTTTTTTTTCTTCTCCACTCTGGTCTCCATCTCCGCCTACCAAACCACACAGTCGCCGCTACCGGTCGCCGTTACTTAGTCGACATCGCCTTCCTCCCCGTCTTTTCTTGGTGTCGTCTCGTTTTGCCATCGCCATCACCTTATCGACTGGATGTTGCCCGCCTTTCCAATTGTTCTCCTCGCCTCGCCACCTCGGTGTCTCGACTTTTTACCACCGCCCGTTCCCGTCTCGATCTCGCCGCGCCGCCTCCATCCGTTGAGCCGCTTCTTTTGCCCTCGTGCCCTTCATCCTTCCGGCCGCCCTTCTAGCTCTTGCGACCTGTGTCCGATTTTCCTTTCTTTTCGTTCGCCTGTTCTTGGCGCCAGCATGATCGGTTGCACTACTTTTCTACGGCGGATGCGTTCCCCCGTCCTCCTTCTCTTCTGATCAACGTGCCTTTCCAAATGGGCCCCGCTTAGGCCGTGCCTCAGAACTGCGCCTTCTTCTTCTTCTTCGGCTCTTCTTCGCCCCCTCGTCCCCTATCCGTTACTCCTGTTCCGTGTCCCGTGTTGCTCCTCGTCTTGTCTTGTTTTGAGCCCGCCTTTCCTATCTACTTACCTCCTCTCCGTCCGTCCATCCATTCCCACTCCACTCCCTTCATCCACAAAGAATGGCTCGTTTCGGGCGGGCGGGCGGGCGGGCGGGGCCGCTGTCGAGGCCTGTGAGCGACACGAGGAGACAATGGCGGTGCCGTCTTGGCGCCCCCGGCGGTACGGCACACGTCGATCCGTCGCTCATGACTTGCTGTCGGGGTGGACAGCGTAACGACGTGCTGGGAACGGGTCGAATGTGTGAGCGGGGACGAAGAAGGAACCACGACACACCTCTCTAAGCACACGTAACATTGATGCAAGCCAACGCCGTCCTTATCAGCCACAAACCAACGCCGACCAAAGAGGGGAAAGGTCATCCGAATTTTAAGGTTCCCATGCGAGAGGGTGATCGAAAGCGCCACTCTCTTCTCGCTCTTGTTCTGGCGACGACGACGACGACGATGACGACGACGTTACTGGGTCGCCTCGTCAGGATCACCCGGTAGGTCAACCTCGCTGACCAACGAGTCTTTAGGGACCGGCCAGGTTGCGTACTCGTTCTTCAAACGGAAAGCCATCTCTGCATCTGAGCCCAAAGAGAGGCACGCCACGGTTGGACCTGCTCTCGGAGCCAAAAGCCTTTTAGACGTATCCGTTGCTCAATAACAGCAAACTGACCCACCTAACCCCCCTCTCTCCATCGTCCTGGTATCTGTGGCGTTCAGACAAAAGAAGCCCTAGTGAACTCTAGTCAAGTAGGCCCTCATGGTCACACGCATCCCATCTTCTGTCCGTCCATATACGCAACCGACAAGATCTCGTTGGCCTCGGCGACTTCCGGCACCAAGAGCCTCGTCTTCTCTCTAATGAGTCCCTTATAATGGGCGGTGCCTCGTCGAGCTGACAGCTTTCCATGGCAACCACGTGTTTATAGGGAGCTGTAACGCCAGCACGCATAATCTGTCTGCCGGAATCCCCGCGTAGGAAGATCTCGTCGTGGAATAGCTCACCTCCAGCGTTGGACGAAATACTGCTGGCAGAGGAAACGACCATGGACTGAACACACATCAAACGGCGTCAATCAGCTTGTGAGGATTTTGACCTCCGTCGCTGATCCAAGCTCGCTCACTCTCGTGTGAAAGAGGAAGTGCTTGGCTTCTCCATTGTCTGTAATATCAAACTCTCTCTATGGTCAGGGTGCTGGGTGAGAGGAGGAGGAAGTCGTCGACGTATACCAGAATGAAGATCCGATTAGGGCCGTGACCCCTCATGAAGATACAGGAAGATACTTCTGAGGCTCAATATCCCAGTTTGGCCATAGTCTTCTGCACATGCCGTTCCCATTCGCGAGGGGATTGCTTTAGACCATAAAGCGTTTTCAATAGTCGAACGAAGCCACCGGGTTTCTCCGGCCCAGTCATGTAGATTTTCTCCTTGAGCTGGGCGTTGAGGAAGGCTGCGACAGCACTTGGTCTTATTGTAATCGAGACCACCGCGTTGGGTGAGCCCCTTTGCAACTTTTCGGCACTTGTACCCGTTGGGCTTATAGTCGGCATACATTTTCCGTATGAAAATAGTCTTGTGTTTGATTACCTTTCGTCTGGCTAGTGACTTAACCGGAGTCCAGGTACGACTCTTCTTCAGTGAGCCTAGTTCCTTCTGTAGGGCCTCGCGCCACTTTTCACCGTGTTCGGGTGAGTTCAGGGCCAATTCCGGCGGCACGGGTTGCCTACCTTCTCCACCAGGAAGTTTGCTCCATTTGACCGGGCCTCTAGCCTTCTTCGCCGATTGCCGATTTCGGAGATTGAGCCTTCGTTCGTGGGCCAAGTTAGATTCTCGGTTCCGTTGGGCTTGCTCTCGGCAGGCCTTGAGCTCTTCGGCCTTCTGTTTACTCCGAAGTCGGACCTCCTCCCTTTCTTGGCTTTCCATAAGCTTTGCCGATGGTTTGATAGGGCGGCGGGAACGACCCGGGGCGCCTGACCGGGATGGTTAAGGTCGGCGAGGGGAAGGTACTTCCTTGTAAGGTACGGGACGTTCCCTAGGAGCTGGCTGAGGCTTGGAAGCGGCGTTCTCCTCACGTACTAGATCTTCTACATACGGAAGAAGTGTTCGTTTTGGTCCTCTTGGTGCGTCAGTTCCTCGGGTTGTTGCATGTCGGACTGTTGATCGGGTTGTTCTGCTGGAGCATCGGGCTGTTCGACGGGAAGGTCTGTGAGAGGGTCATTTGGTAGAGTTGTTCACCTGTTCTTTTTGCATGTCAGGCTGCTGGCCGGGTTGTTCTGTTGCAGTGTCGGGCTGGTCGGCGGAAAGGTCTCTAAGAGGGTCGTTGGGTAGAATGTCGTTCCCTTGTTCCATGTCTTCCTTGTCGGGCTTATCACCGTCAATTTCCCCCCGTAAAGCCGCAAGGAAGTCAAGCGAGACGACTTGATCCGGCATGTTCGCGCGAGTAGCGGGCCGTGTCTTCCAGTTGGAGTTCTCGCCGAACTGCACATCGCGAGCCTAGCGCCATTCAGGTCGATAGCCGGGCGTATATAGCCGATAGAATCTTCGGGATTCATCATAGCCCATAAAAACGCCCTGAATGCTCCGGTCGGAGAGTTTACCGATAGGTTTCTTGGCTAGAGCATAAGCGACGCATCCGAAGCGACGGAGACCGGAGAGGATGGGTTTCTCGTTATACCATCGGGTATAAGGGAGCTTATTTCCGAGCTTACGAGACGGTTAATGAGGTATGCAGCAGTAGTGACGGCCTCCTTCCAATATTGGTCGCCGAGCTCAGCATCCTTGAGAAGCGCACGAGTTTTGGCCATGAGCGTCCTGTTCACCCTCTCGGCAACGCCGTTCTGTTTACTCGTATCAACGGCAGTGATCTGCCATTGGATTCCCTTCGGGTCCATCCAGACCTTAATTTCCTTCTTCAGGAATTCTTTGCCGTTATCACATCGGATCGTTCCTACGCGGTTACCCGTGTGTGCCTCGGCGGTAGCGGCCCACTTGAAGAGTTTTGCGGAGGCAGAGCTTTTGTTCCCGAGCGGGAATGCCCATACCAGGGCGAGAGGCGTCGTCCACGACTATGAGGACATATTCTTTGGGATTGTGGCGCACACCCCGGATCGGTCCTACAAGGTCAACGTGGATGAGCTGAAGGCGGCGTGAAGCACGAGGGGTGGTGCTGTGAGGAAAGCTAGCCTTAGAGTGTTTGGACCGAGTGCAGACCTCGCAGAAACGTTTGCTGCACGAGATGTGCGGTGGGACACCGACGCCCAGAGAGGAGAGGAGACGAATTCGTTCATTACTAGCATAGCCCACCAAGCGGGAGTGCCAGGTTGATGATACAGCAGGAAGAGGGCAAGGGGAGGTCTTAGTCCGTAGGGCCTGTTGTCTGGGAAAGACTCGCCAGCAAGAGTTGTGCATGGCGAGGTGGATAGTGGGCCAACCAGGACGGGCGATGCGGGCATATCGGTTATTCAAGGATATCTTGAATCCAGGCTTGACCAACCGGGCGACCGAGATTAAGTTTTCATCTAGAGCCGGGACGTATAGGCAATCCGGAAGTGTGATGGTATGTGTGAGCCCTTCTGCATCGACGAACGTGATGGTGACTTCGCCGATCCCTTCGGTTGGCACGGTAACGCCATCCGCCAACTCGACTTCGCCTCCGGTGATCCTGAAACAGCTGAAGGAATCGCAGCCATAGTACATATAGGTTGTGCTCCCCGAGCCCAGGTCTAAATGGCACCGTACTCACGTCCTCTTCCGTCCACTTTCTCCATAAGCCGCGATCCGGCCTCGAAGTCGCTGCCCTCGGTAGACGCCTTTCTAGCCTTTTAGACGGACTTGCTCTTCGTGTCCTTCGTCAAGTTCTTCTTAGGCGTAGGTTTGCGGAAGTTTCCGGCCCCCTTCTTGACATCGTCCCTCCAGATCTTCGGATCAAAGTTGGGATGATCGCAATCCCTGATCCTGTGGTCGGGGCTCTTGCAAAAGTTGCAGGTTGTTCCTGAGGGTGGCTTCCTCCTTCCCCCTTGGCCGCGATTTCCCTTTTGACGGGGGGTGTCATTGGTGGCTGTGTGCCTAGGCCTGGATCGGCGGGACTCGATTCGCTCAGGGCGTTGCAAGTCCTTGATGGTGAGGTAGCTCAATGCTCCGTAGCACGACTTGTAAGCCAGATTGCCGCTTATCTCCATAGCGGTGACGAACTGGCGAAGTTTCGGGTCCCCATCGTATGCGTTAAATAGGGCGTCCCGTTGATCCTCGTCTGTAATTGTGACTCCGGCCCTAGCCCCATCTCCACCAGTTCAGCGATCTCACCGCCGAGTTCCTCTACCGAGCCGTCCAGGGTGAGGCCGAATAGGTCGGATCTGACTTGCCGGCGCCTGGCTGTATTGCCGATGGTGAGGTAGCTCAATGCTCCGTGGTACAAGTTGTAGGCCGGATTGCCGCTTGTCTCCATAGCGGTGACGACCTGGTGAAGTTTCGTGTCCTCATCGCATGCATTAAATAGGGCCTCCGGTTGTTCCCCGTCCGTAATTGTGATTCCGGCCCTAGCCCCCATCTCCACCAGTTCAGCAATCTTATCGCCGAGTTCCTCTACCGAGCCGTCCAGGGTGAGACCGAATAGGTCGGATATGGCTTGCCGGCCCCTGGCTGCATCACATGGAGAGGAAGGTCTTGAGTTTTTTGTAGAGGTTGCTGCCAACATCCCTGGTCTCGTTGGGGCCTTCGTAAATTTAAGTTGGCCACATTCCCTTTGGCCCTGGAGTCGTCGCACGTAAAACGGACGACAATACCAAGGAATGTATCCAGGTTGTGGTCGTAGTGTTTGCAGCCGGGGATGAAGTCAGGAAAGGAGGCAGTGAGGATCTCGAACGCGTGCGGAATGGGATCGATTACGTCTTGAAGTTTATTGGACCAGCTGTGGAAGCTGCTGCTGCTCCTTTTTAGTTTTGCGATGTGAAGAGCCAATTCTATAATGTTGTTTTTCTTTGTTTCAAGGTCGATTATGGTGCTGACGTCCTTGTCCTTGGTGGGTTCTTGCGTCATGCTGCTGGTTCCTTGTGAGGCCTTCTGAGCAGCAAGTTCCTTCTCCAGCTCTTATTTTGTGGTGGTTGTTCCCAGCACAGGTGCCAGTGAAGGTCGTATTGGTTTAGTTCATAAAATTCGTCACGTGACAGGTCACATGACATTTCCCTTCACGGGACACTCAAATCGAAAGTGAAGAAAACGGAATAAAAAATGTGAAAACGCCGATATCTCAAAAATGCGTACGTTCGGCTGCACTTTGAAAACGTGGATTTACAAAAACCCGTGCTTTTTTCTCCCAGCCAAAATCAGCCAACAGAAAACTGACCCCCCAGGCTGCTGTTTTCCCAGAAAGGCGCAGTTTATGCTGCGGATCTGATCTCATCCGTTTGACGCGTCGCGAAGTTTGCATGTGATCTCAAAGACTACGGATATAAGCGGACCTAGTAAAAACAGGGATTTTCATGTGCGTCGTTCGGGAATACGAAATCGACCCTTTTCAATATCACAGCTTTTGTATGAAACTGCAGTTCTACAAAAACGCGGGTTTTTAGGACCGCGCCCTTCAGCGCGTAGTTGCAGGGAGCGAAATGGATGAGCTTTGCTCAGCGACACGCCGCGATGACGGTCGCCATGCAGCCTCTCCGGGCCTTCCGGAGGATCGTTCTCATGCTCTCAGTCTTGATGGATGGCCTTGAGACGGGACCGGGCATGCGTTTTTGGCTTCTTCATCGTCGTCGTCAACGGGTGGACTACGCGTCGATGGGAGAGCTAGAGAGCTAGAGCCGGCATCTTCTCTGTCGGAGACTTTTCAGCCCCCATCCTGGCGTCGAAAGGAAAAAAAAAAAAAAAAAGCCGTGAAGGACGTTCTGGGAAAGAGGTTGGCTTCGCCTGAGGAAAGCCGTCGAAGTTGTCTGCGCTCTCATCTATCTCCCCGTGCTGGCTGTGATCTTGCTAGACAAGATGGGATCCACCGGTCGGTCGTGAAGAGCCGCCCTCGACTTCTTCCCCTTGCCCTTGCTCTTCAGTTTCTCTCTTGCATCTCCTTGGCGCGTTCCACCGCCTCTGGGTCGACCGAACGCATCTCCTGCACGGCGATTAGAGCGAAGTTGGTTTTGACGACGTTCAAAGGTCGCCCTTGAGTGGGTGGCGGAATCGTCGGAAGCGATTCAATGACGGGGCGGGACGGGGGCGCCCTTGAGGTCGCCGCTGCTCATGGCTCCTCTTTTGACCTCGTCAAAATCCTCGCCGGTCTCTCGAGCAGGGAGAGGGTGCATGGGGACGTCGCCACCCTCGAGCTCCAGCAGGGCAGGGGTGCCGTGAGCACCTCACGAGACATGCTTGCTCGGCACACGGCTGTGCGGAAGGCGCAAAAAAGCTGGGGAGACGTGCGGGCGACGGTGACGGAAGAGGAGGGAGAGTGCGGGTGCCACCCCCCCCCCCCTAAGACGCGCCCTATCTCGCTCTGACTGATTTGATCCGTGGTCTCCATGTCAGACAAGTAAGCAGGGAAGTTGTAAGATCAGGCTCAAGCGGAAGGAAGCATGCATTGACTTGCCCAAGCTCCTATAGACTGACTGACTGCCGCGGCGGTAGACCGCATGAGACGTCCGTTCCGAGCCAGAGCCCGGGGGAATATCCATCTAAGATGAGCGAAGCCAAACGGCTGTTCGTACAAGGGGGGCGTGCGTGTGTGTGTGTGTGTGCGTGTGTGAGAGAGAAGCTCTCAGCGACAAGAGGGAGCAAATTGCTTCATTATTCCTTTTGGTGGCTTTCGTAACGAGGGACCGAGAACCAGCCGTCGTTAGCGTACGAGACGGACAAGCTAGACCCTGGCGGGGGCAGGCTGCTAAGGTCTATGCCCGCATCCATCGCGCCATTCGGTAGTGGCCCTTGCATCCATTCGTTCTGGTCGTGATGAATGTCCGGCAACGTCAACGTGGACAAAGGTTGACCACCGTCCTGCGCGCTCGGCCCGGATGCCGGCGAATCGTCCACCTTCTCCCCCGCGTCCTCCAGTTTCACGGGCTTGCCGTTCATGCCCTCCTCCTCAAGCGGGTGGGGCGCCTCCTCGCCTTTGGGGTCCGAAGCGGCAAAACTGGAAGCAAGCGTCTTCTTCGCCTGCGCGAGCTTGTTCTGTTTCCCAGCCGCTGACGAGGCAGAAGGGAGACGAGCGGTAGTGGCAGTGGCAGTGGCAGTGGCAGCCGCCGCCTTCTTCCTCTCTTGCTGCCTGGCCTTCTCTCTCTCCTTCTCCTTCTCCCTCTTTTCCGCATCGCGCTTGGCCATCTCCTCGTCTCGAAAGTCGAGCGCCATCTGCTCGGCCATGAATATGTCGTAAAGCTCGCATAGTGGCCGCCACGGCGCGCGTTGAGAGCACGGCGAAGGGGCTCCCTGATCGACGTCGGTGACGCCTATAGCGTCATCGATGTCCGCAGGAGGGGGAAAGACAAAGTCAGGCCCCGGATTGAGGCGCGCAACGGCGCCGCCGAAAACGCTGATGAAGGCGTAATAACCAGCGGCGCCGTCGTCGTGATGGTTCTCCCTGCTTCGCAGCGCCCGGTCTGCCTGGCTTCCACTCTCGGCGCCGGCATGGCCCCGGTTTCCCTTGGGAGGGAGGCGAGGGAGGGGTCGGAAGTCAAAGATGTCCTGGAATGCGACGCCTTGAGACTGGCCGTTGAGAAAAAAGGCGATGTGCGAGCCTTGCAACCGACGGAGCGGCCGGAGCGTCGGGGCGGCAGGCTCAGGTGGACCAAGCTTGGTTCTCTTACGTGGAGGACCTACGGAGCCGCCCTTGACCTTGGCGGCGCCGGCCGAAGCATTGGTGGTAGTGGTGGTCGTCGCTGTTGTCGTCGTTGAGCTAGCGTGGCCGCTGCCACCTGGCGCGCCAGGTGGAAGGGAGCCTGTCTCGCCCGCTCCTCGTCCTGTCGGCTTGCTCTTCTTGGTGCGATCCATAAGAGCGCTCATCTCCTTGCTGTGGGCATACTCCAAGCTCTCAAAGTAAAGCTGGCCCTTAAAGCGGATAGGGATGCGGTTGCGCTTGATCCGTCTCGGGTCGTCCTCACCGACTTGCTCCTTCATCCCGTTCTCACCCGAGCCGTCGAGGCGACCGGAGGCCGGGAAAGCGTCGAGAGGGGGGAGGGAGACGTACATTCCCACCACATCGCCCACGGAGAAGGGTCGACCATAAGGAACGGGTCTAGAGAGGTGTACCTTGTCGCCCGTGCGGTCGCGAAGGCCGTAGGAGTACCCATCGAAGCCGACCGGCGCGTTCAACGACGCCTCCCTCCTTCCCCATCCGACGCGGACGTGGGGCCCGTCCGCCATGCCTCCTTCCGCGCTCGTCGACCCCACTCCGCCAGCGGAGGAGCCGACGACGTCGGCGGCGGGCTCCTCCACCACCACCTCACAGTACCATTTTCCTTCGCGTACGGGTACGTTGGCTCGCGCGCTGCGAAAGCCTCGATCGGTGGTGATCCGCCTGGCCTCTCGGTCCACTCTGGTGAACGGGCTGCGGTCCTCCCAGCTGAAACGCACGTTATGAGGCGGAAGCTCGAGGGTACGAAAGAGGGTGTGCGAGAGGCGCTTGTCAGCGCCGGCAGGGGTGTAGCGCCAGCCGTTCCGGTTGTAAGGGTGGTTGGCCGTGCTGAAGAAGTCGGGGTGGGAGGTCGGCAAGAGAGTGGGCTGGGAGACAGTGAGCTCGTCGGCGAGCTTGGACAATCCCGGTACGAGGTACCCTAGGGGTTCAACGGGGCGTGTGGACGGATCGGCAGCAGCAGCAGCATCGTTGCTGGTGGCCGTCGTGCCTCCATAGCTTGCCAGGCCGTCCAGAAACTCTGGCCCTGGCCGTGGCTCTGGCCGTTTGTCGGCCGTGGCATCGGCATCAGGCAAGGAGGCTGTCTGCGGCGCAACTCGGGGCGAGGCCTCTGGGGCAGCGAGGGAAGGAAGAGGAGCGTCGGGCGCGGCCTTGAGGGAGACGCCTGTGTTCACAGCGCGGTCAGCGGACGATTGCGCATCGACATCCATACGATGTCAACAGGCGAGGAAAAACAGAGGGGCCGGGCGGGAGAGGATCGTGTTGACCGCGTAGCCGTGCGCGTCGTTCATTCGTTCGTCCGTTGGTTGCTTGCTACACCGACAGAACGTCAGGTCGGGTCGGACGAGAAATCGATACACACTCCGATTTCACCATATCTCGGCAAAACGGTGATCGCCCGTACGCGTTCGCGACTGCGGTCGCCGCAGCGCTGCACCACGTGCTGGCAGGAAAATGCCGCTTCCTCCGCACGCAAGCATCCGCTCCCAGAGGCGACTCCTCCGAACGCGAACGCGGCCCGCACAAGACGCCCGCGTCGTGCTCGCGCGGGGCATGTCCCCCACTCATACAAGCTCGAAGCGTGGGGTCGGCCCGCAAGGGAGAGAGGTAGGAGCATAGCAAGGGCCAAGGCCGAGCGAATCGAACGGCAAGCAAGGAGAGCGAGAGCGGTGCCGGCCTCGGCCTCGGAGTCGCGAACACTGTCGTCGCCGCGCTTCGTTCCTCCGCCCATTCGACGAGGCGGCCGCATCATCTTGCGTGCGTGCGAGCGCACCGCGGGGTGCGCATGTGAATGTGAATGATCGATCGATCGTACGTCCGACTCGGTACACAAACGACGTCCTGCGCCGCTCAACCTATTTTGAACAGCCGCCTGCCCCCATCGGCCGGCCAGCCGCGGGAGAATGTCGATCGATGGTGTCGAGCAGACGCACGCGTCGGCCGGGCGACGCTTGCCATGTTCGTTTGCATCGAGCATGGGCGACGGGCAGAAAGCGCAAAACGTCGTAGGGAGCTGGTAGCTAGCTAGCTAGCTACAGTAGATACCTGGCTGGCTCGCTGGCTGGCTACCTCAGGGACCCCTATGCTCGCCTCGCCCGGGTGCTTCTCTCTAGCCGCTCGCGGGTTCCTTCCTTTTTCCCCGTTCTGTATGTGATCTAACGGAGGGAGCCGCTCTGCGGCCTCATTAGAGAGCTCGTACGGGTCCCTTGTATATAATCACACTACCCGAGCCGACAGCACCCGCGGCTTCTCCGTGTCTCGCCTCCCGTCCTTCCGCCCCACTCAGCGGATGCACCGGCCGTCTGTTGCAGTAGCGGATTGCGGGCGTACCGTCTCGTTACGTAAATGAAGGTGCGCGACTCCGTGGCATCCATCGCCATTCCATCGCGAGCTGCTACGCCTGCGCCCAGCTCTCTAACCCGCAGCTTTGCCCGTCCTGGTCCGCAGAGAGGTACAGTAGCGCACACCAGACGCCATTGCCCGCCGTCAGCTCAGCCGTGGTCGCGGTCGCGGCTGAGGCACAGTCCACTGGGTGGAGCATGCACACGCAAGTATATGACGCACGGACGCGCAAACGTGACGCAGCCCAGCGGAGATACTGGATCTCGGGTTACTTGCTGACGTTATGGGGATTGCTCTCGCGGATCCGGTGTCCGGTGTGCTCTGCTCGCATAGTCGTCCTCCTGGCCGGCTCCTGTGTAGCAATGACTGGCCAGCATCACGCTTGGCGTGTGCGTCGCGTCGCCCACCGTCCATCCCATCCTATCCCGCAACCGTCATCCTATCCGATCCAGCGCCCGTCATTGCACTCCTGCGTTTCTCCCCGCCATTGGCGGCCCTCACCGGGCCTCCCCCAGCGGTCCTAACCTTTTTCTCCGCACGCGACGCGACGCGGACCTTTCTGCCATCGCACCGCTCCATCCGGCCAATCTGCGTTGGATCGTTTGTACGCTCGCCCGCCGCCGCCGCCGCCCGAGATCCTTCTGTTTTCCCTTTCCTTCCTCCAGCATCCGCTCGCTTCTTCGCCCGCCAGCCGATGCGAGAGTTGCAGGAGCCGTTCCAGGCACGCCGCGCTATTACGCAAAATGAGGAGGCTTGAACTAACTCCTTCTGCCGTTGGGAAGTCGAACTACCAAGCAAAGAATCCGCCCAAGGCGTTACGCCATCTCCTCCATCGCTCATCCTCGCAGACGCGCGAAGAAGGAAAAGGGGGCCATCCCCTCCTTCTTCTCTTCCATCCTTACATCGAATTGCCTCCTCGCTCTGGACTACGGGGTGAAGGCCGTGGGAACGTGTTTTTTCTTCTTTTATTTTCATGGGCAAAAGACCTTGCTTGACACGACGCTTCTCTCTGGGGTCGCCGGCTCGACAGAGGTGCCAGTCCAGTGGGTACAGGGCCACCAACCCCCCCCTCCCCCAACCCCCCAAGGGACAGACGCTACGGGGTACGGCGGGGCAGGAACAGGAGCGCAGGGAGATTGATTATCTTCTGATTCCTCCCGTAAGATGGGGATCAACAAATGGCGGACTTGCATCTGATATCTTTGGACGACCGAGCAGGTCACCTCCGAAAACTACATAAACCCGAGCTGACTTCTTGGACACTGTCATTCCCTCCCTCCCCCGCACCCGCACCATTGGCACGGACGGATTCTCCGCTCGCCTGTCCTTCGTTAATTTTCCTTTCCACTCCGGATCCATTTGGCACCGTCTCCAGCTTGCCTCCTCCCACTCTCAGTCCCAGCTGGAAGGGGCCCGAGCACCGGCTTTGCTCACACCTCGCCATCAGCTGCCTTCGGGCCCCGTCGTGTCGTGAAGGTCCCGAGTAGAGACTTGCAAAAAGTAAGCGTGAAGAGCCTCCGACGACGACGACGACGTCTTCGACGCACTACGCTGACGCGCGCGAGGACGCTGCTGCCTCCCTTCGCCTTTGCAGTGGGCGCCCTCGACTTGACGCTCGGAGCCATCGTCATTGGCACCTGGCTCAACATCTGGCTCCAAGGCTTCAGCTTCATGCAATGCTATGTCTACTATCGTCGGTTCCCCAAGGACAAGATGATCCTCAAAATTCTCGTCGGCTTCCTCCTCCTTGCCGACACGCTCAACACGATCCTCGACTGTCATTTCACTTATTCCTACGGCGTTTCGCAGTTCGGTGAGTAGATGGCGCGGCTGGTTGCGTGGGTGGTGGCGACGGGCAGCTGGAGTCGACGCTCTTCGCTGAACATTCATCTGCCTCGCTCTTCGCTGCAGGCAACATTAGCTACCTCGCTGTCTCCGTCCCCACGTTCAACTCGGACCCGATTATGACGGGCATCGTGAGCTTCCCCTACCTCCTCAACCCTCTCGTCCGTCGTCCGTTCCCAGCGTGCGTATACTGACCAATCCCGTCCCGCGCGCTCTCCTTCCGCCAGATCTCCTCCACCACACAAGCTTTCTTCGGTTGGCGCGTCATGAAACTCTCTCACTCCGTCTTCATCGCCACCATCATCTGGTTCTTCGCCGGCCTGCAGTTGCGTGAGTCTCGTGTAGGGGACGCTTTGACACTCGGTGTTGGGACGGGCGAGGCTAATTAGCGAACTTTTGCACGCCCTTCGACTGCAGTCGCCTCCCTTGGAACTACCATCGCCTGTACGATCATTCAGCATGTGAGCCCTCTCCCCAGTCAAGAGCTCATTTCCGTCAGCCGTCCTTTCACCTGGTTCGCTAATTCCTGCCTTTGCCCACACACAGTTCGACCAGTTCCACAAGTTTGGCTTCATGGTCACCCTCTGGCTCGCCGGCAGCGCGTGCGCGGACTTGCTCATCACCACCACGCTTGTTTATCAACTGTCTAAGAGCCGTACCGGATTTGCGGCCACAGACGAGTGCGTTTCCCGAGTTCTTGTCCCGCTCCTGTGCCTCCTTACGCAGCTCACCCGCCGCTCGCGACTTTATATATCGCCACGATTTCAGCTTGATCACGCGCCTCGTCCGACTCACCCTCCAGACGGGCCTCATTACCACCACGTTCGCTATCGTTGAGTGAGCACCAAGCCGTCTTTTGTCGTCGCCATCGGTTCGTCGTCGCTCACGCGTTCGTTCATCTTCCGGGGCTGCCTTTTAGTCTCATTCTCTTCCAGTGCTTTACCAACAACCTCCACCTGGTAAGCAAGGCCGCGCATGTTCGGGGCGTGGCGAGCGTGGCGGTTTTACCTCCGCAAACCCATGTCACGGACGCTTATCTTTACCCCCTCTCGCACCGCCGTTCCTCATCTCAGATCTTCAACCTGCCGCTATGCAAGCTCTACACCAACTCGCTCCTCTCGACGCTCAACGCTCGTTCCGGCGGCTGGTCCACAGGCATGTCTCTGCCTGAAGAGTCGTCGTCCGCCTCGCGCAACCGCAGCAGGAGCAGGAGCGTGGGCGGCGGCCGTCAGAAGTCGAACGTGCCCAACTTCCAGCTCAGCTCGCACCTCTCGGCTCGCAGTCATCGGGAGAGGCAGGCCAACCTGGACGGCGGCATCACGGTGATGGAGACGGAGATGGTGCGCCATGAGAGCATGGACCTCGAGGACCGCAAGGCTGTGCGCGCCGGGCTTGCCATCGGCGGTAAGGAGTCCATGGTCACCGCCGGGCGCTTCAACGACGGCGCGGACGGTTACGACAACGGACATATTGGCGTGCCGGACAATGCCGACGGGCACGGGACCGAGCTCACCAGCCCATACTATGCCACCCACCACCTGCCCCAGTTCCGGCGCGAGCAATCGCGCGACGATTTGCACAGCGACACGACCCGCTGAGCTATCGGAGCCAGTCCTTCCTTCCTTCCTTCCCGTTGGGACCGTCGCCACTCCATGATGAGCGTCACACCGCCCCCCCCCTCCCGTGTTAAGCCGCTTCCGGCCACGCTGCAAGGAAAGGGTAGTGAGCGCATCCCTGGATACCCGATCCGTCACGACATGCTTTCTATTCTGTTCCCCACGACGCCGACACTCGTTCTGGATTTTTCTGTCTTTCTTTTATGTTCCCGGGGGACTTGGTTTTTTCTTTCTATTCCGCGGTCTCCTCTCTGTCTTCTGTCCGTCTGTCCTTCTGTCCATCTGTCCGTCTATCTGTCTGTCTATCAGTCCCGTGGTTCGTTCTTGGGCCGTCCCTTCGTTCGCTCTTTCCTCGCTCGCATCGAAAAACCGTCGTTCTCCACCCTCTCCCTTCTCCCCTCTTCCACTCACCCCGCCACGGGAGGTTGGGCAGCGCACGGACACGTGGGTGGACGCCCGCCCGCCCGCCCGCCGGCCGACGGCGACGATTCACCTCTCTTTTTTCATTTTCTTCATCATAATGGAGGTACGGCGACGCAGACAGATAGATGTCAATAAACGGAGCGCGTCCATCCATCCATCATGATCAAAAACGTCGACGGACGGACGGACGGACGGCCGCAAGCGATCGAGTGGCAGCTGCCAACTGCTACAGTCAACCCTGTCTGTTAGCATACGGGTCCATAGGCATGCCTTCACATAGTGCATGGCGATCTCCCTTTCCCGTTTGCTCCCCAGCCAAAAATTAACTAATCCCAGCCAAAACACTGGTCTATATGCATACTGACATACCCGCATATTGCATAGCACTGGCACCGGTGCCGTCCTTACCAGTTATGCGCCCTCTGCATAGTTAGGGTTGAGGGTCACGTGCATCCTCGTGGGTCGTTTCTGTTGGCGGCGACGCGCACCGTGGTTACGCGGCTGAAAGCGGACATGACTATGTAGGCGAATGTGTTGCTGCCGTTTTCCTCTTTGTATGCTCTCTTAACAATAACGAACCAGTAACATCCACTTTCGTCCATCCACCGTCAGTTCTAACATTACTACACGTGGGTGCTTGTCCGCGTTTCACCATCTCTTTCAAAACATGTCAACGAGCAGCGTGAACAAGCCGATCTTCGACAATTCTTTTCTGCACACGCTTCTTCTTGAACATGGTTGTGTTATGACGAGTACATACTCTACAGTAAAGCTTGGAATTCATGTCTTGATGGACTCTATCGACTGTGGCAACGACTGCGGCAAATATGCATAGACCCCTCTGGGTAGTCAACCTCCCGCATACTGCATAGCACTCGGGCTATACAACTCCTATGCTTATAGACGGGGTTGAGCCCCACGCGTCACCGCTCGGCTCGGCTCACCTGGGCTGGGCTCGTAGGACGGCGAGAGGGATGAAATGATCGACCGACACCGAACCCCGCCGGGCGGTGTGCGAAAATTGAATGAGCGCGAGTGAGCTATAGCTAGCTAGCGCTGACTGGCTAGACGCTGGCTTGTGTGTGTGTGTGCGCGTGTGAGAACGGCGGACGAGGACGGCGGGCGGCTTGTTTCGCACGCTTGCAGCTTGATTGATTGGTTAGTTGCTTGATTGAACGAATGAATGAATAAGTGAAAAGAATGCATGCATCCTATCCAACCTTGGGAGAGAGATGGCCATGCTTATGCTTGGTCGATCGACCACGTCACCACGCCACGTCGGCTTTTCGTTGATGAGGAAGGAACACGCGGGGTAGGGGCGCGAGGGGGAGAGGAGAAGGGGCGAATTCCGCTGCGCACGCCTCGTGTTCCAAAGGTGGCTGACTGACTGGCTGGCTGGCTGGTTGGCTAGTTAGCTATGCTCTACACAGTGCCGGTACGCTCGACAACACCCGAGAGGAGAGGACAGGAGAGGAGAGGGCATGGTAGGGGCGAGGGGCTAAGGGGAGCTGGGAGGGGTCGATGGACTGATCGAACGGTCGGGCGGAGGAACGGGAGAACGGCAGACAGGATGAAAGAGGGGGGGGGGATGTGCAGGGGGAGCGAATGGGACAGGAGAGGAGGGAGGAGGGCATACGGGACGGCGGGCGAGATCTGCGGGACGGACGGCTGGGATGCGCTATTCAAACAATTGGATGGAGAGAATGCGGTGGTCTCGACCAAAAAAAAAGAGTGAGAGACGAGTGCGAGCGAGCGAACGAGAGTGGGAGAGAGAGAGAGAGAGAGAAAGAGAGAGCGAGTGAGAATGTGAGGGCGGGAGGGGAGGGGAAGTGTGACCGACAGGAGCGGGCGAGCGACCTGTTCAATGCGGCCGTGAGGCAGGCAGGCAGGCTACACAGCAGGGGACGGGGGCGACCAAAAGGAAGGGACGAAATGGAACAGAAAGAGACCCAGAGAGAAAGGGGAAGGGAAGACCGCGGAAGCGACGGAACGAAGACGCCTGAGGGAGGGGAAAGGAAAGCCGTCGTATACAGAGCAAGGAAGACAGAGAGGAGCGAGCAGAAACGCGAGAAAGAAGGAAAGACCGGGGGGGCGGGGGTATGGGACTCGAGGCCACGATAGATGAGGAGTGGGTGGGTACACGTTCCATCCGCTTTTTCAGGGTTTCCAACGCCGCCAAGCCGAGTCGATCGACCGGACCTTCCTTCTTGCACCAGCCGAGCGAGAGACCCTTCGGAGATGACTGGTAACCCTTGAACCGAAAGTGAGAGAGAACAAAAAAGATGCTGGGAGAAGAGGATCCAGGTGATCAATCCTGAAGAACGGTCGACGGACCGACGAGCCCACGCGTTACGTCGCCTCGCCTTATGTCGTGCGAAGGAGCATCCAGGCTCGCCACAGCGATGGCGCTTGCTTCAGCTCAGCCGTTCATGTTCATCGAAGACATGTCGTGCCCTTCGAGATGGGTCGGCGGGGGGTGAGCGCCGCCGCCACCGCCCGCGACCGCGGCCGCGGCGGCCATCATGGCGTCTGAGAAGACCATCGCCGGCTGCGGCGGGACCTGTCCGGGGCCGGGGGCAGAAGAAGGGAGGATGGGGACGTGAGAAGGATCAAAGTCGGCTTGGACGACGGGCTGAACAGAGTTGACGAGCGCCAGCTGGTCCGCCGCCAGTGTCGTCGCGGTCGACATGGGCTGGGCCGACATGGCGAACGACTGCGACGACGGGGCGGGCTGTCCCTGCCCTCCGGGCAAGGAGAGGAGCAAAGACGCCGCCTGATCCTGCTGACGCTGTTCGATGGCGGCCTGCAAGTGTGCGTTCTGGTCGACGTAATGGCCCTGTATGGGCGGGGTCAATATCGACCTGGGGTCAACGGCCTGGAGGACGGAAGCGACGGCCTGAGGTTGCACGATCTCGTGGCTGATCGACTCCTGGCGCTGCATCATGGGGCGGCCCGGAATGGCGGAGGAATAGGGCAGCATCGCCATCGGGTTCATCATCGCAGATGAGCCGGCCATCTGACGCGCCATGTGGTCCGGCATCTGTCCACCGTCGTGACCGGGAACGGAGGTGGAGACGGCCATGAGCGGCGCAACCTGAAGCCAGAAGGAGTGCTCAAGCTTGTGAAGCTGGCCACCATGACAGTACTGCGGGGCAAAGGGGGGGAAGGTGTCGAAAAGGAGGGACGAAGACGATTAGGAGGCCGTCTGGACGAATCTGGGCCGTGTCGACTCACGTGCGCAACGACTTTGACCTCGCCGCTCTGGCTCTCGATGGTGGGCGTGCCAGAGAGGATCTTCTCATCTTCCTCCCACGACAACCAAGACGGAAGGACGGGCGAGCTGAAGACGGCTTTGATGCTCGAGGAGGACGCCTGTGGGTCCCAGACGCGAGGTTGCCACGACCATTTGAGCCTGCACATAAGGGCGGAAAAAGGGGAGCGAGCGGCGGGGGAGGAAGAAAGAGAAGAAATAGGCAGAAAAAGGCAGACGTTATCAACATCGCCATCCTCGAGCAAATTGCCAGCCAGGCCGGGCCGAGACCGCACCGCTCACCCAATATATGCAATCTTCTCCGGCGCGCCAGCAATCTTCCTCGAAAACTCGCGAAACGTCCAACCTCCCTCTGGGAGCTTTTTCGCTTCAATGTTCCAGATGTGGTTTCCTTTCGAAGACGGGAAGACGGGAAGGGACGGACGGGTGAGGATCCGAGGGATGAACGAACGAACGAACGAACGGAACGAACGGATGTTAGGCCCACCTTTGGACTTTGCCTTTTTTCCATCCTCGTTGAACCTCGATATGAGCGGCTGCGTCCAGAGATACTGCTTAAGCTTCTTAATCGATACCTCCTCATCGCTCACGCCCTCCCGTTCGAGCTCCTCATGAAAGGCGTTGGTAAAAGCTTGGATGCGAAACTTGAAGGGACGGAAGTCGGGAGATTCGTCGAGGCGTTGCATCTTTTTGGGCATGAGCGTCTGGTGGATGTGTTCGCCTTTTGCGTCCGTCGCTTCGACTGCGGGAACGAACGAGTGACAACGGGAACGGGTAAGAAAGACGAGGATGGGTGGGGTTCAGCTAACTGCGACTCCTATCACATCACATCGAGAAACAAAACCACGAAAGCCGGAGAAAGACGCCGGAAAAGGGAACGCACGATTGGAACAGATGCGGTTCAAGAACTGCAAGAACACAGCGTCCAGCCTCGCCTTGAGCTCCGGTTCGATAGCCGGCGGGGCTGGCTGACCGGAGGAGGCCGAACCGCCGGGGAGGGGCACGCTGGCAAACGGGCCAGGACTGCCGTTGGGGCTGAAATGCAGGCCGGCTTCGGGGACGACGGCGTTGAGGCTGCTCCTCCTCCTCTTCCGACCCGAGTCGCCGTCCGTGCCGCCCCTCGAGCTCGACGCCTCGTCCGTCGTGCCTTCGCTCGATGGCTGGCCGGCCCAGGACGAAAGGTTTTGAGAGAAGGCTTGAGAGGAAGGCGACGACTCGGCGGACGGGAGCGCGGACGGCGCGGCCGTGTCGACCTTGACGGGGCTGGTCAAGGTGAAGGTGGAGGAAGGAGCAAAGGCCGATCCGCTGGTGTTCGACCGCGGACGGCTGGGCGCCGAGGTGAGCGGCGGTTGCGCCATCAGGGAGGCGGTCGTGCCGGTGGGCGACGTGGGCGTCGATTGGATGGCGAGCGGAGACGGGACAAGAGGCAGGTGCTGAGACCCGGCCACGCCGGTGACCGGCTGGGAGCTCAAGGGCGAAGCCTGAGCAGAGCGCGACGTGTTCGTCAACGCCGACATCAGCAACGAAGGCTGGGGCACCGCCGACGGTGGCTGGCTGTGCAGCTGGGGCACGACGGGGGCGGACTGGGTGTGATGGAGTGGAGGTGGAGTGGGCGGGGTGATCTCGATGCCGTCGGCTTCGAGCTTGGCCAGCTTGTTCGCTTGATCGCGATCCTGGACAGGTGAGCCGCGCTGCGTGCAAGCAATCAGCCATTGCGAGAAAAGGAGAGTCAGCTTAAAACGCCGCGCCGCTTACGACGGGCGTGCCCATCGTCGCTAAACTCACCTTTTTATCTCCCAACATCGACGCCGTCCCACCATCCAGAGGAGCACCCATAGCTTGTCCGACTCGCATAACGTCCACGTTGGTGGCAGCAGCAGCAGCAACAGCGGCGGCAGCGGCAGCCGCGGCCGCCTCGGACGACGCGCCGCGAAAACCGAGCTCGCCAATGAGGGCGAGCTTGCGCTGCAGATGGCCCAAGTGACCCGCGCTACCGGCATGATCGCCGCGGGAAAAGTCGGCGTTGGCGTGACTGGCAAGTTGGAGGATGTCGTCCAACAACTGGCCGATCTGGCCCATCCAATCTTGTCCATCCGACTGGCCCTCCCCCGCCGCCGCAGAGCTGTTTCCCCGTTCTCGCGTCTCCGATCCGGGCTGGCCTTGGCACCGGCCGTGCAAAAGAGCGGGCGGCGCCGTCGCCGACGGGACGATGCTCAACGCGGGCGCTGAAGCGAGCTGTTGAGGTTGTGAAGAGACGAGCGGGGCCAAGACGCTGGGTACGACGGCGCTCATGGACAGTCCGTCTTCCAGCGTCATCGTCTGCCCGGAAGGTGGCACGCTCATCTCCACGTCGGGCCTGCTCTGCTCCACGACGGCAACACCGGGCCCGGATGTCACATTGGCGGCGACGTCCCCGCTACCAGCGCCGATCACCCCGGGCGCTACGGGCACCGCGGCATTCGCCGGAGCGTCAGCGGCCATGATTTCGGCCATGCTTGCGCTCATACCGGCCGACACGGTGGCGGGAGTGAAAGTGTCTGGCAAAGGCAGTCCGCTGGCGTCCGCGACAGTGCTCGCCAAGGACGCAGCGAACTCGTGGGCGGACGAGTGTAGGGCGGAGGGCTGCTGCCATGCGTCGGGCAGACCGAACGGGGCGTGGTCGTAGACGGGCGAGCGAGGCACGCTGGTGAGAGCGTCCGCACTGGAGGTGGCGGGGGCGGCGGTGAAGGAGGGAAGCAGGGCGCTGGGGTCGACGGACGCCGACGACAAGGCGCCGAGGATGGACGATGCGAAGGTGGGGTCGACGTCTGCCGAAGGTGGATGATGCGTCCTCACCAGTTGGGACACGCCCTCCGGGTTCGTGGCGCGTCGAGGGAGGGGTCGACGAGGGAGATGATGGAGCTGGATAGGCGGGTGTGACGACAGGGTGGCAAAGGCGGTGGCGGCCGCCTCCACCTGCGAGACGGTCGGCTGGGACGGAGGGGGAGCAAGAGGGCCGCCGTCGTGCTGAGATGGAACTTGGGCGTGCTGGGCAGCGTCCAAAGGTTGAGGTTCTGCCGACCGGTCCGACGTGATCGGCGGCCCGGCGGAGGCCAGCGCGATGTCGGAAAGGTTTGACGACGTCACGTTGGCGGGCGGGGACGAGGGGCTGAGGGCGTGGTTTTTCTGGTAGAGCGCTCGAGGGGAGGGGTGGCCGAGTGGGAGGAATGTTGCGAAGGAGCTGAGACGGAGGAGAGGACGGAGAGGAGGAAAAGCCTACGAAGGGACGAGGAGAGCGTCGATGGACGACAAGACAGGATACAGAGATGCGGGCGATGCGAGGACGGGCGGGCAGTGGAGGGAGCGGAGGATGGAGGTGTGGAGGGAAGAGGAGCGGAAGAACAAGCCAGTTGTTGCGAACCTGGACGAGACGAGGAGGGGCGCCGGACGTGAGCGAGCGAGTCGACCCACTGGTGGGCGCGGCGAAACGAAGAATTCTGGATGCGGTGGGAGTGTCGGCGCCGGCGTCGAGACGTGAGACGTGCGACCGACGGTGGCGCCGATCGTTGTCGTCCGTCGGTCCATCCTTCCTTCCTCCGTTCCAACTCGAACTCACCTAAGGCGGAAAGATGGTCCCAAGAGCCAGAGCCAGAGCCAGAGCTTGAGCTTGAGCTTGACGGAAGATGGAACGGAGGACGGGGGAAATAGAGGCCCGGGAGGGGGGGTCTGAAGTCGAAAAGGAGATGTGAGGCGAGCAAAAGGGACGGGGCGCCTGGGTCGCCGTCCGTCGTTGGAGCCCTTGCCGGGGGCGAGGGGGTAGACGGAGAGAGAGGGAGACGGAGACGGGCCTCGTTCGATTCGATTCGATTCGATCGTCGGACGACCTGATCTGATCTGACCTGACCGGTGCTGTGCTGTGCTCTTTTAAGGGGGCGGCGGCAAGATACTTTTGGGATGGAGCGGGAGGAGGAGTGGAGCGCTCCTCGTCGGGTCGTGCGAGGGGAAAGGAAGGCGAGGGGCACGACGAGCGTCGTTCCCGTTTCGTTCGTCGGCGGGCCGAGCGCTCTAAGTTCACACACGGTCTGTCTGTCGTCGGTGCCAGGTTCGGGTGGTGTGGTGAAGGGAGGAGGAGTAGGTGGGGGACGAGGATGGAGGAAGAGAAGCAAGAAGCCGGCCGCGAGGGCTCGGCTGGGGACGGCGGCGGAGGCGGAAGCGGGAGGAGGAGGGAGTTGTAAATGGATGACGGCGGGAGAAGTGGCGAAGGAGGGAGGGATGGGAGTGGGAGTGGGAGTGGAAGAGAACGCCAGGCACGACAAGCTAAACGGCGAGGTCCACTCGAACTCGGTCGGGGCCAACGGTCAGTCCGACGACGGAAGGACGGAAGGACGGATGGATGAACGGACTACATAAGCAATAAGCATTAGCAGCGAAGAAACATTATCGAGGCAGGCTCGCAGAAAGATCAGCAAGATCAGATCAGGCAGACAGATCCGCGCCAACAGCCGCCGGGTGAGGTAGGAAGTACGTAAACACGACATCACATTCCCACATTCGCACATTCCCACCGCCAATCCAGCCAGCCAGCAACTGCCAACACGATCATGCTTTTTTTTTCGCCCCAGCCTCGCATCGCATCGCCAGCGGGCCCTTCGCACGACGTCCGCACACTCGCCCGACGGACTGCCGAGACGTGAGGCAAGCAGACGAGGAAGGAAGGAAGGAAGGAAGAAATGATCGTGGGCGAGTAGGGTTAGGGTTGTATTACCGCAGCACCTTTGCGCGCTCTTCCTCTCTTCACTTCTCTTCTCGCCTCGCTCGTCCTTCCCTCCTTCCTCATCCACCTCTCCCAGCACGTGAAAGGAACAGTCGCCAGCGCCGGTCGCCAGCCACTCCGTCGGCGATGACGTGACGTGCTCGGTAGAGACAGCCAGCGAGTCCCACGAAAGACGCACGATGTTTCTCCTCCCATGCTGCCTCGCTTCGGTTCGTTCGGCTCGTTCGCATCGATACCTCGTCCTCTTTCCTCCTTCCTTCCTTCCTTCCTTTCTTTCTTTCTTTTTTCCCACTCATCCGGCACACGACAGTCTGCGCTTGCCATCCTTCCCACGGCGAGGGCAGGATTCGGAGCCTTCGCCATGTCGCGACCTCCAAGTGCCGATATCGATATCTTAAATTCCAGCATTACATAGAACCCGACGCTCGTCTTCCCAACGGCCAGACCACGTCCCTCCCGTCTTGGTGAGGGTGCGTCTGGCTTTTTTTCTCCAAGACGCTTCGGGTGTCAGATCTGCTGGACATGTTTTTTCTGTTTTTCTCTCTCTATCTCTCTCTCCTCGCCGGATGTCATGTACGTCTCCTCGTGTCGCCCGTTTTCGAAACGTCGTTCGTTGCAAGAACCTAGCACAGCATCGCAGAGCGTTAGGGTTAGGCGCCTAAAAAAATGGGGAAGAAGAAAAGAAGAAAAAAATCCTTTGGAGAGGAGAGGGGAGAGAGAATAGAGTGTGGTCGTGTGCCGACAGCGAATACGAAAGGGGCCGTAAAGAAAAACAAGAAAAACAAGAAAAAAGCATGGTACTATCTATGTGTACTGGTGCGCAAGCGACGACGCCGACCACAACTACGTATCTATCTGCTCCTGCGCCCTGCCCCTTCATGCTGCCTTCTTGACTTGTGCGTCCGCCGCTGTCGTCGACGCGTCTGCGCCAGTCTGTACGACGAGCAAGCCGGCCCTGATGCCAGAGGCGACCACGACGGCCGCCGCGTCGCCCACCGTCTTCCTAAACTCGCTCGACACGTTTGAAAAATCGGGCGGTGGCGACGCCTGCTGCTGCTGCTGTTGTTGTTGAAGGCGCGGGTCAGCCGTGAGCGGCGCCGGGGTGACACCGCCGGAAGTGCCCGGACCCGTGCTCGGTCCTCCCGCGAGGAGGGCGGCGGCGGCCGAGTGCGGGCCGTGGTGATGTCGGTCCCGGTCGCGATCGCGGTCGCGTTGGTATAGGGCCGACTCCTTAAGCAGCTTGAGCATCTCCTCGCGGTGCGTGAACGCCGGTAGCCGTCGGCCTCTGCCGAGGAGGACGAGGAGCGAGCGCGGGAATCCGCCCTCAGGTCGGGCTGAGGCCGTCGCCTTGGCCTCGTCGACGAGGGTGCGTAGGGGCGTGCGCGTCGACACCGTCCGCACCTCGATCCGGCTCAGCGCTGACTGCGTAGGAGGGGGGTGAGCGGGCGAAGGGGAGGGGGACGGGGTGGGCGAGGAAGAGCCAAAGTACATGGCGAACGCCAGGTCATCCTCCATGTCCGACTGCAGGCGCGTCTCCGTCGTCTGAGGCATAAACGTCGGCGGCACGTCTTGCGCTGTGGCCGAACGAACGGTGTCGGCTGCCGAGTGAGCGACCAATGCGACGTCCGTCAGCGCCAACCACCGGAAAAGCGATGAGACGAAACAAGAAACGGCGACACGGCGACGTACGTACCATGATGATACGTATCGACGCCCGACGACGGCGCAGCGCCAAAGGCAGCACGAGCGGGAAGCGGCAGCCGAGCGAGGAGCTTCTTCTCATCGAGGAGCGAAGCCGCGTCGTCGTCCTCGTCGACGGAGCGCGAGATGCGCACGATGGTGGCCGTCGCCATCACGTTGACCGTGCAGAGGTGTACGACTAGCTCCAATGCGGCGCGGCTACGAGCGAGCGGGAAAAAGTCAAAGGCCAGGACGGGTGAGTGAACGACATCTGTCGAAAACGAAGGAACGGAAACTCACTCGTCCGGGCCGCCAAAAAAAGCGAAGAAGACGTGCTGCCCGCCGGGCGAGGCCAAATCGAACGAGCCGGGACCTTCGAGGTAAAGCTGTTTGCGAGGACAGAATCAAAACAGGCAGGAACAGTGGTCAACCAACGGACCGCGACAGCCTCTCCAGTCCCCGAAGCCGGAAGCATACTGGGTAGAGAGAGACTCACGCCGACGTTCGAAGGGCTTTCCGCAAACACCCTCCTGACGAACTGCGCCTGCTGAGGTCCGGTGGGATGGTGATGGTGGTGGTGGTCGGCGCCGCCGCCTCGTCCGACGGCAGAGCCGAAGATACTCTCGAAGGGGTTGGGGATGTATGGCGACGTTGCGCCCGGCGTCCTCGCCCCCGGAGTCCTCGCCGGCGCGTCGTCATAGGGCGACATGGGGCTAACGACGCCGGCGCCGGCGCCGTGGCCGTACCCTTGAGGGGGCAAGATCCAGGGCAAGACGACAAGGTCGGAAGCCTGTTCTCTGGCGCGACCGCAGACAATGTCGCCAAACTCGTCCGTGCTGACGATGGCCATGCTGGAACGCACGGGGACGTGGTTGAGCTGGCCAAAAGTACGGAAGACGTTGATTACCGGGTCGGAGCGCATCGTCTCCTCCGACTCGGACACCTTCATGACCGCTGACGTCCGCTCCGTCAGCTCGATCAATCGGAGTGCGTCCACCGCCAAGGACGGGCCGATGGAACGTGAGGCGGTGACGGCCAAGGTCGACACCAGCCGCTCCTCTCCGACCGCACCCTGCTTCTCCTTCTCCTTCTCCCTTTCCTTTTCTGTCGACGACCGGCCCTCGCGACGTCTCAGAGTCTCGCCACCAGGCTTGCTGGACTCGTGCGCGCGGGTCGTCGGAGGAGGAGGCGGAGGCGGAGCGTAAGGGGGGTGCAAAAGCTGGACAAAGGTCATCAGTGCCGGTAGATGTTCCATCCTACTCAACACGACCAGGAGCCTCTTCGTAACAGAGGACGAAGCGTCGCCCGCCGCCGCCGCGTCTGCGTCGTCATCGTCGTCGTCGTCGTCGTCGCGCATCTTCTCGTCCTCCTCGATGACGCCGGTGCTAAGGACATGACCGTCCCTCTCCAGCGTTTTCGATCTGTTGAGCTTGCGGTGCTTGGCCGGATAAAGGAAGAGGGTGAGTGGGGTGGTGATGCAGGTGGAGACGAGGGCCATGACGACGAACATGGAGAAGACGCGCGTGTCCAGGATTCCGGCGCTCAGGCCGACGTTGAGCACGATGAGCTCCACGAGGCCCTTGCAGCTCATAAGGGTGCCGATCGTCGCGCTTTCCCGCCAACTGAAGCCCACGAGTTTGGCCGTGCTGGCGCAGCCGCCGAGCTTGCCGACGAAGGCGAGAACGATGATCAGGACGGTATAGCCCCAAATAGTGCCCGTGTTGAGCGAGCCGAGGTTCGTCTTGAGACCGGAAAGAGCAAAGTACTGTCCGGGAGGACCGTGATCAAACGGGGAGTAAGGGAAACGAGCAGTTGCAGCGGTGAGGAGCGAGAAACGTTGGAAAAGCCATCCGTCGCGTGTCCAACAATAGAGGGGATACGCACCAAGGGCAAGAAGACGATCGACACGAGATCCTCAAACCTTTCAGTGACGGCGACGGCGAAGCCTTTCTCGTGAGGGATGATGAGACCGACGAGGAAAGCTCCGAAAATCGGGTGCACACCTGCAGGGACGAGCGAGAGGACGATGACGAAGTGAGCTCGACGAGACGAGACGAGACGGACCGTGTGCGCGACAGATGGGATAAGTCGACTGGCTTACCGATCACATCGGTGACCCAGGCACTGATGAGGACGAGGAGCAGGGTGAGGGTGATCATGCTCTGCGTGGGGCCATTGTCGAAGCTGCCGCCCCTCCTGGCCAACCAAAGGAAGACAGGTTTGATGATGAAGAAAAGGACAAGAGTCCATGCGACGGCGCAGAGGAGAACCCATAGGGCAGTGAGACCTGTGGCCGCGTTGACGAGGGCAACGGTAAGGGCGAGGAGGATCCAGCCGACGACATCGTTGCCCACTCCGGCGGCGAGGACGAGGACGCCGACGTCGGTCTGAAGGAGCTTGAGCTCGGTGAGGATGCGAGCGAGGACGGGGAAGGCGGTGATGGCCATGGCGACGCCGGTGAAGAGGAGGAAGATGCCAAAGCTGACCGAGTCCTTGTTGATGAACTGGTCGTAGATGCCCACGCTGACAGCGGCGCCCAGTCCGAAGGGGATGACCATGCCGGCGAGGCTGACAGAGAGGCTCTGGAAGGCGCACCGACGGATGACGCGAAGGTCGGTCTCGACGCCGACGAGGAAGAGGAAGAGGACGAGACCGAGGGAGGAAACAAGGTTGAGGTAGGGCAACGAAGGCGAGGGGAAAATGTGCTGGGTGAAGCCGGGGACGTGACCCATGACGGTGGGGCCGAGAAGGATGCCGCCGATGACCTCGGCGATGACGCGCGGCTGGCGGAGGCGGGAGAGGAGCAAGCCGAGCAGGCGGGTGACGATGATGATGATGCCGCTGAGAGAAGGACGAGCGAAAGGGTTCGAGTGAGTTGTCAGACAGTGCGAGGCTGCGCCCAAGATGAGCGAAGAACGCACGCTTGAATGATGAAGAGGAGGATGGGCTGCGTTTAGCGTAGGGGAGGAGGAGGAGGGTCAGGCCCGACGCTTGGCAGGTGAGCGCGTAAGACGGAGGAGAGGACGAGGGCGCGCACATCACTCGGATCGACTTCGGTAGGGTCCAAGCCTTGGATGATCCCTGACGGCGCAGCGCTGCGAGATGCATCGAAAACAGCGGGCGAGGTGCGAATGCAGAACAGAAAAGAGTCGGTCAGTCCACCATTCATCCATCCATCCATCCATTGATGCGCTGGTCGTCGTCGTCACGAGCCTAGCGGCCACGAGACCCGCCCGTCCACTCACCCCGCCCTCTTCACCCATTCTGGGCGACCCAAGACGCCCAACGAAGGCGCCATCCAGGCGGTCGGCGGCGGCTCGCTCAAGTGGGGGTCGAATCGTTCGATCCGCTCGATGTGGGCGGTCGTGTCGTCCGCCTGCCGTCAATCGCCGCGGCAGATGGGGTGAGGGAGAGGGCGGAGAGAGGAGCAGGGGGTAGGAAGAGGAGGAGGCGGGGTCCCGAGAGAAGACAGATGGCGGACGGGGCACGTCTGATGGACGGAAGAGGGAAAAGCGATTTGTACCGTGTCCTTGACCTTAACCTTGACCTTGACCTTGATCTTGACCTGGAGAGTTTCGTCCGACACGTGCAAGTCGTGCTTGGCTTGGCGAGTCTCCGCGTGGGGTGGGCGGACGAGAGAGGGCAGAGGGCAGCTAGTTATCAGCGTTGGTGTGCCTGACCTGTAGATAGCAGCAGTCTACTCCTGAAGCATCCTGCGCGGCATCGGTTTCGTACGGATCACTGGAAGGGCGCGACGTTCTCGGCGCCTAAAGAGGGGGCCGAGCGGCGATGCGAGCGGATGCGGGGGAGAGACCGAGGTGGAGCGCGTCGGTCGTGTGGACTGCGATTGCGATATGTGTAGGACTGCTCTGCTCAGACCGTCCGTCGGCCCGCGATCCGCGATGGGGAGGATGAATGAACCTGTGCCATCCCTCGTCGCTCATCTCATCCCAATCCGGCAAGGACCCGACGACGAGCGCCCGTGACGCAACCTGAAACCGATCCCAACGCCCGCGCTCGCGCCTCGCCCCCGTCGGATCGGTCGGAAGTGCAAGAGTGCAGCATAGCCAGGCAGGCATCTGCCCCGCTCCGCGCCCCTCCTTCCAACGCCATCTCGTCCACCATCTGCGCACGGGATGCCATGGGCAACGAGCTGTCCAGATGCCCAACGGCAGGCTGCTCGTCACGACGATCGTGAGCATGGGCTACTTCGTGTGAACACAGCCCTGGAAAGAAAAAGACAGCCGGGGCGAGGCGAGGCGAGAGGCGACCTCGGACCGGCAGGCAGGGATGAAGAAAGAGACTGTCTGATATTCATCATCAAGCTCCGCTTTCGTTTACTTCGCCGCTATTCCGCTATCTACAGGCCTGCAGCATGGCTTGCTCGACTTGAGAGCAGGCAAAGAGGCCAGCCGCGGTGAGAACGCGACCAATTCCATCGTTGTGCCGTCTTCCTCTCAGTCGACACGACCTCTGGCCCTGTGGTGGGACGACGACGACGACGGGACGCACAGGCGAACCAAGGCAATTCCCACAAGTGCCGGGCCTCCCTTTTCGGATCGAGGGGGAGCGACGAGCTGTCGGAGGGATGTACAGCCGTTCGCCTGCCCGAGCCCGGGATGAACGGAAATGGGAAACAGAGGAAAACCGTCCGCCGTGGAACAAGTGGCTTCTGGAAGTCAGAGCGATGGCAAAGACTCAGATGCTGGAGTGTCATGATTCCATAATATAAAGGCGCACGCGCTCGTGCCATCGTCCAGTCGTTCGTTCATTTCATGTCAGTTCAAGACGGGAGGTCAACGTGGCGCGACATGGAAATAAGGTCATGGTTATACGGAACGGAGGAAAGCGCAAAGAAAAGAAAGAAGAAAGACGAGCTGTACGAAAGACATCAAGCGTCCGGTCCGGGAAGGGAAACCCTCATGGCCTGGTCGAGGGGGATGCCTCTCTGGAAACTCTTCGTGCCTCGCTCTCCCAGCGCGTGCACCGCTCCCCTCCTCGGTTGAGCTGACAGGAGGGGAGATGGGCATACGGTTTGTCACCGCCTTTGTCCGCTCGCTGGCCTCTTCCTCTTCTCCCTTATAGGAGAAAAGAACAGGTAGCAGGGACGAGAACGGCGTGAAGAGCTGGTGGTAAAGACAAGAAAGAAAGGAAGGAAGGATAGCCGGCTGAACGAGGAAGCAGACACACAGGAAGTCGCCTTGTGGGTTGAACCAGGAGGTCCGATCTAAATCACTAGAGACCACCGAAAAAAAGATCATCCAACCCTGCCCCGCGCAATACGTAGAAGAATAGCCCCACCTTATATACTTCTGGATGAATAGGAAAATATCTAAAAGGTGGACATCTTCTTTCGGCAGCTAGCAGCCGCTCCTCGCCCTGGCCGGCCCAGGGATCAGAAGACCTGCGTCCAGCTTGCACCGAATCCGGGAGCAGGAACGTCATCTTCTCGATAGACGGATTCGAAAGTAAGGAAACCTGCGATTCGAGCGTTGCTTGACCGAGACGGCGACGATGATGAACCTGCGCGAGGCCTGGACGGACTAAGTCAGCGTCTGCGGCGACGCAAGAGCGGACAGGGCGGCGTTAGAGCGGGGATACGCGGTGGAGAGCTCGCCCGCATCCGTCCCATCCTGGGTCACGCTCGAGATCTCGTCTCGTCTGTCTGACCCGGACCAGTTAGTTGAACGACCTGCCCACCTCGTCTTCCCTTCGCTACCACCTCTTGCCGTGGCTGTCTTGCATTCTCCTCCTCGCCTTCTTCCCTATCTTCGTTCCCTTCTCTCTTCTCTGCCCTCCATCGTCGTGTTCCCCTTTCTTCGGCCGTGACGCGGTGACCGAGTGGAGGGCGCCCGGCGATCGATCGTCGTATCACACGAACCAGCGCCTTCCAATGAGCGGTGCGTAATCGCCAGTCCTCCTCGCCTGTCGTCTCCCCCCTCCACCTGCCGCCCTTTGTTCTCTTTCTCTTTTCCACCCCTCTGCACTGCCCGGACGGCCCGCTCCATCAGCCAAGATCCTCATAGACCATTCTAGTCCGCTTTTGCCTCATCTCCCTCTCGCTTCCCCGCCCCGCCACCTCCATCGTCGATACCCGCCCGTGACCACACATCGGTTCCACCATGGGCAACGCCTCCGGCAAGGAAAAGCTCGACGACACTGTCGACGGCGGAGCGCTTGTGCCTCAGGGCGTCTACACGGGCCCTCAGGACTACGACCACGAGGTGGTGCGCAACCTGATCATCGCGCGCAAGCTCGCCCCCTTCTACAAGGGCCTCTCTGACTATGACGAGGCTTGGGACGACGACATGCTGCTGCGGGTCAAGAATGGCGAGCGCCTCTCTTCGGCCACTTCCTCCTCTGCTGCCGCCAGTGCGTCTTCTGGAGCGGCCACCGCCTCGTCTCATGCGCATGTCGAGCAAGAGAGCGGGTCCGCGGGCGGTGTAGGCAGCAGGCTCGGCAAGGCGCCCGTCAAGTCTGCCACCGCGCTTCTCGGAGGATCGAAGTCCAGGGGCGACCATCACAGCCGCAGTCAGCAGCTCATGCTCGAGGCGCAGGTGTACAGAGGAGCGGTGGACTGTCCGATTTGCTTCTTGGTGAGCGTCTCGGCGATCATCCTCCTCCCTCCGTCTTCGTTTCCTCTGTCCCCCCCTCATTCCTTCCTTCGACTTGCGCTCTCTGTACACATGTCTTCTTCTCCAGTATTACCCGCCCAACATCAATCACTCCCGCTGCTGCGACCAACCGATTTGCACAGAGTGCTTCGTCCAGATCAAGCGGGCCGATCCAACAAACACCAACCCGCCCACCTCCGAACCGGCCGCCTGTCCCTTCTGCGTCGAGTCCAACTTTGGCGTCACCTACCACCCGCCTCCCTTCCGCGCCGGGATCGGCGCCCATCACTCCGGACACGGGCCGCATGGACACGGGTACGGGCACAGTTCCACCGCCTCTCCCGACCCGGCCAGTCCTGGCTCGGGCAGCATGGGCAGGTTCGCCGCTCAGCAGGCCAGTAGTCCTGGCGGGAGCTCCGTCGGCAGCGGCGGCGGCGGACACCCCGATTCCGGTGCTACGCCCGAGCCTGGGAGTTTTAGCGGCAAACCGAGGAGGAAGAGTTTCGGTTACACGGATCCTGAGGTCGTCACAACCGGTTAGTCGTCGTCTCCTCATCTGTTCCTTTCCTCGACTACGAGCGATCTCTCCGCGATCATTCATCTGCGTCGGCTAAACGCTGAGCTCCGATCTCTTTAATTGTTTCCCGTTCGTCTCCATCCAACTTTGCTCTTCTACCAACTGTATTCTTCCTTCCTCGATCGGATTGACTACAGACCAAATCCGTCCAGATTGGGAAGCCAAGTTGGCGGCGGTGCGAGCCGCACAAGCTCGGCGTGCCAACCGACGGATCATCATGCGTCAAGTGGGCGACCGGCTCATTCCTATTGGCATCTCCTCTGGGCGCGGTCTTGGCGGCGCGGGGGCGGGCGAAGGTGGGATGGCGCTTATCATCGGAGACGGTACAGAGGCGGGCGGTAGCGGACCTGGGAACGCACACGGTGGAGGTATGGAGGGCGAGGGAGGCGGGACGACTAGGGAACAGAGAAGGGCGATGAGGAGGCGGAACATGGAGCTGGCCAATTATTTGAACAGCCTGGGTATGGGGCAGGACATGGAGGAGGTGAGCGCCTTTTGTTCCCATTCCCGTCCCAGTCCCGAGCGAAATGGACGTGTGCGTCTGTGGCCGCGCCCTTGACCTGGGCGGGGACCGGCCGTGGGAGTGTGTTGACGGACTCGGCGTCTTCTTCGTACCGCAGTTGATGGTCATGGAGGCCATGCGCCTCAGCCTTTTGGAACACGAGGAGGCGCAGCGAAGACAGGCCGCCGAGCGAGGAGAACAGGAAGGTGGTGCCTCGAGTGCCACTGGGGATGACGAGTCTACGACTGCCACGACCGCGACCGCGACACCCGCCGCTGTGGCCGCTCATGACGACGTTGGACGAAGCGCGAGCGATGCTCAGTCTCGAGCCGAGCCTGCTCTGGCGCCCATTGCAGAAACGCAGACGTCGACTCCTAGGACCAACTCCGCAGAACCAGAGCCGCCCGCTCCGTCTGCTCCATTGCCTGAGACGCGTCACGCCAGTGCGGCGGCCTCGTCATCGACAGCACCAGTCACGATCGGTGCGCCGTCCGACTCGGCGCCTACTACCGCACCCGTGCTGACGACCTCTGCCTCTGTTCCCTCCGCCGCTTCTGCTGAAGAGCTTTTCCAATCCTCGGGCTTGTCCTCGTCCGACATGCAACCGTCGCTGAGTTCACAGGGGTACATGCCCTTGGACGATTCCTCCAGTGTCATCAGTAGCACGACGGTCGGGCTCGTCGACGCGAGCGCCAGCGTAGGCGGAGGAGGGGTAAGCGCAACGGACGTGAGAAGGCCTCTCTTGACTCCCTCGGAGCTGTCCGCGTCCACAGCTGCAGAACCGCCCACGTCGTTGCCACCACAAGCCGACATCGGCGGCGCTTCCAATTCCTCCCCTCAAGTGCTCGCCTCTTCGAGCCCCGTCCCTGACACGTCCGCCACTGACGCCGCGGCCGCCGCGACGTCTCCCGGTGCGGAGGTGATCTTGAATGCCGGAGTGCCCGCCTCGGCCCGGGAGCAGCTGTTGTCCACCACGGGAGCGAGCACGCCTGAGGCCGCGGCGGCGGGCAACCTGTCGCGCCGAGACACGCCGCCGGTTGCGCCTGCCGCCTGCACCGGTATCCAGACGACTGGACGAACGACGTTGGGCGACGGTGATGGGGATGCCGTCGCTGCATCTCATGCCCAGGGCAGCTCTCCTTCCATTTCCATTTCCAGCCCCGGTGCGGCTGCCAACACCAGCGCGGGCGTCGATGACGAGGACGGCGCGTGCGCAGCCACCGCAGCCACCGCAGCCGAGCCGAATGGCGACGGCAACGGCGAGGACGGCGGGCGCAGCAGCACGACTCCGCCGTCGGACGAGGCGACTCGACATGGCGACAAGCCCGCCACCGCCGCAGCCGAGGTGGTCGGCCCGGACGGAGGGTGCGGGAAGAAAGTGGGCGGAGGAGCGGCGGCGGCTGCGGGTGTACCTGGTGCGACGACGGAGCACATCGAGGCTGAGGATGATGCGGTGGACGAAGGGGCGAGGGCGGTGAGAGAAGGAGTAGTCCCAGCTGTTTGAAGGGAGGTGGGGAAGGCCATGGGACGTGTGCGGGTGTGAGGATGGTTGTTCGAGTCGGCGGGGAAGGCTGGAGTCGTTGGATTTTGCGAGAGTGCGGCGGTGTCCGTTCGTTCGTGCTGCTTGTCTGGTGGAACGTGTTCATGGTCGGCGTGGGTGGTTTTCGGTGGTTCGTTTCAGTACCTTGACCTTGTGTCCCCTTTGCCTACGACTTCACCTGCGCCTTCCTTCGCCTTCGCTCTCGCTCTCACTCGGCCGGCCGCTTCGCCGCGAGATGTCGCTTTTTGTGCCGTCGTCGAGTGAACCATCATGATTGAGCCTTGCCGGACCTACCTTACCCAATCGACCGCCGCTAGCCTTTCTCTTAGCGACCTAACCAATGGAAGCGTTCTTCATCGTGTCTTCTTGACCCTTGTTCGAATGTGCGCTCCATCCTTCCCGTTATGGGCGTCGCGGACGAACCACTGGTCCTTCAGATGGCGTCCGTTTGCCTGTGTCTCTCTCCGCGCCCTCCCCCTTCTTATCCATCACGTCCATCCGTCACGCGCCCCTCTTTCTTTGTCTGTCTGTCTGTCTGTCCGTCTGCCTTACCGCTCTCGCTCGTCCGAGTCGGGTTTCGGCGCGCATGCCTTTCTAGTCTTTCCTTCATCTCTCCATCCATCTGTCCATCTGTCCATCCGTTCATCCATCCATCCATCCATCCCTTCAGCCGCCCCTTCCTCCTCGCCGCCGCATGTCTCCCTCCCTCTCCCTCCCCCCTTCTTTGCGTAGACTAGGTACATGTGCGCCGGAAGGAGCGTGAAGAAGGACGTCGGCCGTCGATCGGCTCTTGTCTACGGCGTATATGCACACTGCCTGCCGTACGCTGACACGCTCCACTCACTCACTCACTCATTCCTGCCCTCATTCACTCCCCCTTCCCTCATTTGCTCGCTCGCTTTTGTCGACAACTACGGCCTCGATGGATCGTCCCATATATCTAGTCAAGCCGTAGCCAAGCAAGACGGCGCATACGTCGATTGGCCTCCGCAGCCGCAGCGAGCCGGTGTGAAGTGAAGCGAGACGGTTGGGGGCTTGTCTTGGTATGTCATGTCGTACGTACCCTGATCTGCGCTCGGTCGCTCTTTCCTTCCTTCTTTCCTTCCTTTCTGTCAGTCTGCCTATCAGTCTGCCTGGCCTGTCTGCCTGGCCTGGCCCGTCTGCTGCCTGGAGGGTTCAGGTGTGGAAGAGGGGGAGCAGAACGGCGGTCGGAAGAGCGGCTCGTTCGAACGACGGAGGCAAACGTCGGTGGACACGAGCTCGGCAGCCGTTCAAGTTTTTATCCTTGTCCTTGTTTTTGTCCTTGTCCTCGTCGTTCTCCTTCTCCCGTCTCCATTAGCCGCCCGCGTTGCTGGGCTTGCTTGCCGCTTGCCGCCTACCACTTGTCTTGTCTAACATCCGTATCTGTCTCTACGCTGCGACGGCTGACTATGCTTGAACGAACAGCTTCCACGAGCGGCGGCACCTTTCCCTTCGGCGCTGCCCCCCAGGCTGCCAGGTCGTGTGCCTCCGCTGGCGTCCCATAGCTCGTCCTGTCCCTCGGTAGCGCACCCGTCTCGTCTCGTCTCTCTTCTCCCTTCTGCCCTACTCCACGTACCACCACCTACTCACTCCATCTGCATACATGTTCTAGCCTCGAGCGCTCCGTCTGGCGTGAAGGTGCTGTGCCCAGTTGGTATTAGGTCGACGAAGGAGCGCAGTGACATCAGTGTCTGTCTGGACGACGCGCTTCCGGCTCGGCTCGTCCCCATCTTGGCAATCCTTGCCAGATATCTGTCTTCGTTCGCTCTCCATCTTTGGCTCCCTCCATCACATCCCCTCCCCCGACTTCCTTCCACCCCCGTCCCTCCCTCCCCCACCCTCCTTCCTTCCTCCATCTCCTCCTTCCCTTCTCGTGCCGCCTCGCGGCCTCTATTCCCTCCGCCGCTTGCGCGCCTTTTCTCCCCATTTGTCCTTCCCTCGCGGTAACCACAGCCAGACGCACCACTCCTCCCTCATACTCCCTTCAAAATGAGCTCGGGCGACCGCCCTCGTGACGCCGACGACGCCGTGCCGCTTCTGGTCGTCGGCGGCGGCCCGCCCGCTCCAAACGACGCCGCACACGCCACCGCCGTCGCCGACGTCTATGACGGGCCGTCCACATCTAGGCCGTCCTCGCTCCTCTCCGCCGCCTCCCGCGCCATGTCGCGCAACCCTTCTTCGGCCTCCACCTACTCCTCCTCTTCCACCTTGCCGCTCCTCGATGGCCGCTCCTCGCCGTACGCCGACGACAGCGACGACGACGACGACGATGATGACGATGACGACGACGGCGCCCGAACGCCAGACGATGTCGAGTCCGGCTGGACGTCTTCCACGCTCTTCTCTGCCCGCGAGAGCGAGAAGCGCCTGCCCGTCTTACCGACCGCCCGCTCCGCGCTCAAGTGGCCGCGACGGAACGCGGTCCGAAAAGGGCCAAAGATCGTGCTCGCCGGTGGCAAAGGCCTCCGCCCCGCCCGTGGCCTCTCTCCGCGCCTTGCTTCTTCTTCTTCTTCTTCTTCCTCCTCCTCCTCCCCTTCCTCCCGACGCCGCCGACGATCGCGCTGGTCGCCTCGCCGGCTCTTCGAGGCCTTCGTCTCGCGCTGTCTCCGCTCGCCGTTCGGGCCGCTGGGCGCCTTCCAGCCTCTCACCATCTTCGTCGCCCTCCTCTTCGTCTCCGCCTTCGTCACCTGGGTCACCCTACTAATCATGTATATCCTCAACCCGGACAAGGAACGCCTCCCCTGGCGCACGTACTGCCAGGACCGGCCGCCGTTCCCGCACGACCTCGCCGACTCGCTCGACCCGGTCTCCGTCTTCGTCGGCGTCCTCACCGTCGACGCCGCCTTTGAGCGCAGGCAGCTCATCCGATCCACCTACGTCGCCCACACAAGGCCCCTCGACCCGCTCACCGGCCGGCCCAGTCTGGGCATGCAGTTCAAGTTCATCATGGGCTGGCCTCGCAAGGAGAACGCCGAGAAGATCGCTCTCGAGATGGAGACGTACAACGACATTGCCATCTTGGACATCAAGGTAAGTCCCGTCCTCGATCGTCTCTCATCACGGGGCCGACCGACCGACCACCACGGCCTCTTGATATGATCATCTTTTATAG
This sequence comes from Peribolospora baueri, assembly GCA_029717555.1. Taxonomy (NCBI): domain Eukaryota; kingdom Fungi; phylum Basidiomycota; class Peribolosporomycetes; order Peribolosporales; family Peribolosporaceae; genus Peribolospora; species Peribolospora baueri. Next base: position 197,095 of record JAMDHS010000005.1, on the reverse strand, counting down.
GAAAACATGAACGGCGGAAAGACACACGCCTTCTTCAAATGGGCCGCCGAGAACGCCACCGTTCCCTATGCCGAACCCGTCGCCTCCTCGGTCGTTCAACCCGACGACGCCAACTCGACCGACGCGCGTCCAACCGTGGTGACGGGATGGAAGAAGGCGGACTTTGTCGTCAAGGCCGACGATGACGCTTTCCTCGTCTTGGACGAGCTCGAGAGGCATCTACGGGTGACGCCTCAGAAGATGACGTACTGGGGTTGTGAGTGTTCTCTCAGTCGGTCGAGCAGAGTCATCTCGTTTTGCGCACATGTGGTTGAGCAGCTTTCCTCCTCTTTCAGATCTCATACGCGACTGGTTCATGGCGGGCGAGACGTACGCGCTGACCTCCGATCTCGTCCAATGGATCGCCACCGCCGAGGAAACGTTTGCGAACCGAAAGGGCAAGGAGGACAAGGTGACGGCCAAGTGGATGATCCTCCACCCGAACGCGTCGGACATCCACTGGGTCTCGGAGCATTGCTGGATCTACGATCATCCCAAGGCTGGCACCGTCTACTCGCACGGATTCCTTTTCCCTGACGAGGTGGAGCGCGTCCGCTTGGAGGGCATGATGGGCCTCAGCGAGGAGGAGATCACCCGACGAGGGGGCGAGCACGCCGCGGCGAGCTACTCGACGGTGAGCAAATGGCATGAGAAGTACGTGCCGCCGAGGCCGGATTTGACGATGGAGGAAAAAGTGGAGGCCCTCGTCGAAGGCGGTGGGCGGTGGGCGGGGACGTGGGTGCGCGAGGGGCGCGCGACCGACGACGCCTGGTTGCCGTGGAACAAGGTCGTGCACGGCGCGGGCCTGCTCAAGTCTGGCAAGAAACATCTTTCCTTCCTGTCTTCCTCGTCGTCGTCCTCGTCGTCGCCGTCGTCGCCGTCATCGTCCTCGGCGTCGGTCGATAGCCGCGCGACCGGCCAACCATCTTCGCACCCTCTTTCGCTTTCCTCCTCCTCCTCCTCCACGAGGCTCGCGCGACCGCCGACGAGCAAGGACGATGAGGAGACAAAGCTGCTATGGGAGTCGCGCTACCTTGGCCGCCCGCATGGAGGAACGGTGGTGATTCACTTTATCAAACATACCGAGTGGTTCCTTGAGACTGCCATTGCACTGTGAGTACGGTTAGCTGCGTTGTCGGTCGCAATCTGTCTATCTGTCTGACTGACTGTCTGTCTGTCTGTCCGCCATGCGCTCCCTCCCTCGACTCGACCCGGCTGCGACTCGACAGTCTTGGCCATCGCAAGACTTGGTCGGACGGAGCCAACTCGTGGCGCATGTGGGGATCGCCGCTGGTGCGCGACAACGGCTACATATCTGAGGGGCGCAGTCAGCCCAAGATCTTTTTCCCTTCGTCGAGGAGGAGCGACGGTCCGCTTACTTGACGATGTCGCCACGCCCGCCGAACTCGCCTGAGGAAACCGTACTTGAGCGTTTCTCAGCGCGTCCGTATACCCTGCGGCGGCGGCGGCCCGTAATGTCGTCTTCGTTTCCCTCAGCTCGCTCTGGACCGATCTATCGTTCCATTCGCTGGCTTCGTTCACGAGGCAGCCCGGCCCCCCCTTCTTTCATGCATACATGGCTGGCTGGGCAAGGGGGTGGACGGACTGGAGCGGTACGGCGACTCGTCCTCCTTCCTCCTTCGTACATAGACACCCATCTATTTCACTTTCTGTTGTGTCTATCTTTCTATCTCCACGTACTCGCTCCCGTCGTTCGCCCGTCTGTCTCTCCCGCTCTCGCACTTCCATCGATCCCCTCTTTTGCCTTCCTTCGTCTTCGCAGAATACCTCCCCATGGACCATGTCGCCGTCCGCGTCTCCCCGTGCCTCGGCTCGCCTCGCTCGTTTCGTTTCATTCGTTTCGTTCGTCTTGATTGACTCTTGTCATCGTGTCTGTCCGCCTCGTCTTCCTTCCTATGGACCCTCTGCGGTAATGTTGATCAGTGGCGGATGTGCCTCATCGCCCTTCATCTTTCCCCCCTTCGTGTCGTGCCGTCCCAAGGCCAAAGAGCTCGCTCGCGTGAACGGCCTACCGACCGACGCTTCTCGAACTCTTAGTTCCGCCTTATTTCTTGGCTCTGCGCTGCGCACGCGAAACCGAAGAGATCGCCCGTCGGCCTCGCCGGCCGGCCCGTCCGCGGGCGGTGGCCAAATTTGTAAAACTAAACACTTGCGCGCCCCCGGAGCGCCAGACTGATAGACAAGATAAGACAAGACAGACCGAGGTGACGATAGAACGAACGAACGCCGTCCGAGGTCGAGCTCGAGCTCCGGCGTCGCGTTGCGCAGTCGCGGTGGGCGGTCTTTTTTCACTTGGCTGGTCTCAGACGTCCCGGAACATTGCATTGCCGTCTCGTTCCCTCGCTTCTTCTTCCCACCACCACCACCACCACCACCACCATCACCAACGTCCTCCTCTCCGCCCCCACCACCGTCTCCGTACCGGACAGACGGACGCGGGCTGGCTGAGCACTGCTCCTCCTTCGCTCTGACCCCGACGCCAACCAACATGCACCACCGACGCGCTCTCCATCTCATCTCCCCCCACTTCGCCCTCCTTCTCTCCACCCTCCTCCTCTCCACCCTCCTCCTCTTAACCCCTACCGTCCATGCCTCCGTCACCGTCCTCACCCCCGCAGCCGTAGCCGCCGCCTCCGCCGCCGCCATCTCCGCCTCCACCGGCACCGCAGCCCTGCCCGCCCTCCCCTCCCCAACCGTAGGCACCCTCGCCCTCTCCTTCGACCCCGCCGCCTCCCCCGCGCCGGCAAATGGCGGCGCCGGGGTGCAGTCGCAAAACCAGACGTTCTTGAGCATCCCGCAGAAGGGAAACTTTTTGGGCATTAGCTTGGAACTCAGCGTTATTGACAAGTTGGGTGCGTCGCCTCGTCTCGTCTCCTCTCTCTTCCCTTCTCGCTCCGTACGCCTTCCTTCGCTCACCATCGCCCACCTTGCTCCGACTCCAGTCGGCAGCTCGGCCGCCCAGCTGAACGTCCCTTTCCTCAACTATGTTGCCGCTATCCGAACGAGGGCCGGCATGGGCCCCATCATCCGAGTTGGAGGTGCGTTCCGCAACCACTCCTTTCTTTCCTTTTTTTCTCGCGCCCATCGGTTCGCCGCTGATCGTTCGCTTCGCCTCTCGCTCCTTCGTCCACGTCGGTCTCATTTGCACACAGGCAACACGCAGGACACGGCGGTATACAACACCTCTCAGGTGAGCTTGACGGTCCCCATCGCTCGGCGCGCGATGCGGCTTACGGACGGCCTGCTCATCATGCTACCATTCACTCCTCTTTCATCCTCTCCTCCCCGTCTCCCTCCCCGATCGCAGACCGTGATGATTACGAAGAAGCAGCTCCCTTTCACATCCGGACAGACACCGACTACGCCGGATGTGGTCTATAGCCCGCTTCTTTTCCAGGCGTTGTGAGCGGCGAAGGACAATTTGTGTCTTCCTATTCGTGTCTCGACGTGGCCACCCTGGCGCTCACACCGTCCCGCTCTCTTTCTCGATCAGGGCCAACGTCTCCTCCCTGCTCGACGTCGACGTGAGCCTTCTCCCGATGTCACACTTGTTCCTCCCGGCTCGGAGGTCCGCTGGCTTCGCTCATCTGACCTTTTTTTTTCCGCTCTCCCTGTCTCGTCAGTTCATTTTCGGAATGAACATGGTCGACATCGGCGCTTCTTTCACGCCCGATGCTGCACGCGACATCGAACAAGCGCTGGGCGACCATTTGCACATGCTGCTCGTGCGTCTTTACGACCCTTCCTTCCTCATGCCCACGGAGACTCTCACCGTCTTCCTCTACGGTCCTGCCCGGCTGACCTGCGCCGCTCCCTCTTCTCCGCTGACGTCCTTCCGCAGGTGGGCAACGAACCGGACCGCTACTCCTTGACGGGAAACCGCAACTCGACGTATTCCATCCCAGACTACATGGACGAGTGGGGCCAACTCACTTCCAAAATGGCTGTGAGTATGCCGGCTGGAGGGGCGAGGAGGAGGGGATGGGAGATGGGGGATGGGGGAAGGAGAGGCGATAAGGGGAAAGAAGGGGAGGAGGGGAAGAGCGTGGAGGCGGGAGAGAGAGGAAATGCTCTACAGCTCGTCGTGACCGAGGAGACACGCGCGGAGTCTGACACCACCGCAGGTCTCGACTGACACCTTTCCGTCACCTCCTTCCCTGTTCGCCGCGCAGGCCGTCATGACCCGCAAGAACCTCTTCGTCGCCCCCTCCGTGTGCTGCTACTGGGACACGTTCAACGTCACCGTCACCAATGGTTTCCAGCAACGCTTCCAGAGCAGCTTGGCAGCCGTGTCCGTCATCAAGTGTGGGTTGCAGCCCGTCCGAGTGTAGGGAACCGAGCCGCTGACGTTTCCCGTCGTCATTTCTTTCGGGTCACCGTGTAGACCCTCAGTCGCTCTGTGGTAACCCCACCCCATACGGACTCGATGGTCAGTTCGACGTCTGCTGCTCGTAGTGGCCCCTCCGAGCTCGTTTTCGGCGAACACACCGACGCTCATATTTTTGCTTCTTCCTGGATTTTGCTTCCACAAAGGCTATCTTCGGCACTCGTACGTCACCTCGTTCACCACTATGAACGCAGCAGCGGCCGCAGCGGCACAGGCGGCTGGCTTACCTTTCATCATCACTGAGACGGTGAGTAGGGCGTGGCTGGCAGTGATGATGGACTTTGGCGAGGTCTCATCCGTTGTTGGGTTAATTTTCGGCCGTCTCGCAGAACACAATGTCCTGCGTCGGCACGCCTGGCGTCGCAGACGTGTTCGCATCCGCCATCTGGGCCATCGACGCCGCAATGTCGCTCGCATATAACAACCACACCGGCATGCTCCTCCACTCGTCCGGTCAGAACACGGTGTACAACCTCTTCACCCCTCCGCCGCACAACGAAACCGGCCGAGGCTGGCAGACTGGTCCGGTCTTGTACGCCACCCTCGTCGTCGCCGAGGCGCTCGGCTCTTCCAACACGAGCCAGGTCAGGGACCTGTTCGTGAACAACGACAACGTGGCCGCGTACGCCATCTATGAGAATGGGACGCCTCAGAGGGCGCTCTTGCTCAATATGGTCAACGACCCCTCTGGCGCCAACACGCTCACCGCCAACTTGCCCAGCAACGGCGCGACCAGCGTACAGGTCAAGTATCTGCTCGCGCCGACCGTGTCGGAGAAGGCGAACATTGTGAGTCGTTTCCATTTCCAGCAAGCGGGCCGTGCGCATAGGCTCTTGTCGTTCTTGTTTTGTTTTGTTTTGTTTTTATGGCCGCTCGTTGCTGACGCCTTCGATTCGCACCGTTCGCTGCCTCTTCGTACAGACCTGGGCGGGGCAGACGTTCGGCCTCTACAGCGAAGGCGTGCTCCACGGGACCGAGGCGGTCCAAACGGTCTCCTGCAACGGCGACACCTGTCCCATCACCGTCCCCGCGCCGGGCGTCGCTCTCGTCTTCCTAACCACTCAGTCCGAATCAAAGGTACATGTGCCCACGTCCACGTTCGCACTCGCCGGCACAGACATCCCCTCTGTCGTCGCCAACTCCAACGGCAACCGCGGCGGCCGCGGCGGCGCGACGAGCCACGGCAGCAGCGGCGCGAGCACGGCCGTCCGAGTGGGCGCCGCGACGACCATGTTGGCCATATTGGCCGGCGTCATCTTTGTCGCCGCTCGCGCACCTTAGAATCGGGCACTGCGTGGGCACCGCCCAGGCCCCGTATCGGCGTACGGACGTTTCTTCTTTCTTTCCCCTCCCCTCCGCGCCGGCGCGATCCTTCGTAGATGTACTCCCCATTCGAGAACAGTACAACGCCGTTCTGTTGTGTACTTGTACTTTTTTTTATCTAATCTTCACGCACACTCTTGGCCACATCACCACGCAGGACCGACCGACCGGACGGCGCGGCGCGACGCGGACCAAAGGATCGCCGCACGTCGAAAAACACTGACTGACACGATCGTTCCAGGATGGCAAAAACGGACACGGACACGGACAAGCGACAACCGGCGGGAACGAACGATCACAACTCGTCTCTCAGAGCGCGCTGCCACCTCGCCTCGCCATCGTCCTTCCGCTCCGCCCGCTTTGTCTCCTTTTTCTCTTTCCCCGTCCCTTCTTTGATCGCATAAAACTTTGCCGCACGATGCGCGAGCGACTCGGCCGCTCCTCCTGTTGGTCCTCCTCCTCCTCCTCCACCTCCCCCACCTCCACCGCCCCGATTTCCGTCATTCCGACCCATCCCTTGCGCACCCCCGGTCCAGAAGAACAGGTTTTCCAAGTCGATACCTTCGCCTTGTCCTTGTCCTTGTCCTTGTCCTTGGCCTTGTTGACCATCCGCGGCGCCCAAGGCGACTTGCAGCGCCGAGTGGAGGACTTTCATGCGCTCTTCCAGCTCAGACGCCTTCTTCTCCTTCTTCTTCTTCTCCTTCTTCTCCTCCTCCTCCTCCCCACCTTTGTCGCCTCCCTTGCCCCCCTCCTTCTTCTGCCCGCCTCCTCCCTTTCCATCTCCCGCCTCGCCTTCGCCCTCCTTCCCCTTCCGTCGTCGCGTACTGCTCGCGTCCGCAAAACGCTTGGTCATCCCTTCCATCGCTTGGGCGAGCCATTCCCTATCGGCCCCGTTCGCGTTCGCATTGCCGGCCGTACGATCGCGTCGCCGTCCCGCATCGTCGTGGCCGTTCCCGTTTCCGTTCCCGTTCTCACGCCCCGCTCGCCCTTGCCCAGCTCCCGCTCCCGCTCCAAACAAGCTCTCGATCTCTTCCGGCTCGAGCTGCACGTCCTCCAACACCATTTCCCCATCCTCGTCAAAGCCAATGGCAAAGTAAAAATCCCCGTCGACGCCGCCCAGATCGGCCATCTGGTCGTATATTCCCTGGCCATAGCCTTCTGTGTAGAGGCCCCATACCGTCGGCTCGGAAGAGGAGGAGCCATAGAGCGGGTCCTCCGAGTTGGGTGGAGCGCCGGCCGCGTCCAGCAGGGGCTCGTCCGAACTCAGCAGGTCGGTCTTGGGCGCCTCTTGAGCTGCGCCGCCGGACTCCGCAGTCTCACCCGCGTTGGTCCGCGATTCATCCGAACGCGGTCCAGTCGACTGCCCGTCTGCCGAGTCGGCGGGCGCGGCTGGTGCGGCCGCTGCTGGGGCTTGCTGCGCAGGCAGCTCACCCGTTTGAGCGACTTCTTCGTCTCCCTTCTTCTCCAGTCCAAGCCCATCTTCCGCCTGGTCTCCCCGTGACTTGTCCGCGTGATCGTCATGCTGATCTCCGCCACCACCGTCAATGCGCTCGACCGGCTTCCATCCATCTTCGACAACCGGGCGACAGACAATGTCCTCCACTTTCTCCTCCTTACCCGTGGAGAAAAGCGGATCTTGGCACAGCCGAGGCGTGTGGATGATGAGGATACTGCAAGGGGCGCAGGCGGACAGACGAAAGGGTCAGTCATCCTGCATGTGCGCGCTAACGATCCGGCCAACACGTCGTTCCGATTGAGAAGGAGCGCAGAGGACTCACTAGTTGCACGTCGTCGTTTCCTTGATGAGAGCAATGCGATCTCGGGAGGTTCGGGCGCAGTGAAACTAGATGGACGACATGCAAGAGTGTCTATCAGCGATTTCACCCGTCACCGGCCGATCGGGCGGTGTTGATAATCCAAATCAGCTCACCTGAACCTCGACCTGCCTCTCTTCACCGGTCATGTCACAAACAGTCCCACCACCCCAGCGCTGGACGAGATATCTCTGCTCCTCGCCTCCTCCAAATCTCAACAGATCCATCACCTCTGCGCCTGCCTCGTGCGCCTCCCCTCTTTCCGCCTCCTCATCCTCCTCGTCTGTCCCTCCCCCCGCACGGCCACCTCTCTTGCTCGTATGTCCAAACTTGCCCAGCACGTATGCCACTTGGTTCGGATCTTCTCTCTCCGTCCTCAGCACTCCACCACCGGGTAGAGCCTGATGAATGGAACGGAACTGTCGAACCTGGTGACCGTGGCAGAAAGAGTAGGTGAACCAGCCTTGATGGTGGTAGAGACACATGTCCGAGGACTTGAGTGGCTCCAAGAGGGAAAGGCCATTTTCGAGTGAAGCACGGCGGGCGCGTTCGAGTTCGGCGGGTGGGAGGAGAGAGGCGTTGGCGGGTGCCAGAGGGGGTGGGGACGGGACTAAAGGCGATTATGCGGTCGCGGTGTGACAAAGGAGTGAACAGCGTTAAGACAATGTCGTATGCGCTCGCGGTTTGCCCTAACGGCGCTCAACTCTGCTTGGGCGCAACAAGAGAAATTGACAAGGAAGCACTCACTGCTACAGATATAGTTCTGTCCTGTGGGGTTTCGCATGAGATGGACGGAAGTGGGCGGTCTGGCATCTCCGGTGGTCTCGGGCTTGAAGAAGGATCATATCATGTAATACGACAAGCGCTTAGAGACCTGAGATCAAAGGCCGTTCAAAGTAGACTCCCCACTGCTCACCTTTGCTGGTCTCCCAGGAGCCACTTCCTTGCCAGACTCGGGTTGAGCGAACACTATCTGCTCCGCTTCGGCCCTCTCTTCCTTCCCGGCTTCCTCCGCACCACTGAAATCACCCTCCTGCCTCCTTTCCCTCATAGACCTCTTCAATTCCTCCTCCGCTGAGCTGTTCCATATTGGAGGACCATCTATATGGACCCGATACTGAGGGTGGGCGAGCAGATCCTCAGGGAAGCCAAAGTGCTGCGATCGCAGAGCTGATACCGAGGCAGAGAGATAGGATGACGTTGCTACGACAAAAAGTAGCAAAACCAGATAGGGCGCTGATAGCGGTGCCCTTGGTTGTGGTCGTGATCGCTGTCTTCGCATGCTTCGCCGTCGTCGTCGAGCCTGGGAAAGTCTCTATGCCGTTCACAGGTCAAGCTCATGCGAAGCCAGCCAGTCCGCCAGCCAGCCAGCCAGCTTGGTCGCCGCAGTAGTGGGGTAGCCGCTCTCCTCCGTTCTTCTCCGCCGCGGCATCTGATCGTGCCAATGACGACGGTGGTGATCGGGCCGATCGGGGCCCGGTATGGCTTCGCTCCTCTCCACGAACCCCCCAGCTCCGAGCTCGAACGTTCTGTCAACTCATGTCCTTCCTCGCACCCCGTCTTCCTGCAGCCGGTGTCGGCATATCTCCCCTCCGAGTCCTGCGTGCAGCCGCCTCGCTATCTGCTCCCCGCTGGGCCGTCCCGTATGGCCATGCTCGGCTCTCGACTGTCTCGGTTGCCTCTCTTTCTCCCTCAGCCGAATCGTTTCTGAGCTCCTCTGCTCGTCATGGGTGGAGGTTTGGGCGAGAGAGGACAAGAATGGGTGGGAGGTGGGGAGGAGCGCTGAAAGTTGCTGTCGTTGGGCTCGGCGCCCCGGCGCTCATGGGAGCCAGCGCTTGGTGGAAGGGAAGCGTGGATTGTATGGGTGAGCTTGTCCTCCACTCGTGGATTCTCTTCCAGGCTAAGAGAAGCGTACGAACGTGAAATGAGTGACTCATCATTTATGTATTTCCCCATACTACCCGTTTGGGTCAGCTTCCAACATGTCGCCTCCTCCGGGCTCGCCAAAGGCGGATCCCACGAGCTTGGGTGGAGGTGAGGGCCTCCCAACGACAGGAGACGAGCCCAAGAGTATCGTTAGCATATATGATTTGAGTTTTGGCACTGTATGGTGAGCCTTCCCGTTCCCGCTGCTGTATGGTGCGCCCAGCATACGCAGCCGGGTTGTGCGCACGCTCACTATCCCGTCCAACTCGTTGTCGAACCGGGTACATACTCCGTACTGGCTACAGCGGCGTCTGCGCGGGTGTCTTTGTAAAGAAAGGTCTTAAGGCACTCGCATTCCTGCTGGGAGGCGCATTTGTGCTTCTCCAATACCTTGCGTCAAAGAAATACGTGCAAATCAACTGGAGTGCCATCGGCTCGAGGTACAACAGTTTCCTTGACGCTGCTGCCGGGCCGGCTGATGCGCCTTCGAGCGCCTCTGAAGGGGCGAAGGTCGCGGGGCATGGGAACCCGGTGAGTAGAGATGTGGTATCGGATTTTGGCCCATTGGAACGGTTATGCTAACGGCCTTCCTTGGAAAACCTATCATCAATCTTCTCTTCTTTTTCCCTTATTGCAGCCCCTTGTGCGGATCTGGAACAGGGCCATCCACTTCCTCACCGCCGATTTCCAGTCCCGCGCTTCCTTCCTTGCCGGTTTCGTCCTTGGCCTGCGTCTTGGCTGAGCACGAAGCGTTGAGATTGACCGAGGAAGACTGTAGCAACTGGGAGCGTTAAGTTATATTGACCCGTGTGACATTATTTTCGTGTGTCTGTTAATATGCTAGATATTGTGTGTGAGGGAAGCGGCTTTCCATCCGATCTATGGAGACCGCCGCCGGGCCCCCGTTCGTTTGTCACCGGTAAGCTCGGCGCAATGGAAGCTAAACTGTGCCCAGTACGCACCACCTTGTCGTTCGTGAAACCGTTGCCTGGGCGGGGCCTTCATGTGGCCGGAGCTGTTCCAGTGAAATGAAGGAGGAAAGATCTCTTCACAGCCAAGCCCTCCAGGCTGGTTGCGCTGTCTTGTTTGTATGGGCGCAGTGCGAGTCCGTTCGCCGTTGCATTCGACCTCATCATGTTCACTGTGCGCTCTGTGTTTGTTCGGGCACGCATGCCAGTAATGCCATATGGGATCTCGTCAGGCCTTAACACTGCACTCGGTATGTCCCATGTCAGCAACAGCACGTCGAGCTTGCTGCGCGACGAGTGGCTGCAAGCCTGAGACGCTGCATGTCGATGATGGCGTCCCGCGTCGGTTTGTTCGGCATGGGCCGCCTTGTTGCGCTGGCGTGGGGCAGTCGGCATGTGGACGTACATCTGCGGAGCGTCATTCACGCCATTCCAACGCAATTGCAGGGCACAAGAAATACCATGGAGAGACAGCGTTCACGTGAGCATTCCATTCCGAGGTGTAGGCGGAGGTGGATCACGTTGTCGATGTGCGGTGGTGGAACAAACCGGAGCGGTCCTGGTTGGGGCGCGGAACCGATCGACGGACGACGTGCATCCTTAAGCGCCGGCGACCGTGGCCGAGAGGGCTACTTATAGGGGACGGTGGACGGCACCACACTTGCCCATTCCCCTCTTCCTCTCTTCTTGCACCTTCACCCCAGCCGTCGCCTCCCGGACATTGCCTCTACTTCCTTCTAGACAACAACGACGACACCACCACGATGGAACCACCCCCGCCACCTCCCGAGGAAGCCGTGCTGCAAGTTACGTTGGATGGAAAGCACGCAAAGTTGGTCTATCATCAAGGCAGATTCTATGTCGTGCGAGACAAGGGGAAGGAGAGGAGCTCGAGTCAAGGTGCGTCAACCGGGCCTTGCTTCTGCTCTCTGCGATTCGGCGAAAGGCGGCTGGGCCAGGATGTCAATTTTCAGCTTCCCCTTCTACACTTTCGTTATCAGATGGCGACGCGGTCTCTCCGACGTTGGGTGCGTGTCGCTAGCACTCCGCATTTCTCATATGGCTTGGTCTCAACTTCGGTCTTGACCTTCTTTCCCTCCTTGCTGCTTCATACACCTACCACCCTCTTACAAACAGATCTCTCCTACCCAATTCTGTCCGCTCCCCTCCTCCAAGTCCTCCACGTGTCCTTCGTCCCGGACGCTGACGGGGGCGAGCTTTTCGTGCGCGTCTTGCCGTCCTACGGCAAGAAGTCTCCCTCTTTCTCCCCATACTTTTCCGCACCCTCGTCATCCTCTTCTCCCTCCTTAACCCACCCCTCTCCATCTCAGTCTGCCCCCATCGTCGGCGCCAGCTCGTCTTCGGACGAAAGGAGAAGCTTGAATGACACTGAGAGAGGAACAGGGAGTGACATTCGCGCAGAGGTGGAGGCAAGAAACATGAGACTCGTCAAGATCGAGGCGAGGGTCGTTGGTGAAGCTGCGTTGGAGAAGGCGCCGGCTTGGGTGGACGAAGTGATGCGAAGGGCCTATGAGGGTGAGTGAGCAGGCACTTTTGCCGCATCCCCGCGGTATTTGCTATTTTCCATCCTTTTTTTTCATCGCTAGGAGATTAAGAGCGCAATCGTAGCTTTGGTCAGTCTGATATACCGTGCTTGATCCCTGTGCTCATGTCCCAATCGCGCGTTCCTCCTCCTTCAGGCGTGGCGCCGCGCAAGCGCCTCAAGGTGCTCGTCAATCCAGTGGGCGGTCCAGGGAAAGCCAAAATGCTGTTCGAGACCAAGGTCCGACCTATCTTGGACGCTGCTCAGTGCCGTTTGGACATTACCTGTGAGCTTCTCGTCTCGGCCTCTATTCGTGCTTCCTGTTGGTCCTTTGCTCATGCCCGATTTCCGCTCCCTTCGCCTCTCCCGATCTCCAGACACGACTCATCGGAATCATGGCTACGAGATCGCGGCGGAGCTGCCCATTGACCAGTTCGACGCCGTCGTCTGCGTCAGCGGCGACGGCATCCTGCATGAAGTTCTCAACGGTTTCGCCAGCCGAAAGGACGCGAAGCGGGCGCTCAACATGCCGGTGTGTCCTGTACCGACGGGTGAGGGGCGCTTCCATATTGGCTTGTGTGTAGGCTTACCATCACCACGACCCTGAGAGTTCTGACGTGTTTGTTCCCTTCGGCGCTGCCGTCTTCGTCTTCGGGACCTCTTTCATAGGCTCCGGAAATGCCCTGGCCCTCAACCTCTTCGGCCCGGAGCAAGGCTTCAACCTCGCGCTCGCCTGTCTGACCGTCATCAAAGGCCGACCCTTCCCACTGGACCTGTGCAGCGTGACTCAAGGCGATCGCAGATCGTACTCCTTCCTGTCCCAGACAATCGGCCTCGTGGCGGATTGCGACCTCGGGACGGAACACTTGCGCTCCTTCGGAGACATGCGCTTCATCATTGGGTACGTCCAGGGCGTGCTCGCTAAACGTGAGTGCGACGTCATCCTTGAGGCCAAAGTCCGTGACACGAGGAAGCTGGTGATGAGGAACGACGTGAGAAAGCAAAGGATGGCCGCGGCGTGTTGCAATGAGGCACCTGTGCGGGATGGCGACAATGGTTCGGAGCAAGGTGGCGAAGAAGGGATGCCCGGCTTGGCACATGGCACCGTCTCGGATCCCCTTCCCGCTCAGATGGACGAAATGAGCTTGGAAGACCCAGACTTGTTGCCAGGCCAGCTTCCGGACCAGGTGGAGGGGACCAAGTCTGCGGCGTCACCCTCGCGATCACCGACCGCCGAAGGCCTCTCGAATAGCGACGGCGCGACATCGTCGTCGACTATTCCCTGGACCCGCTTCTCGGCTCGGGCTACGACGATAGTGGGTGGCACTCTGCCCTACCTCTCACGGGACGGCCTCGAGTTTCCCTTCGCCATTCCGGGAGATGGCTTGATCGACCTGTGCATCCTCCTTGCCGACGGCGGGAGGATGGCGAAGCTTAAGGTGATGGACGAGGGCAGCACGGGGATGATGCCTTACCACAAGTTGATTAGGTACTACAAGGTGGAGGCCTATCGAGTGACGCCGAGGCATCTTTGGAAACCGATGGCGGACGATCAGGCGCAGGCGCAGGAGCTGGCGACAGGAGAGGGGGAGGGGCAGGGTACAAGCGGTTTGGATGGTCCTACGTCCACGGCGAGCGGACGAAGCTCCGACTCGCAAGCCGCCACGGCGCCTCAAGACGATCACCGTTCAGGACCAGGCTCCCCTCGCTCGTCAGCGAACGGCACCATTGGCCGAAACGGTTCAACTCGTTCGCATGGCCGTTCCGTCTCTGCAACCACAACCGCCTCTTCGACCTCCGGCGGCACCGCCGTGTCGTCCATGGCCGACAAGCCTTTCAAACCACCCTACCAAGGTGGCCTGCTGAGCATCGACGGTGAAAGATTCCCGTACGAGCCGTTCCAGGTTGAGGCACACAAGGCCCTGGCAAAGACGTTGAGCCTTTGGGGACGGTTTGCCTTGCCGGAGAAGGTTTGGCGGTGATACAACAGGTTCCTGTGTTAACGCCCCTCTGTCCCCAAAAATGTTGCTTGCAACACGTGTGAGCCATCTAGACGAGTTAAGTCGTGCAATCGGGATAATTTGGAGAATCTGTCGCGAAGCTCGCTGTTTTCATTCGTCGACGGTTAGGAAGGAGCATTGAGCCGTCGCCCCCAAAAATGGGTAAGGCAATCGAGACATGCGTAGACTGAATCGAGCACGTGATCCACCTCCGTCTCTAGCCCGCTGCGAGTCGGGGAACGGTCTATTGTCAAATAATACGGGGTTTCATACTATCTCAAAAATATCATAACCAACGCATCGGGGAAATGTTGGTTGTCACGTGATGCGGAGTCGATCAGTTTGACGCGATCGCGGGTCCCCGCAGGCGTCGGTTAGTCTCGACACCCTCTTTCCATCTTCGTCTCGCCCGTCTTCCTTGCTGCTCTCTATCCTCCTCCTCCTTCGACACAAGCACAACAAAAGCACTTCACATAGCTATCTCGTCATGGCCGCTCGCGCCTCAACGGCCCGCCTTTTCCACGCCCTTCGCCAAACTCCTTCGCGTCGTCTCGTCCTCCCCGCCTCCGCCGCGACCACTCATCTGAGCGCGGTGCGCGCCACGGCAGAGGAAGCCAGCGCTGCTTCCTCCGCGGTGACTCAGGTTTCGCGAAACGCGCTTCTTGCCACCGCCCGGCCCTTCAGCGTTAGTGCTAGGGACCAAGACAAATTCGATAAAGGCGAGGGAAGGGACGAAGGCGCAGAGGGCGTGAAGCCCAGGAAGCGGGGTCTCGTGAGGGTAAGTTCAAGGGGAGGACGTGCGGCGCTAGACTTGTGGTTGTCCTTCTTTTGTCCTATTTCCGCATTTTAACCAGAGGAAGACATCTTTTATTCATGGCTACTTCTATTCGTGTGCCATGTACAGTCTCTCCTTCATGGTTCCGAGGGAGCGCAAGCCGAAGGTTTGCTGACGCACGAAAGCCACAGTAAGACGGTCGGAAGGGGCAAATACATCCACGAGATTCAGAGTGAGTACGCACAGCAGGCCAGACCTACGAGTGTTTGTGGTGCCTTGGCCCTGGTGTTCGAGCTCCTGCCAGATGCCACTCACCAGCCCTTCCTTCTCGCCTCGTTATTAGAACACAAGGTTCATGCCGACAAGGTGGACGAGTACAAGGCGGTCATGTGAGTTGGCTAAACATACTTGAAGCAGCCCCAGTCAAGGTTCTCACGAAGCGTCTTTCTCGATGCCGTGCTGTGCTATGTATGCCGGCTGCTTTACTGACGGATTCTCGCCCCCCCCTCCCCCCTGATATGACACAGCGCCGATTACTATCCCAGATTGGCCGCTGTTCCAGAATACAACCTCCATCATACCGGTAGCTGGCATGTTCAAGTGGGAGAGATGGACACTTTCTGTGAGCGGACGTTTTCCTTACTCTCATCACGGCGAGGCCTTTCTCCGGCCTCATTTTTTCGTCCATTATTATGGCCCGAACAGACCACATTTGGGAGTACCAGGGCTATGCCGGCTATGACCGCACCACCGACCTGATCAACAGGGCGCCCGTGAGTTTGCGTGGCGCGCGCAAGGAGCTCGTGCTCATGTTTTGCGTTGCATCTAGCTATCTTCTCTATTGCTTTTCGGTTTCAAAGTTTGATTCATCCTTGTCTCACGTGGCTCTTATGTTCTTCTGTGCGCTTCTCACCAGGATCGCAAAGAGTTTCTAGCCAAGCTGGTCCCTTTGATCGAATCTCGCTCGTCTGATATGATCCAAGAGTTTGCCTTCTGGGCCTCCAGCCCTCCGCGCGAGACGGGCGGTATATACGAGTTGAGGCAGTACGAGCTCATTCCTGGGAAGCTGCTCGAGTGGGAGTCGCACTGGTGAGCTCTATTTGAGGTCGCTTGTATTCGTCCGCTTTGCCTTCCTGGTGACATGCTCACGGTCGACTGGCGGCCGTTCTGTGCAGGCGACGCGGTCTGGAAGCGCGCAGACAGTTCGTTGAGCCCATCGGCGCGTGGTTCACGCAGATCGGCCGGCTGCACACCGTGTATCACATCTGGGCGTACCCGAGCCTCGAAGCGCGCAAGACGACGCGCGACCAGGCCTGGCAGGTCGACACATGGAGCGACACTGTTAGCCAGGTGCGGAACCGTATGACTTTGCCCTTTCCTCTGTCCCTGCCCATATCCTGCTGCGTTTGGCGTGACGGCAGAAGGACAAGGAAAGACGGCATGACATGACTCCTTCTCTTCCTCGATCTGACGTCCGTTCGCCTGTGCTTCTTTCTCATCCACAGACCGTCAAGCTGGTACAGAAAATGAACGCGCAAATCATGGTGCCCTTGCCGTTCAGCCCGCTCAAGTGAAGGAAGCGATGCCTGTCCGTCGTGTCCCGACCGTCCGCCCATGCCTTCCCCCTTCCATCTGTGCATGAATTAAACCGTCTGGCTTAAGCGGAACACACGCGGTTCACATTCATTCGCATTTCCTCTCTCCCTTCCACTCCGTCCTTCCTCTCCCCGCCTGCCTCTCCTCGGTCGGTCGGAAAGCGGCACGAGCCACCCGTGTCCTTGTGCGCGTCGCTGGCGACCCGGAGGACGCGCGTGCGATCTCTTCCGTCTTGCATGTACCATACGTCTTTTGGCCCTCGGCGGCCGTCCGGGGCTTCTAGCTTCTAGGGCTTCCTGTGGCGAAAGGCGTTTGTGGATCTTTCCCCATTTTCTTTCCTTCTATTTCTTTCGTCCTTCCCGTCGGCGCTCTGGGGTTGAGATCCGGAGGTAACTATTACGGACCTTTGTCGCAGCTACCTGATGTCGTAAAGCATTGTTTACATTTCGACCGCTATCTACCATTATCGCACGTCCGTTACTTAATCGCTTGGTCCGGTATCGCTGTGACGCAAAGGTGCCGTGCCAGGGCTATCGGATGATGCATCAGGTCGCGGCGAGGCGGTGCTAAGGAACGACGAAAGGACTTTATACGGACAAGGCCCGGAAGCAAGTCAAGTCAAGTTAGTCAGTTCATCAGGCGTTGTGTCTCTCTCTCCCCCTTTCCTCGCGTCCACCATCCGCCCTCCTTCTCGCCATCCTTCCGCCTTGATCTTTCTCTCTCTTGCCCTCTTTCTCTCCTGCTCGCTCTCGCCTCGCCCAGCCTAGACAGCCTTGATATCTTATTCGTCCCGCCCGTCTCAGACTCAGAATCACCTCCACTCCGGCGCAGGCACGCACGCGTCCGATCGGCGTCGAAGAGGTCCCCGCAGTGGATCTCGCAATCGGTTCATCCATCTCGCCAACGCCATCCTCGTCCTTGCCACTCACCACCACCTGTCTCGCCCTCGCCGTCTCCGCTCGTTGCCAGCTCGCCCGTCCAGGTTCGCGACCACCGCTCTTTCACTCTTGTCCGGTCCGGTCCGGACTGGACTCCCACTCTCGCCCCGGCCATGTCCTTCCTCAAGAACGCAAAGCGCCAGGTCGCGCACACCACCACCGTGCCCTCCCTCGGCAGCTCCGCAAACAAGGCGCTACAGCACGTCATCACCGCCGAGAAGAGCTACATGACCGCGTGAGTGCCCGCCCGCGCGCAGGCACCTGTGGGCGGGTTATGTAACCACGTACCTCTCCGTCCTCCGTCCTTCAGCTTCGCGCAGCCTCACGCTCGCCTCTTCTACCTCCATGTCCTTCTTCCTTCATGCTCCTCTCCTCCGTTCACCTCTCATCACCCTAAAGAAACGCACGATGCGCCGCTGAAGCGAAGAAAGCGTCGGACGCCCTCAAGGCGTGGGGAGAAGAGGAAGGTGAAGACCTGGGCGACGTGATGAGCAAGCTCTCTCAAATGCTCGACCACCACTCTTCCGCCCTCAACCGCTTCTCCTCCCACCTCGCCCAACTCCGACTGCACTTCAAGGCCGTCCGTACGCGCGCCGAGGGTTTGTCCGAGCTCAAGAAGCGCAAGGCGTCGTTGGCCTCCCGGATCGAGAGCGTGGAGAAGAAGCTGAGCAAGATGGGCCCGGAAAACAAGGAACTGCCGAACACCACCAGGAAGCTGGAGGACATGCAAAATGAGATGCAGGCGTTGCACAGGGATGTCCTCGAGGAGGAGGCCAAGCTGGGTGACTTCAAGCGGAGGACAGCCAAGGAGGCTTTGGGGCTTAAGGCCGGAGGTCTCTTGGAGATGGCCGAGAAGACGACGGTGAGTCGTTTCGCGATCCGCTCGGCGCCCTCGAGCCGTGTTTCTGAGCCGTTCGCTGACCTCTCTTGCCTTCGTTCTCGTCTTTGCACGCCCTCCAGGTTATCGCTGAGCTCTCCAAGCTCGTCCTCGAAGAGATCCCATTGGCTCCGACCCTCCCCGGCCACCTTCGTAGGCCGTATGAGGGAGCGGCCAGGACGGATGCGCTACTCGCCGAGGCGACGCGATGCGTCGCCGACGTGACCTTCACCCCCGTGGCCAACACCGACTTTGGCGTCGACTCCACCGGCGGCGGCGAGCTCAGTCCTGGCGTCTTCGGGCACCATCAGCAACACAGCACTGTCAGCGTGCCTGGCAGCTTGCCTTTGGGCACGCAACACTCGCAGTACTGGGCGGAAAGCACGATCGGAACGTCGCGCGCGGGTGCCGGCTATGACTTGGACGGCTCCGGCGCCGTCGGCACGCCCGGTGACGAGTGGGGTCGCTCAGTCACCGGGGCTGTCGACGAGGCTGGCGTCGCCGCCGGTGATCGGGTGGATGCAGAGGGCCAAGGGTCCCCCAATATCGGTTCCGCTGACGTTCCCGTCGATGCTCAATCCGCCGTGCAGGCCGAAGCCGCCGGCTCTCAGCCCCTTCATCCTAGCGGCGCCGGCGTCGGCGGGTTCGGTTCGGGTAGCTTGGGCATCGACTACTCCTCGCCCGATGGCGCGGGCGCCGGAGGGGGAGACGGCGAAAGGAGGGGGCCGGATGGATTGCCGGATCATGAACAGGACGAGCCCGTGCCGGCCTATTCCCAACATCCACCGCCCACGAGTTACAACGCCCCCGATCCGGAGGACGACGCCTCGTCGGACCTCGCGTACCGCAACAGCAGCGATACGGCTATCGTCCGTGGCGCGACCTACTTCGCCACCCCTCCCGTCATGCCTCCCCCGCTCAACACCGCCACGGCGCACGCATTCGTCACTGGCGGCACGGGAGGTGAGAGCTCACAGCCAGGCTCGCCTGGCGGCCGGAGTGTACGGGCGGCGGCCGCCCCTCCGTCGCCTCGCGCACCCCCCCCCATTTCTCAGGGAGCAGGAGGGTACGAGCCGCACACGGAAGGGCGCAAGATCAGCGCGGCCGCCTTCCGCCGAGCGGCTTTTGCGCGCTCCCCGAACGCCAGTGCTGTCAACGTCAACGCGCCTTCCGGCGGCGGCGACGTCGATGGCCCCGGCGCCATATCTTCTTCTCCAGGATCCGTGGGTGGAGGAGGAGGTGGTGCGGATCCGGACGGGCCGGCGACGCGCCCTCTGCAAATCCACAAGCGGCCAGCGAATCTCTACCCCGGCGCTCCTCCCGCCGCGCTCCAGCCGGGCGGCGCTTACGAAGTTGAGCGATCGCTGGGCACGGCCGGCACGGCTGGCTCTCCGGGCGACCACCCGTCTCCGTACGTCGACCCTTATTACTACACCGTGGAGAGCCCGCAGCAGCCTTGGCTCCAAGGCCATGGTGGCCCGGGGAGCCGACCCTCCAGCCCCCGTGGACCGTATATGCCCGCGCCATCGTCTCAACAACAACAACAACAACAGCAGCAGCAGCATGTGATGGGCGGGCCGGGACCCGGATACGGAGGCGGGAGGTACGCGACGAATTTGGAATGAAGGAAAGAGTGGAGGGGATCCGGTCGGTCGACCGGTCGGGAGGAGGGCTGGGCTACTACTCTCCTTAACCCTGTAAAAATGACACGAATTTGACAGAGTACATCCTCTTCCCCACGTTGTGTCGGATACATTTTTGCTCTTTTGTTTATTCCTGTCCATTCTATTTCTCGAAAATGTTTCTTGCTCCCATTTTTTCCATGCGCTCCTTCCCCGCTCTTTCCCATCTGTTTGTCCTAATTGAACGCCCAGGGACGTCTCCTGACTCGCGCCGGGAGAGGAGAGAAGGCCAAGGTGCTCTAGATTCCTGATGGAGGAGGTGGCGGTGGAGGTGGAGGTTGATTAAATAGAGAGAGCATGGGGCGGCACAGACTAACGCGATGGCGAGGTCCGCAGGAAGAAGTCGATGTGGAGGTTGAGGTGGAAGCTGATCGTTCCAAGAATCCACGTGACCAGCCATCTTCCATTCCGCGACACAGCGCATTTTGGCAGGAACCGTTGTCGGTCGTCGAGCACTGGTCGATTGTCGCGCTAGTCTTTCGGAGAGTTTCCATGCTCGCACCTTGCACCTTACACAGACAGCTACGTGAAGGCCGAAGGCAGTAGTCTGTCGTCGGTCGTCAAGCACCGATCGTCGTCTTGGCTGGTCGTTCGAAGAGCTCACACATGCTTAGCAACCTTCCACGGATCCTTTATCGTCTTTCGATCGTTCCACCGCCGTCACCTCCACTCCCGGCCCTCTACTCCCTCGCCTACGCAACTGCCATGGTCGACTGATTGTCCGTTGCCTCATGGCCCCTAATGAGTGGCCTGACGATCGACGATCTCCAATTTGAAATCCCTTTTTCGCCCTCCACCTCCACACTTCCACATCCTGTCCGAGCGACGGGCCGGACACAATCCGCAATAAAGGGCCGCTAATGCCTCCGAAAACTTGAACAAACATGGTACGGATGGTGGAGGTGGAGGTGTGGAGGTGGACGAAGCGATCCTTCGATGAAGTCACTTGCGAAGACGTGTTTTCGATATAAGACAAGCTTCCGGCCGCCTCGAGTCTTCCATCAACACCTGCGATCCTCATCGATTCCTTCCATCCTCATCGACTCATTCCATCCATCCTCGCAACGAACAGACAGCGAAACCCACCTTCTATCATGTTTGCTCCTACTCGTACCTTCTGCGGTGAAGTTGTGCACCCCATAGGCTTTGGATCCATGGCCTTGTGTAGCCTCTATGGTCAGACGATCGGCGACGAGGAGAGCCACAAGGTTGTCCTCGAGGTCATCATGCCGGCCGGCCCGTAAAGCTTCATATCGACACCGGTAAGCGAGCAGGCAAACTGCACTCTGGACTCGAGCGCAAGTACCACCCCACCCACATACCTTCTCGCCCCCCCCCCTCACCTCTTTTCTTCTTCCCCCACCCTTCCTTCCCACTTGAAGCCGACGTCTAGGAGAAAACGAGGCGTTGCTCGGCACGCTCCTCAAAGACCTCCAGACTTCCACGTCCGTGGCGATCGGGATGCTCATTGGTCCCGATTCCCGTCCTGGTTCCTCTCTGCGGCTTCGTGCTCTCTTTTCCAGTTTGGCTTGTGCGTCGGAGAGGACGAACGGTTTCACATTCTTGGCGGCGCCGCATACGTGAAGCAAGCGGTGGAGAAGTCGCACAAGCTGTTGCAGGTGCGCACGCGAGAGTGATCTTCCTATGTTGGCTCCTGTGACGGCGGGCATCTGCGTAAGATCGACCTGACTAGGCCTTGTGGGACAGTTCTCAGACCGACCATATCGACCTCTACTACCACCACCGCTCCGCGACGAACGCCACGGTGGAGAAGACGATCGGCGCGATGAAAGAGCTCCAGGAGGCCGGCAAGGTTAAACATATCGGCATCTCCGAGTACTCGGCGGACGAGATACGTCGTGCGGCCAAGGTCGCCAAGATCGCTGCTCTGCAGATCGAGGTGAGTCGCGTGTCGGTCTCGGCTAGTCCGTGCGCACCTCTTTCTTGGCTTAACTTGTCCATTGTGTTGTGTTGCGCCGCGCCTTTTCTGCTCCTCAGCTCTCGCCTTGGACGCCGAACATTGTGTCCAACGGCATCCTTGACCTATGCAAGGAACTGGGGATCGCCGTCGTCGCTTGTGAGGAGGAATTTCCGACTCGGACGGTCCGTCGCAACCAGGAGGAGAGACGGGAGAGGCGACGATCCTGACGATCCGTTCCGCCGCTTTAAGACTCCCCGCTCGGCCGCGGAATTCTCGTCGGCCGTTTTAAGAAGTTCAAAGACCTGAACGAGAACGACTGGCGTCGAGGAAACCCGCGTTTCAGCAAGGAGAACTTTCCCAATAACCTCGAGCTCGCCAATGACATTAAGAAGGTGCGGCGGTGTATCGGTTCCCATTTCGTCTTGAACCGCTCCACCGTCGGTTGAGCTCACGTCGATCGTGCGATAATTGTTCTTCTTTCCGTCCGCTGTACCTCCTCTCCCCATCGCAGATCGCCGAGAAGAAAGGTATCACTGCAAGCCAGGTCACCCTCGCCTGGGTCCTTGCCCAGGACCCGAGCGTGGTAGCCATCCCAGGAACGAAGAAGGTGCCCAACGTGATCGAGAACATGGATGCCGCCGAGGTAGAGTTGACGCCTGGAGACCTGAAGGAGATCGACGGGGTCATCGCCAGCGGAGAGAGGTACGATGCACATTCGCAAACCTCTGTGCCGTTCTGAAAGGTGCGATTTCTCGATGTGCTGGACTGGAGGGCCGAGGAGGTTTGCCAAAATCTTCCTGAGGAGCTTGAATCGTTCGCCGACGCCCTAAGTGTATTCTTCGTCATGCCATTCGAGAAGCGCCTGTTAGGTCTGCTTTGTTCCGGGCCTGAAAGGTTGCAAAAGATTTTCTTATCGGCTTATCCGACTTGAACGCGCCGCACAGCAGAGAGCTGAGATCGCTGAACGACCGGGCCGCCTGTCGACGTTTTGAGTCATGTACCGAAATTTTGTTGCGCTAGCGATGGGTGGAGGGAAGACTCGGGCTCTCAGAAGGCAGTGACGAAAGTAGGAAGTGCAACGTGCTTGCGATCGCGCAAAAACGGACGCTTTCTTTACCTTGTGGAGCTCTTTCTGGCTGCTGGCCAATACCAAGAGAGGGTCACTCATCACTTGTCCCGCTCGGCATCCAACCCTAGACGAAGGCGCAGCTTTGGCTCGCCATGACGGGCGGTGTATGTACATCGATTGCTTAGATAAACGAGTGTGCCTGTGCCGAAGCTCGCCTCGGCACCCCACATGGCACATGGCACAGCCTCGTGCCGTGCGACCATGTGGCCGGCGGATGTTGGCGGTGATCGGCGGTTACGCCGACGACCACCGAGGTCTCACCATGCCATCGCCCCTCCGTGCCCTCGGACGGAGTTGCGTCCGTTCGTTGGTGGAGTGCGGTGCGGCAAGCTCTTTTTTTTGTTCGGTATTTTCCTCGGAACAGAGATGCCAGAGGCGACCGAGGTTGCGCCACACTGCCGCCGCCTCGTCGTCCTTTCTTATAAATGTAACGAGAGGCAGCATCGAGGAAGGCGACGCTATCAGCCCTCGTCTAGCCACGCTCACACGCACACTCCCCCTTCTATCCTCCCTTCTTCTCTACTCACATTCGTCTCTCTTGTCACGGGACCCTTGGCGTCTGTTGACTCCCCTTCTCACCATGTCCTCCTACTCGACGTCCTCGAGTAACAGCTTTGGCGGTTCGCCGCTCTTGGGAGGAATGCCCAGCCATACGGACATTGCGCCGTGAGTGTCCGCTCTCAATGAGGACGTGCATTTCGTCCCCGACAACGACGAGCACCGACAACTGGGCTCAGCTGATTCCGACCCCGCTTCCCACTGGCGCAGTTCTGTTATCTTCATCATCGTCTACGCAGCCCTCATACCTATCCTCCTCTGGCGTGCCCTTCGCCCCAGCACCCGCGCCCTCGTCCTCATCCGCCCGGGCATCTTCATCCATGTGCGCGTGATCACATACATCATCCGCGTGCTCTTAGCCGACCGACACGTTACCACGACCCTCTTCGTCATCGAGGAGGTCTTCCTGGCTATCGGCATGGCTTTCCTGGTCAGTCCGGCGGCCTTCTTCGACCGGTCTCTTCCATTCGCACTGAGATTGCCATCTCTGACTTGCTTCTCGCCCTTGGCGTCCGCCTTATCACTTCACAACCCATCCGATCACAGCTAGAGCCCCTCGCTAGCCTCGCCGAAGCGCTCATTAAGCCATACCTTCCTGACCCGAAAAACACGACAAAACCTCAAGGCGCGCCCCAGCTGGTCCAGCAGTTGTGTCGATTGCTCAGGATCATCGTCCTGGTCATCGTCATCCTTACTGGTTATTCCTCCAGCTTGTACAAAAAAGCGGAGAACGGTGATCAGAGCTCTATTGACTCGCTCCAGTCGATCAAGACGGCCTCCAGCGCCCTCTTCCTCGTCGTCGTGAGTGTTCGCTTGTCTTCCCATGCTAATCTTCCGGAGTGGACCGCTGTTCGGCGGAAGGTACGTTGAAGTGGCATGCTAATTGGACGTATTTTGGCCACTTCCGCCCCCTTCTCCTCTTTCGTTCCTCTCCTTCACCCGTCATCTACAGATCGTGGGCATAAACGGCGTCGTCCTCCTCGCCAACTTCACCGTCTCCGGCATCCAGCGCCGTCCATCCATGTTTCTCATGGGCACCACCGTTCCCCTCTTCATAGTCGCCGTTTACAGGCTCGTCGAGCAACACTTGAGCTTTTCTTCTGACATCAACAAGGCCGCTCCGTTCTATATCCTTTTCTGTGCTCCCGAAGTGTGAGTAGCTTCGGACGTCACATAACGAGCCAAGTGAGCCTGGGCGCTTCCTCCCTTCTAGAAGGCTCACATGTTCTTGTCGCACGGCGTGTCCCGCTCCCTCCCACCTTTTTCCGTACGCCAGCATTGGCGCCGCCTTGCTCATCGCCCCCGACCTCGTCACCCTCTTCAACCTCCGCGTTGAAGCAGGAAGCATGATGCAGGACAAGCCGTACGCAAAGCCTCTTTTCGCACCTTCCAACCCCGAGGGTCTCGGCTACACCAACGCCTACCCAATGCAGAATCAGAATTTTGTGTGATTCTGTTGTATATCTCGCCCGCCGACGCAAATTTTTTTCTCCTCCGCTTCCGGCGTTTACTAGTACACACTCTCATCTCGATTCCCGCCGTCAGGTCGCGCGCGTGAACGTGTACATAACAGGTTTCCCGATGGACATCCATAGCTTTCTTGAGATAGATCGTACATGCATCAGAGCCACTGGCGACATTCAGATTCAGATGCGCAGGTTGGCTGCCTGTCTCCGTGCGGTTTTCCATAGCCACGGTCGTCTTGATGAAGCACCCATTTTGCCTTGCGAGAGCGAGGATCATGATTAGAAGGTAGCAGCCAAAATGCTGGATCACTGTTGGCGATGGTGCAATCGGCTATAATCGGCCATGGAGGACGGGTCCGCAGCCGTGTACGACGCAAGTTCGGTCGTCGGCCGGCTGGATGTCTTCTTCGCTCTACTTGACTACCATGACATTTCTACTCGCGTGCCGGAGCCGCCCACGACTGTCGCTCGAACTGCCTACGTACTCATCTCTTTGGCTCTCCTTCAGCCAGATGGCACTGGGGCGGGATCTGACCGGATCATGCCGACCGGATCACGATCGTTCCGGACCCGGCTGATCGTTGTTGCGGAGTGCCGGAGAGAAGGACTGGATGGAACAAATGTTTCTTCTTAACTGACGGCGGCGAGGGATTCACGTTACCCCCTCTTCTCTTCGATCCTCATCTCTATCTGGGCTCTTCTTTCTTTCCCCGGATTCCTCCACTTCTAGAGCCGTCGTCTCCTCCTCCCCATGGCTCCCCCTTTACCTTCTCCCCTTGCGCCCGAGGTGCGCCAGCCACTCGATCTCGCTGAGGCGCGCCGGTCCTGCTCCTTCTCCTCGGACGCCATGTCCTGCCTCGTCGCGGGCTCCAAGGCGCTTCGCGATCGCAACCGCTGGCTAATTGGCCTGCTCAAGCAGGACCCTCGTTTCGAAAAGTCCGACCGCGCTTTCTTGGGACGCACTGAAAGGTTCCAGCGCGGGCATGAGACCGTGCTCGCTTACTTCCAGGTTCGCAACAGGGAGGGGTTGTCCAAAGAGGAGCGGGACTTGCTGAGGTCAGTGCTCGCTCCGATGGACTCCCATCTCTTCTGAGGCCCTTACGTCGTCGCCTGACCCGACCTTGTCTTACCACACTGTTGGCGCGGACAGGTTGTACATCGACGACTATCTGCCCATCCAAGTGCACGAGTCCATGTTCGTGCCCACGATGCAGAACCAGTCCTCTGCCCAGCAATGGGCTTCTTGGGGCCCGGCCGTCGACAGCGGCCGCTGGCTTGGCTGCTATATGCAAACTGAGCTCGCGCATGGAAGCAACCTCAGCGGCCTCATGACCACTGCCACACTCGATCGCTCCACTGACGAGTGGGTCATTGACTCGAACGGCATGGCGGGTGGGAAGACCTGGATCGGCGGTGCGGGCCTCACCGCTACTCACGGCATCGTGCAGGCGCAGATGATTATCGACGGCAAGAACTACGGCATGCACCCTTTCCTCGTCCAGCTTCGGGACCTTGAGACGCACAAGACCCTCCAGGGCCGGAACATTCGTGACATGGGCCCCAAAGTAGGCGCGACGAGCATGGTGAGCATTGCGCTTCCAAGTTGGGGACCGTGGGCGATTGCGCGATTGCAGGAGTCACTCGACTGACGTTGCGTAATATTGCCCCTTTCCACCTTGCCAAAGGACAATGGTTACTGCGTGTTTACTCAAGTTCGCATCCCTCGGTAAGTCATTGGGACCTTTCGCTTATCCGCCTCCTCTGGAGGGTCTAAGATGCCGGTACTAACTGTTGCACATTCGCCACGCTTTTCTTACCCACCTATTCATTAGGACCAACCTGCTGTCCCGCTTCCAGTCTGTGTCAGCCTCTGGTCAGTACCAGAAACACAATGCTCAAGCTAAATTCCTCACGCGGGGCACCATGACGCTCGTCAGAGTCGGTCTGTGCGAGATCGCCGCTCACCACCTCGCCCGCGCTGTTACGATCGCCGTGAGGTAATCCAGCGGAGGAGTTCACGTAATCGTTTCAGCGATGCATGACCTAAAGTCGATCTCCCTTTACGCTTCGTTCCTTCAGATATGCAACCGTGCGCCGCCAAGGCTCTTCCCTCTCCCCATCCTCCACCGAAGAGAACCAAATCATCGCTTATCCGCTCGTAGCGTCCCGACTCCTGTCGGCCGTATCGACCGCCTACGCTCTCCAATTTGCCTCTCGCTCCCTTCGCCAGCTCTACACACGCATGATCGCATCGCTGCAAGAGCCCAATGGCCCCGGTCGCAAGGAGGGCATCGACCTCCTGCCAATCGTGCACGGCATGTCGAGCCTGCTAAAGGCTTATTCAACCGATTCTAGCATGGCAGGCGTTCAGGACTGCAGGAGGAGCATGGGGGGGCACGGATACAGTGCCGCCAGCGGCATTTGGGAATTTGAGAGGAATCAGCCGAACGCCGGGTTGACGTATGAGGGAGGTGAGTAGATGTGGAGAGGCCGACCTCGCTAGGCGGATGGGAAAGCGGTTTCCATGACGCCAGCTCACTTGACGTGGCTGAACCCCGCACCTCTTCCCCTCGACTACTAAAGACAACTACATGCTTCTGTCGGGACCGGCGGCCAACTTTCTCGTGAAGGAATATCGTCGGGTTAGTCGCACTTCGCTCAGGATCGGACGACGCCTCGATGTTTCGCTAAAAGATCCTGCATTCGCTTCTTGTTTGACGCATGTGCACACTGCAGGCCCAAAGCAGGCATAGGAGCTCCTACCCTGCTCCTTCTTTGACGTACCTCTCCTTCCGCCCCGGCCCTCCGACAGACAATCAATGCGCTGCGCGTTCCGTCTCCGATCTGCAAAGGCCCACCGTACAGCTCTCCCTTCTCGCTCACCGCGCTCGTCGGTTGATCGCGGAGCTGTCTGCTCTTCGAGCCAAGAAGAATTCATCGCCTCCGGGTGTCGTTGGACGAGGGAAGCCGTATTCCCAGGACGTGCTCCGCACCTTCGACGCCTCGCTCGCCTACCGCGCCTCGGTTGCTCACGGCGCCTACATGGTCACACATGCCTTCTCCACCTTCATAGACGGTATCTCGTCCAATCCCGCTGCTCGAGCAGAGGCACAGTCCGTCTTCGGCGCCCCCGTCTCTCTCGCCATCGTCACCGCCCTCCGTAGGCTGTGCACCCTTTATGCCCTCCAAGTCTGCGTGCTACCTCACCTGGGGGATTTCACCGAGGACGGATACTTGACGCCCAAGCAAGTTCGCTGGGTAAGGGAAGCGGCTGCCATCGCCCTGGCCGAGTTGCGGCCCGACGCCGTTGGGCTCGTCGACGCTTGGGACTTTGATGATTGGTATCTAGATAGTGCGCTTGGTGCTTCTGGTGAGTCGGATGTTTGAAGTCGTCCATTTTCTTTTGGAAAAACCCCGCGCTTTCACACTACGTTACTGAACAATCGACAACTTTGGTTCTTCTTTCGCTCATGCAGATGGCCGTGCGTACATTCGTTTCGTGGAATGGATGTCCCTCGACCCTCTCAATCGCTCGGCACAAGACGGGAAGAACGGAGGTCGTGACGAGCACGGAGTCGTCACCACTTATGATTCTACGATTGGGAAGCTTGTGAGGGGCGAAATACCGGCTTGGACGGAGAAGAGAGCCGCTAAGCTATAACTTATAGATGACGGAAACTAGATGGTGGACGATGGATGACGGACGGAACATAGATGGGTGGTTTAGAGAGATGATAGAAAATAGATGGTAGGTGGGTGAGGGACTTGAGGAAGAGTCATCACGTCGATATACATTTCTGGACTTCAATCTGTAACTCTCACGGTCATTCAGTAAGAGCCCAAGATGGATCATAGACATGGGCCTAATCGAGGTCGAGAGAGATTCGTAACTATCACAAGGACTAGGCCGATAATAGACACATGATCGGAGCTTTCGGTTGCCCATCCGCAAGGTATCGATTCCGGCCCGCTCAAATCTTGAAGGCCGCCTTGACCTCCTCGGCGAACGCATCGTCGCAGAGGAACGTGCATGCCGTGCCCGCGAGAACGACGCAGGCGTCCAACGTTCTCTCGTGCGCCTCGATCGTTGCCGCGGCCGTCGCAAATCCGGAGGTATGATTACCGGACCCCGGAGGAAGCGCGCCTGGCAGGATGGCGTATGCGGCGTGCAAACCCGGCAAAGCGTGACTGACGTTTCCAAAGTCCGTGCTGGCGTTCCAAGGCACCATGGGCACCTTCTCACCG
Source organism: Peribolospora baueri (assembly GCA_029717555.1). Lineage (NCBI taxonomy): Eukaryota > Fungi > Basidiomycota > Peribolosporomycetes > Peribolosporales > Peribolosporaceae > Peribolospora > Peribolospora baueri. The sequence continues at coordinate 167,887 of JAMDHS010000005.1, read as the reverse complement.
TACCGCGCCTCCATCAGATCAATGTACGCCCGTCCCAGCGGGAGGTTCTCCGTCACGTCGTAATACGCCATACCCCAGTCAATGTCCACTTCACAGCCCGTGCTCGTAGCGGCCGCTCGGAAGCAAGCATCCACGCGAGGTCTGAGACCCTCGAGCTCCTCAATGGTGGAGGAGCGCACATTGTAGAATAGAGTGGCATAGTCCGGGATCACGTTTGGAGCCCAGTTCTCGTTTCCGCCGATGATGCCGTGCACGCGGTCGGTCGGCTTGATCTGCTGACGCAAGGCAGAAATGTTGCTGTACGCCAGCACGGCCGCGTCCAACGCGTTCACGCCCTCCCATGGCGCGGCTCCCGCGTGCGCTGTCTTGCCCTTGTAGGCCACTTTGACGGGCGTGACGGCCAACCACGGCCCGACACCGGAGGTCGGCATTGGGTGCAGCCTGAGGAAGATCGCTTGTCTCACTAAGCTAAGATCCTGTCCTCCCAAAACGCCGCAGAGCACGAGCCCTTCAAGTCTACTCACATCATGCAAGCATCCATGTCCTTGTACGCGCCGCGCTCCAGCAGCAGAATTTTTCCGCCTCCGCCCTCCTCGGCTTGTGCATCCCAAAAGAGGACAAGAACGACCTCAGCAACGTAACTTTGCAGACGAAGGGTCAAAGGGCCTACCTGGGGTACCGAGGAGAATGACCCTCGCTATGATATTGCCTTTCTTCAGAGCAGCGACTGTTCCCAGCGCGGAAGCTACTCCAGATATCGCAATGAGGTCTGCGAGAGAGAGCCAAACGCGAGCGGAGGAGAGGCCGGCGGAGAACAGTACGTTATTCTACGCTCATCGTCTAGAGACCCTGCAATGGTTTTCGCCCGCCGTCGGGGCTGAAATGAGCGTTTCCAGGTACATACTGTGCCCGCATGCCTGCCCAATGCCGGGAAGGGCGTCCATCTGGGGGAGGGAAGCAAAAGGTCGACCATCGTGTCTCCACCAACACACGGCAAAGAAAGTTCGAGCCAGCCCACCTCGCTCTGGAACCCGATCGTCCGATGCTTTTTTTCATCGAATCCCTCGCTCGTCCACGTAGCCGACCAAGCCGTTTCAATGCCCTTGATGTGCCTCTCCACCTTCCATCCCTCCTGCTTCTCCATGTATTCCGTCAGAACGTCGTGGGCATGTCGCTCTTTCCACGCGATCTGGGGGTGGGCGTGGATGCTGAGGGACAAGTCACGTAGGGAGGAGGAGAGTGAGTCGATGCGCCTCTCGATCGTATCGAGCAGTGGGGCTGTGGACATCGGCGACGAAGACAGGGGAGTGTACCGAGGCGGGGCGTCCGCACGAGCCTTTGAGGCGCTCGATGCGAGAACCCCCTTGTTCTGCGAGTGCACGCGCAAAGCCACGGGAACGGATCAGTAAGCTGAGCGTTCTCGCGCGGCTCTGGCGCGCAGGAACGTCAGCGTCGTCATTGGTGAAAGGACTCTAGTTACCTGTTCGCAGCTCGCACGAACCGGCAGGGGGACATCTGTTCCTGGCGCCGGAGGCTGGGAAGGCTTCGCATCGGCGACATTTGCTGTGTCGCGCTTCTTCTTGTTCCTGCTCAAGCCAAAGGAGATGGAGAACGTGAAGGTGACCATCTTGAGAGAGGAGCGAGTGAGAGGAGATGAGATTGGAATGCCGCATCAGACAGGGCGAAGGGAGTCGTCCGAGTTGCTGTCGGCTTAATTCGCCCGAAAACACCGTTCGCGCTCGGCGGGGTTACCGGGCTCGTAAGGTACGATGGGTTTCGAAGGCCGTCGATTACAATCAATTGCAATCGTTTGAAATTTTATTGTACTTAATGCAAGCTTCGCTGCAGATTATCTTATTTAAAAGACTTTTCTGCAATACAAAGTGTATCAATTGTAAGTTAGCATGGTGCGATCCTATTTTTGTATTGTACTTGTTTATCCTACTGGGATTTACTTTAAACTTATAAAATTAATACAAGAGCGTAACAGAAAAAAGTTTAACCAATTAGACATTCTTTTATTAAAATCATTTTATATTGTATTCATTATTAACTTATAAAGACCAAGATAAAAAGAACGAACGAAAATAAGTAGAAGAACACGTTTTAAAGGGGGGGGTAGAAGGGGTTGCTCATTTCGTCCTTCCCCCCAGAAGCATGTGCTCAAACCATTTCGAATGATAATACAAGGTAGCGAAGAGAAGAGCAAGCCGCTGTCTTTCGGGGAACAGCAGAGACGATAGGTAGCTTAGGATACAAAAAAAAAAAACTAAAGACAATTCTGCTTTCGCGCGCAAAAGAGGGAAAAGAAGAAAACGTAAGGAAGAAAAGAAATGAATGGCAGGGAGGCGGGAAAGAAGGGAATCGAAGTTCGGCAAGAGAGAAAGGATCGATCGTGACACCCTCCATCCGCCTTCTGTCCCCGTCTCCATCAGACCAAGTGTTCGGTCTTAATAACGTGCTCCACTTCTTCCGGCATGGACTTGAAAAAGTCATCACTGTCTCGCTCCGGCCGCCAGCCAATCGAGCGAGCTCGTGGGCAGCGGGAGCGGGCGCTTTAGGTGGACGAAAGAGGAGGGGAACGATGGGGCAATCAGACGGACACGCAGGTCAGGAGGTATAGTAAGCGGAAATGCTTCCTAAGGAAGCATCGGAGACGACCCGGTAATGGACGAGCCCAAGCGTGACTGAAATAAAATATAAAGGCAGGACAATTTTTGCGAAGGACTCACTTGCACCCATGACTAACGTTGGCGACCCAGGCCAACTCGTCCGGCAAGCCCAGGCCCCGCGCCGCTTCCTCGAGTGTCTTCCAGCTGACCACATCCGCTGTCTTGAGGTACCCCATCGCGTGCATTGTCTCGGCGACGCACTGCGACGTCTGCAGCCAAGAGCGTTCTCCCGTCTCTGAGAAATAATAGCCTTCTATGCCGTTTGGTGGCTTCGGGGGTGGGTCAAGGAGTTCAGACGGGGCCGGGGGAGAGGCGGTGGATGAAGAGGAGTGGGTTAGGTCGACGGGGAAGAAAGCTGGGTGAGAGGCTTCGAGAGCTTGTCGGAGGATGAGGAGGTAGAGCGAAGACAGGTCGTCGATGTGCACGTGGTTCCATAACGGCAGACCTTTGCCAACGACATGTGTGACGCCGGAGCGGATAGCGTCGCGGATGAGCATGGGGACCTGGTGGTTAGTGGGAGAGGCGAGGTTAGCAGATGTGAAGGCGATACCGGCTGAGTTGACTGTCGAGAGCAGTTATTCCCTCCCTACCTGCAAAGAAGTGGTGATGAAGGACCCTTTCCCTTTGCCATCTGCGAGTCGGTCGTCAAGCCATAGAATCAGATTGCATAGGAATGCAACGCAGCGCAATTCAATCTTTCCGGTCCCACACAACTCACAGACTGTAGGTGGCATAATGACGTAACTCTCAACGTCGCCGCTCGTTCCAGCCGCTTCGATGATCATATCCACCTCGCGGTGAGGCTGCTCCGGTCCGAGAGAGCGGATTTCGTCGATAGCCGTGTCCAGGTAAACGTGGGGATTGACATAGTTACCGCCTGCTTGGTCTGCTAAAATGTCCGTTCCCGAGGTCTTTCCGGCCAAAACGAAGCAGAGGACATACAAACGGACGGAGAAAGGCAAGGAGGGAACGGCGCTATTCAGCGCACAAAGGACTCTTCCTCGGAGGGAGTAGCCTGCTCACATGACGAAAAACAGGCTTACATGGATCAAAATACCGGTCTGTTTACGCCTCTCTGCGCGGTTCTTCAGACCCTGGATGATCGCCTTGGCGGCAGGGACATGGTCTGCATGAGCTGTGTGAATGACAACTAAGAGGAAAGGCAGGGGACCAAAATGGTTGATTTAACAAGTTTTTCAGAGCGGAGACAGTGGGCCACTACTCCTTCTGCGTACCACGTCGGTTACCGTCCTCGGAAAAAAAAACCACGCGACTCACCATCCGACTCGCCCGCCTCCCTCTGCAAGATCCTCAGGTCCTCCAACGTGCCCACGACGGGAATGACGCTTCCCCTCGTCCATTTCTTCAGCTGTTTCGCCTGCTCTTCGGTGCGGACCAGAGCGCTTATGGAGAGACGGGGTGCGAGGTCGGATCGGAGGAGGTCGTGGAGGACTGTGCCTCCCTGGTGGACGCGACAAGAGTGGAGGATGGAGACCACAGTACAAATACAATGGGAAGACGCCGGAGTCAGGCACCAGGGATCGTTGAAGAGCTCCCCTTACAGTTCTGGCTTGCTCGTCAACCCACAATGTACCCCGTTGCGCCAGTCAAGAAGACGGGGACCTTTGGTACATACTGCTCCACGTGCACTGGCGTAGGCCGCGCTCTGCCGCGATGGTGGTAGTGGTGGTAACGGCCATGCGCGCGGACTGGCTGAACGGGCTCGACATCAGTGTAGGGAGGAGGGGTAGCGGGAGCGAGCGGGCCAAGCGGGTTGGGCCCTCCCCGTCCTGGGCGGAGCTGGCCGTTGTCGGGGTCGCGTTGGTTATGGCCGGCCATGGCTCGTGCGGAAGGTTGTCGTCCAGCGTCGGTGGGAAGGCGTCCCCGATAAGGGGCTGGGTGAGTGAGGTATCTAAACGGGAACGATGGAACAGTGGAGTAGTCCAAAGTCGAGCGTGTGTGCTGTGGTTCGTTAGCTATTCACTGGTCGAGGATTCAGCGACGGGACGGTTGGGCACCGGGGTGAGCTTCTGCGAGCGATCGACGGCAAAGATGGCGGAAGAGCAAACAAACAGCGAACAGGGTTTCGCTGCCTTCGGAGAGGGAGCGTTGCTGCGTACGCCAGCGCCGTCGGAGAAGGCACGTCAGATGGTATCGTTTCCCCTTTGCGCTGTCGATCCTCGCGAGATGAGATCTTGCCGGCCAGAATCCTCCGTAACGAGTGACCTCGCGCTTGCTCATCCAAATGCCGATCAGCCGATCAGCCGCAGAAAGCGGGGTCGCCGCAAAAGGTAGGGTTATACGAGTAGGGTTAGGGTTCGGGCGTGGAATCTGATCGACGCCAAACCTGTTCCTCTTTGCCTCTCTCCCCTTCCATACGGACCATTTTCTCTTCCAGTCTTGCGCCGACGGGCCATCAGCCGCGGTGGGTTCGCAGACCCAAGAAAGAGCAATGGCAGCGCAGCTAGCCTTGTGACCGCGGGCGCTTGGGCCGAGCACAGCTTCCGGGTGAAGCATGTCGAGGAGAGGCAGCGCTAAGTAATTGAGTTCGTGCTGTGCCAGCGCCTGCGCCCTGTGGTGTGCGTGACTTCGCACTCTGCGCTCCCCCCATCTGCGACTTGTTTCTTTTTCTCGTGGACATGAACGCCCCGTCCTCCGTCTCCTGTTCTTGCCGGCCTCCCTCGGGCACACGGAATAGCTACGACTCGACCCGAACACTTACTGTCGTGCGAAGCGCGCCACATCCGCAGTCGGTTTACCCACGTATTCCTCTTCACCCGCCCACTACCCACCAACCTCTTGCACCACATCCTCTCTCATCTCATTATTTTCTCTTCGCGGGCTGGTACCCTCTATTTCTCTTCCATTTTTCTTGTTTTTGTTACTTGCTTTCTTACTCGGTTCCCAATCACAGCACAGCGCGCCACAAACTCACCATCCTCGATATAGCACCGTCGCCAGACCGGTCCACCGAACCGCTCTTTATGCACTTCCGACGATGGTTAACGGAGCATCGTTCAACTACAACGATGCCTCTCGGACAGGAGGCCGCGAAGATGACGGCCAGTTTAGAAGGGAGGCGGTCGCAGACGAAGGAGCGCATGGACAGCAGCGTCGAGATCGCGGTAGCACAGCGGAAGGGGACGAGTCGAGCGGGCATCATGGTCGTGAACGCATGTTTGATGAGGCCAACGATGCGATGATGCGACGCAACGAGGCGCCGCATGGCCAGCAGACGTCCTTTCCGCGATGGGTTCCCCTTCAGGAGGCGGAAGAGGAGATGGCCGCGGCCTTGGGCGAAATGGAACAAGACGTCTTCATCGAACAGGGCGGCCTGCAATCGACGCCTTCTCAGTCGGTCGACAAACCTAGCTCTTTCATGATGCATCATCCGCCTTTGGCTGCTGGCGAAGAGCTCCAACCAACGTATCACTCGTCCCAGCCACCCATGTTTTTGGCCGCAGCTACAGGAAATAGCTTTGGTGGGGGAGGTTGGGGAGCCGAAGGCGACCCAAGCAAGTCCTGGAATCATCAAAATCCTTTTCAGGCCGGCAACGGCGGACAAACCGGCGGCGCTCCGACCGAATCGTTTCCCTCGCTCGACTTCCCCAGCGTAGCTTCTGCCACGGACTCTCCCGACTTTGGCCCCTATTTCTCTTTGGGAGACAACGGCGACCCATTCGGATCACCACCTCCTTTCGGACCATTTCCCACTCCCTCTTTTCCCTTCGTCTCCGACCTCAGCCCCCTTCCCACTCCTATTGGACCTTTCTTAACTTCGCCCACTGTCCCGACTCCGATCGGTCCCAGCCCGACTTCTGCGCCTAGCCATTCTGCGTCGAGCTCGTATATCTTGGACACTTCATCCACCTATAGGACGAGCATCACGACCGGCTCATCGATTGGCAGCCATGGGACGACGAGCGCGACTGACTCGTCGGCTAGCAGCTATGGGACGAGTAGCGCATCCGGCTCCTCGGCTAGCAGCGACGGGACAAGCAGCATGACCTATTCTTCGAGCGAAAGTCCGGATCCGTCCACGACTCATGCGTCGGGTGGGGCCACTACAGCGATCACCAGTAACCTTGGGACGACAGGCAGTGTTGCGCCTACTACCACTGCGCTGGGCGCTACGACGATCACCACCGGCACTGTCAGCGTTGCGACAAGTGCGCTTCCATCACGCTCGCGACCACCGAGCTCCACAATGACGTCGACTGAGACGCACATTTCCACACGCCCTTCTGCATCTTCCTCTGTCTCCTCTGCCTCAACTTTGTCAAGCGGGCCGCCGACGTTCACATCCCCTTCAGCAGCCTCCACGTCTCCCGGCATAGCCACATCGAAAAACCTTTCGGCGGCCGCAATCACGGGCATCGTCGCGGGCTCTCTGCTAGGGTTTGTCATCCTCCTCGCGGGGGCGTTCCTGCTGCGCATACTCTACCGCCAGCGCATGCGCGACCTCCAGAACCGTGAGTTCAAAGGCCGGATCGATCCATGGTCTCACCGGTTTAGCGGTGGCTCCGGGAGCAGCGGAAACAGCGGTGGCAGTGGCTCCAGTGCCGGTAGCATTAGGAGCCAACGGATCGGCACACCGGTGATGGCGGAGAGGAACAGCCGGGGCTTCTTTATGCCTTCTCCTCTGGCCGTGTCGAGCGCCGTCGAGGATGCGCCCAGCAGCGCGACGAGGAGGAGAGGTTGGCCCACCAGAGGCGACGGCGGCGACGACGAGGCGCACTTTCCGCTTGAAATTCCCACCGACCCTTTCCACTCTCCCACTGTGTCCGAGTCCGGGGCAGCTAGCGTGACGAGAGCGACAAGCATGAGCCAGGCCGCGCGGACGTCCGGTACGTGGGCCGCGGCCGATGTAGGCGCCCCCACATCATCGTCAGCCACAGGACCTCAGCCCCGCTCGCTGGCCGTGCGAGCTTCGATGCTGGATCCGGGAAGGGGAGGGAGAGGGAGCTGGTATGGCGGCCAAGGCGTGAACGATGCTGTGGCCACCGGCACACTGCGCGACCCGAGCGTGAGGAACAGCGTCGCAAGCGCTCAGAAAGGATCGGCGTTGAACGCCTACGCCGATTGGGCTTCCCGAGGCCCACTTCCTACCGCTTCTCCTCAGCATTTCCACGACAGCTCCGGTTGGGAAACTGAGGCTGCTGCAGGCGTTGCAGTCGGCGCGGCTGTAGGAGCCGCTGCGGCAGTGGCTGCTACGAGGCCTTCGAAGGACGGAGAACACTCCTACGATGGCGAGGCGCTGAAGGAAACTTTCAACTCGGACGTTCACGGCGAAACCTCGCAGGAGGCTTCCACTTCGAATGACGCCGACGCGCTTGACAACATCCCGGTGGAGGACTGGAAGGCCGCCGTGGCGGAGACGCTGGCCCGCAACCGTGCGACGATCATGAGCATGACGAGCGTATCGAGCGGCGTTCCGGACGAGGATGACTTCTATCGCAAAATCGGCGCGCTCCTCTACCCTGACCGCGTGGCCGCTGACGGGAGCGTGAGCGAGAGCAGGTCCTCTTCGATGCCTCATGAGAGCGTCTTTCCCGGCGCCGCAGGTCTGTTCACTCCGACGCCGAGCCTGCGTACGAGCGGCAGCTCGCTACTGAGGGGCAGCAGGACCAGTCCGATCAACATGTTCGATTCCGTCGTCTGGGATGGCTCTGTCCTCAGCAATGTGGCGAGCGAGGACGGAGACATCTCGCCGACTACTGGACGGTGGAGCCGCAGCGAGGGTAGAACGGTGTCTAGTGATGATGGCTCGAGGGACGAGCGTTGGTCGATTTGGGTGGCCTCTCAGCAGCGGCGACAGCAGACTTCTAGATGGAGCAACACGACGTCGTCCACGTCCACTCGGTCCAACCGCCCCTACCGACCAAGCCATTACTACTCCTTCCTATCTATGGGAGGACCGAGCGCCAGACAGAGCAGGCACGAGCGCGATGCGATGCTCGACCTGCCGGACGCGGAGTTCGCGTCGGATCAGTGGGCGCACATGATGCGCCACCACGGACTGCTCACCCCTGTGCCGGACATGACGGAGCCGCCGACGGACGTGGAGACTGGCACTGAAGGCGACGATGGCCGCGTATCGACGACGCCAACACAAGCCGTCCCTCTGTCGCCGTTCAGCTCTGCAAACATGGCCGAGACGGGAGCGGCTGGCTTTGGTCCATTCCGAGATCGGCTCGGGACGCAGGCTTCGACGAGCACTCGAGCAACGTCTGACGTTAGTGGGCGTCGTCAATCCGGATATTCCTCGCATGTGAGTCGCGTCGCATCTACCACGTTCATCTGCGATCCTGTCGATGAGCGCTGACCAGAGCCTGCGAACGTGTGAACCTGGTTGGTGGACGGTACGCACAGGGTGACATGAGGACTCCGTCCCTGCGTACCTCTGCGAGCTCGAGCGTAAAGGAGCGGGTGCGGAACAGCAAAGATACGTTCGGCACCGCCGCTGCCTTCTACGCGGAAGAGCGAAGAAGGAGCTCTTCTGCGACTACCAGCTCTCAGAACTCGCAGAACCCGTTCTCTGACGCCAAGGCGGTTGTCGGACCCCCCGCTTCGCAGACATCCGCTGCGCCGACGCCGGCGGTGTTGGAGCCGGTGGCGGAAATGCCGGCGCCGTCGCATACAGAGATGGAGCCGTCTCCTACAGGGTCGTCGTCAAGCAGCATCTATTCGCACAGCAGCAACCACAGTTGGTCGTTCAAGAGCCGCGGCTCTGGAAACGAGTCCTCCGTCGGCGGCGGCAGCAGCGGTGGCGGTGGCGGTGGGGCTGGTGTGACGAGGTCCATCCTCCGTCCCGAGGACTTTAGTCGGTCCAGTCCGTCGTCCTCGCACTCACGCAGCTCGTCGATCAGTAGGATGTCGCCGGCGGCTGATAGGGAGCGTTCGCCGCCGTTGCAGCACGCGCCCAGGAGATCGGTACGACCTTCGATGCTGGACACTGGTCTCGACATTGAGGAGATGCGCAGCGAGTCAGTGCCGCCGCTCAACCTCAACCTGCGCCACTTGAACACGCCCCGTCCTTCGGGCTCGTCGAGGCAATGAGGAGCACATGTGTGTTTGCGTATAGGTCGTTGCCGAATTTCCAATTTTCCTCCTGCGGACGGTGGTTCGTTTGTTCGTCAGAGTCGGCTCCAGGGCTGTCTGGATTCTTCGTTAGCACGTACGGTTACATTACATGCAGAACTGCATTATGTTCGTCTCATCCCTGCTTGGTTGCCTATCTGGTGGTTGTCACAAAAAGAAGGGCAGACATGGAAGTTCGCGCTCGAAGACTTGGGGCGATCGATTGTCCGCCGTCAAAGCGTGCCTTCGTAATCTCCCTCTTGTCTGAGAGACGGGGCCAGATTCTTTGATAAGAGCTGTCAGGTGTTATTGCATGGTTGTGTGGGGATTATCAGCGGGTTGTAATGGGGGCGGACCGGTTTGGTGCCGAAAGCGGAGTCGCCTCGCCCTCCTCGCTTAACTCTTTTTCCTATTTTCCTCGCTCCCTCTTTGTCTTTGCGCTCGTCTCTCCAGTGGGCTGGTTCAGTCAGTCACATGCGTGGGCGAGCGCGGCATTTCGGCAGGGGCGCGTCGTTGTTCGGATATGACGGTCTTTTCCGCCTCCACCTTCGCCGCTCATGCGTGCCTGCGTTTTTTTGTGGACGAAGAGGAATGCGAACGAACGCTCGTTCGACCGACACCGGCTCGGATGTGGAGCTCGCGCAATCTCTGTCCGGCAGAGGAGTACGATCGAAAGCGTAGATGGATTGTATCGACCAGGAGGATCGCTTCTTCGCTTCTCCTCATCCTCATTCGTCTTCAACCGTCCTGTGGTTGTGTTGGCACATGCAGAGCAGAGCGTGCGCACACTCGCCGATCGGCGTTCATGTCGCCGGCCGCCAAGCAGAGGCTGATGGACTGGACTGACTTGACTTGACTGACAGGATCTGAACACGAAGGCGTCGCCAGTCATCACCCTCAATAGAAATAAGGCCGCCTTCCCGTTTTTCTGCTCTTCGTCCCCGCCCTCCACTCACTCCATCTCCCTTTGCCCCCGCGGCTCGCCTTAAGAGTCCAGCCGGGGTCCCCGCGTGCGACCGTCCACTCGTCGTTCCTTATTCCTTCCTCTCTTCCCTCCCCTCCCCATCCTTCTCCTCCGCGCTCTTCTGGGCGAGGAACAGAACGTCCGCATACCCTTGGATAGCTTCTGCGAACCTCCCATTCATACCCGACCTCGCCGCCGAATGCCATGTCCGACCCCGCCGATCCACAAGCCGCCGGCCCCTCCATCCCTCGCCGCTCCTTATCGCACGAGCCAGCTCACTCCCCGCCGCCGCTAGGCGCTCCTAGCACGCCGTATTACAATCCCCATCCCCGCTACGAAGACGTCGAGCCTGGCGATCCCCGCGTCTCTGCCGAGGAGCGAAGACGCGACTTGAGGATCGAGCGGGATAAGCTAGAGCGCGAGCGCGAGCACGAGCGCCGTCGGCACGCCGATGAGAAGCTGCTGCTAGGAGAGAAGGATTCCTTCCAGCCCTCCGCGGCGGAGGCCACTGCGGAGGTTGGATTGACCAAGGGGGACAAGGCGGCGCAAAAACTGAGTCCCGAGTCTTCGCCCGACAGTTCGCGTTCGGCCGACGTCATTTGGGTCGAATTTCAGGAAGACGATCCGGAAGATCCATATCTCTGGTGAGCGCGCGGTCCGAAGTAGCACCAGCCTCGTTCGGTTCTCTGACGCCCGTTCTCCGTCGTTCCCATATCCTCACAGGCCTAAATCGAAGAAATGGATAGTCACCATCCTCACTGTCTGGTTTACAGGAGAGGTTGCCTTCACCGCCAGCGCCTTTGTCCCCGGCATCCCGAGCATGGAGAGGGACCTTGGCAACAGCCACGAGCTTAGCTTGCTCGGCGTGTCCTTGTGAGTGCGCGGAAGAGAAGATGCGGCAGCGATGGGCGAGTGCTTATGGTGTGTGCGCATCGTCCGTTTTCTCCGACGCAAGGTACGCCCTAGGATTCGCCCTTCCGCCTCTCGTCTTGGCACCTTTCTCCGAGGCAGTTGGGAGGAACCCAGTTTACCTGGTCACGTATTTCTTTTATTGGCGTGAGTTCACCGTCGTCTCCTGCTCGTTGTCTTGGGACGCCTTTTGGAAGCTGCTATCCAAAGTCTACCCGCGCGAGCTAAATCCAAGATGGCCTCATTGGTCCCCATCTTCGCACGCAGTCTTCTTCCTCCCCGTCGCGCTCGCCAAGAACATCACCACCGTCCTCGTGTGCCGATTCATCGCCGGTGCCTTTGGCAGCACGGGCAGCACCATGGTCGGCGGTACGATCGCTGACATATGGAAGAGCCACGAGTAAGTCGAAGGCGAGCGCTGCGTTTGTTGATCCAGATGACGTTGGAGCAGGATTTCAAACTAACCCGAACTGCCTTCCTCGGTTTCACTCCACCCCATCTCACACAGGCGCGGCATACCGATGGCCGTGTTCTCCACAGTCGCCATCGTTGCCACTGGCCTCGGCCCCGCTTGCATGGGATGGGTACAGCAGAACAGCCATCTCCAGTGGAGATGGGCGCAGTGGCTCCAGCTGATCTACGTTGGGGCCATCGGTATCCTCATCGCCATCTTCCTCCGCGAGACCCGCGGCTCCGTCATCCTCAGTCGCAGGGCCAAGAAACTGAGAAAGGAGACGGGAGACTTGAGGTACTGGGCAAGGGCCGACGAGGAGAGAGCGAGCTTGATCACCCTCATCCGGATCAGTTGCACCAGGCCGATGTGTGAGTGAGCCTTTCTTCCCCCCGTCAAAGGCGGACCCTACCCGTCCCGCAGAAGCTCAGCGTCGTACCACCCCCGCTTTTGACCATCCATTTTCATTCAGGGCTTCTGCTCACCGAGCCAATTGTCACGTCGTTCTCCCTGTGGATCTCCTTTGCTTGGGGGTTCATGTACCTTCTCCTTGAGGTGCGCCTTCCAGTCTTCCGGTACCGTTTCCCGTGTCTGCTCGTCTTTGCCCATCTTGTTCCTCATGTCGTACTCAATCTTTGCGCGACTGCCATATGGCCATTCAGTCCATCCCTCTCATCTTCGAAGGCCTGCACGGCTTCAACAGCGGCACTACCGGCCTCGCCTTTCTCACCCTCTCCGTGGGCGCCATCCTTGGCGCTCTCAGCAACCCGCTGCAGGAGCGCATGTACATCAGGAACGTCGGCAAGCGCGGGCCCGAGGCGAGGCTCTACTCTGCTATGGTTGCCGCCGTATTGTTCCCCGCCGGTGAGTCCACTGTCTCTCGCTTCTCCCCTTGCCGCCCGTTGGGAATCTTTATCGCTGAAGAGCTGCGCCGCTTTTCTCATATTCCTTCGCCCTTCCAGGGTGCTTCATCTGTGAGTTTACGGGACGCTCGACGCTCGTCTGTACGCCTGACGAACACGTCGCTCAGCCGGATTGGACTGTCTTTCTCGCTTTTCCCAGATGCTTGGACGAGTTACAGCCATATTTCATACTGGGCCCCCTTGGTCGCTGTGACGGTCGTGATGGTGAGCGAGCTCTCGCACCCATCCCTGATCAAACGGTGAGTTTTACTGACTTTTTTTTTACTTGTCACTCCAGTTCGCAATCTGGCACATATACCTCTGCGTGTTCATATACTTGGGTACGCTGCCAGCTCCCACCCGTCAGATACCCATTGACTTGGAACGCTGACCGTCCACCCGATCTGCCATGTCCAGCCGACTCCTACATGCTCTACGCCTCGTCGGCCATCGCCGCACAGTCGTTCTTGCGAAACTTGTTTGGCGCCATCTTCCCCCTATTTGCGACCCAGAGTGAGCAGAGTGTGGCATTTTCGTAGGAAGACTGAGCGTGAGGCTCGTGCTCATCGCCCGCCTGCCTTTTATTTCTCCTGCCAAGTGTACGTTCGGCTGGACTACCACTGGGCGTCCACCCTTTGTGGCTTTCTCGCCGCATTGTTGGGCATCGTGAGCGACTCCTACGCACCTATACGCCTGAGGATTTCTTCATCGCTCATCCATTCTCTGCTCCCTCCACCGACCCGCCGGGACACGCAGGTTCCCTTCCTGCTCTTCGCCTTCGGCCCGACCATCCGTTCAAAATCCAGATTCGCAAAGGAGCTAGCCCGCCTTCAGCGGATAAAGGAGGAAGAGGCGGTGCCGCAACCGCTCGTCTCCGAGACCGAGACCGAGGGCAAGCGCGAGCGTGCGGATCCGGAGGCGCTTACGCAAAAGACGGGACGGACGGGTGTGGAGCGACAGACACGAGCCGGCGCTGCGAACGGGTGACGTCGACCGTGATCCCCTTCATGAACAATCTTTGCAAGGATGGCCGGATCCATTAGACGGCGCCGTCTCTGGACTTGGACACATGCATCTCTTCCCGGTTTCTTCTTTACTCATTCATGCTTGTCTCCTGACACCGCCCCGGTTTTCATTCAGCGTTTGTTTTACCTGTCACAGCAATTCTTAACCGGCACAACGCTCGTTTCATCTCCCGCTATTTTCCATTTCTCTTCAATCGCGTAGCGCTTCAGTTCCACCGACACTCCTTTTTTTTTTTCTGTTCGTCGTTCGCTCTTCCGCACGAAGTAGATAAAAAGTGCAATGCAATTCTCACATGTCACCGTAGCATTTGTCAACTTTGGTTGTAATATCGTGTCGAAGACGCAGCGAAGCCAGGCAGGCAGGCAGGGCGTCGGAGATCCACGATCCATTCCATTCTAGAAGCGTACATCGAATCTCGAGAACGACTGAGGCCGCGCGCCACGCCTCTCCGTTGGGGCCCGCCCAGTTGGGTAGACCACCTCTTCCTTTCCTAAAACTCCGTTTGAAGTCGACCATGGAAGCAAAAAGGAAAGCAGCAATGTCCCAACCCTCCGCCTCGGGCCCCGACACATCCGGGCGCTGCTGCCGGTTTAAAATCAAGCCCAACCAAGCAGGCCCCGCAAGCCTCCGCTGATCTCCTCCCAGGCGCCCGCAGCAAGAGGCCCGCCCTGGCCGGCGTTGTTGAGGTACCACCAGACGGTGACGACGAGCGCTGCGAGCTGAGCGAGCCCGACGAGGATGTTGCCTCCTCCGGCGTTGAAGATGGCCAGCCAGAGCGAGCCGAACAGCACGTTGAGCGCCTTGCCCGCCTGAGCCTTCGTTCGGCGCGCCGGGTCCGCGGCGAAGGGTGCCGCGTGGGGCAGACGGAGAGTGGCGGGCGAAGAGGGAGAAGAAGGATCGAGAGGGGGAGAGGGAAGAGAGAGAATGGCGGTGACGGGTTTGTGATCCGACTGGTTGTACTCCATCACGCTTCTGTACAGCTCCACCGTCACCCCACTGCCCTTCTCTCCCCCGATCCACCCGGTACCGTCCTTCCTCTTCCCGGCGTCCTCCCCATCTGCCCAACTGGCGAACAGAACCCGGTCCGTCCAGCCGGGGATGCGCTTGCTGCTCATCTGAGCCGGGTCGGCGCCGACCTTGTACTTGTACGTGGGACGGAAGCTGGCAAAGTCGCCCTCGGAAAGGAAATGCAGCGTCAAGCCGAGGCGCTGCTGTTGGGAGAGTTGGTCGTGGGGAAGGAGCGGGGAATAAGACGAGGAGGCGAGCTGGGCGAGAAGATCCTTCTTCGTCAGCGCTCGAGGAGTGGCGGCCGACGCCGGCTCGAACGGGTAGGAAGGAGATGGGCCAAGGGCGAGCCGATAGTTGAGATCGCCGAACACGAACAGGTGGCTCGTGTCGTAGATGCTGTACTTCTCTAGGCTCGTATCGCCTGCGGCGGAGAACTTGAGCTGAGCGGAAGAAGGCTCGAAGATAAGGCGCGAGACGATCGACGCCCAGTCGGCGTTGCGCCTGAGCACGTTGTGGTCGTGAGCAGCAAGGTGGGCGGTGACGAAGGTGAGCACTTCATCTGGGCGTTTCTTCTCTCCTTCTCCCTCTCCGTCCAACACCACCCTGATGCCCACGGCGCCCTTGTTACCCATCACGCCGAACACGCCCGTCCCAACATTCGCAGTCCTCACTTCCCTAACCCTGGCCGCGACTGTCCGATCGCGAGCGTAGACGAGCAATGCGATTCCAGCAAGCGCGTGGCGCGCGACGAGCGTGTAAGACTCTGTGCCGTCGCCCTTGCCAGCGTTGGCGATGCCGGAGGCGATTGAAGCGTTACGAGCGATGGTCGCGCGGATCTCCGAGTCCTTCTGGGCTAAGTACTCAGGCGACATGTCGAGGAGACCGAGGCGAAGCGGGAGGAACTCCTGGAAGCCAACTGAGACGGAGATGAGTGCCAATGAGCGAGCGTGGAACAGACTTGTGTGAGGCACGAGCGCGTCCGCCACGGTTCACAACTCTTCTTACTGAGAGCCAAGCCGCTACTCACTAGCATAAAAGTCAGGTGCGTCACTCGTACGGCTCTCAGCGTTTGTCAAGGCGGGGATGAGCCAATTCGCCATGTCGATCGGCTCTCGAATGGAGCCCTGCATGTTGCAGTTGTACTAAGGACCGCGGGAATGGGGACGGGCGAGCAGGAGATCAGCGGCCCGGGTTGGGTTATCTACTGGTAAAATTCGATTGCAGAGCATGGCAGTGCTCACCCTGGGCAGCATAAAACATTTATTTTGTCGCGGCCAGCACATCGATGGTCGCAAAGCACGAGAGCGAACAGGCGTGAATACACGCACAGGGTTTGGACGCTCTGTGCTCCAACCGATCCATGTCATGGCCAGGGCAGACAAGGTCTGCTCAGCACTCACGTAGCTATCTGGACTCTCATCTTTCCTCAGCGCTCCGTTCTGCCTGTTCGAAGAAAGTTGGATATCGTCGAGTTCGCGTGGTTGACGGGAAGTTCCCTCGATCGGAATAGCACGTGGCAGCTGCGTGCGACGAGGCGGGTGGATGAGAGCTTGTGATCCAGGAAGGGAACGAAGCCAGTGGTCGCGAAGGAAGTTTGCAGAGGAAGAAGCGTTGAAGACTCCTTTTACGTCCTGCTTCGGCGGCGTCTGATAGATGGATGGAGGGATGGATGAACGTGAAGATGTAACCACCGCCGGCGTCTTCTCCCTCGTGCCAGTCAGAATTTTTGGGTGCGGGTCCCCACACTAGGAGCGGAACCGAAGTCGGCGGACGCCGACGTCGCCGACCAGATGAGTGGTAACAGCTTACATACTATGAGCACTCGTACTCGAGGGACGCTACTATTGCCGAATCCCCTGGATCATGCCCATCAGGCTTCACAGGAAGTCACGTTTTTCGGTTCGAACAGACAGCTTGTGTAGTTGGCCCTGTTGACTAAGCGCGTTCCGAGTGAAGGAAGGCGGCCCGTTCATGCATTCATCTTCATCGTGGTTGCTCCCTTCTGCCGTCTCCGTATTGGCCTCTCACTCCTTCTGTCATCAGCGCTGCTGGAGCATTTGGATTTTGCCCAAGCGCAAGCGAGTTGCTTATTTCAGTGCGCAACGAATGGACGATCGAGGTAACGTTCCACGAGTTTTTACTCAAAGATCCGATGGAGCAGATCAGAGTTGAGTGCGAGGAAGATGCGGTGGGCGGTGGCCTTGTGAGACGATTGCACACTTGACGAGCCGTGTCAGATGGATGCTGGAGTTATGGCATGGGCGTTGCAGGGTGAGATGTTTCGTGCCTGGGTATCGTGAGGTCGTCGGAGGCGGCGACGCCAGCGGTTACCTCTCAGGTTTATGGAACGGTAGCTGGTCGCCTGAGAGCGTCTTGCAGGCGCTTGCTGGGCTTGCACTGCGTGTTGGCATGGTATTCACCGCGGATGAAGGATATCCGAGCAGGTGGCCATTCGCGTTACTCCCATTACGGTACGGATCACAGTCCACGTTCATTCTTAGTAAAGGCGGGAGGGCTAGCTTCACCCGCAATCGACGTCATCCACCTAAAACAACATGTAGACACAGAGCGCACGTAAAGAAAGTTTAAATCATCAAGAACGGTTGTGCACGTCGGTGGACTACAATCGTCGACTTTGTTCCCAATCTCGCCCGCGATGGAGGGATGCCCCGTCACTTCCCTTCACCCACTCCTCCCGATGCCCCTTCCCCTCCTCCCATCATGGCAGCCGGCGAACCTGTCCTCGCGACTTTGGAAGCGAGCGCCGCAGTGACGCTTCCCTTGCGCACTGTCGTCGGGGAAGCGGAAGCGGCAGCAGCGCCAGTGCCGGTAGCCATGGCCGCGCGACCTCGGAAAGGCGATGTCGATGGAGGAGAAGAGGAAGGGACTGGAGACGCGGCAAACGGAGCATCCGTCGCGCCGATTGCCGAGGAGAGACGGGAGGCGGACGCAGGGTCGGTGAGCGTCGGCGAAGACAAGGGCGATTGCCCGAGCCTTGTCGGAGCGTCAGTGGACGTAGACGCCGCCCCCTTCCGCGGCGACGGCGACCTCCCTGAAGACCCGATAGAGGCCTTCTCCTGCTCCTGCTCCTGCTCCTGCTCCTGCTCCTGCTCCTCTGCAATGGCAGGCTCCGTTCCACCCGCTGCCGCGAGGCCATCGCCCACCCGAGATGAGCGCCGCTTGCGGGCGGACTCTTTGAGCTTCTCCCATCGCTCGCGGTATTTCTGCAGTAGCGCTTTCTGCAGGACCATGATAGAGGAGGGAAGGGCGAGGAAATGTCGATGGGGCCTGTTAACTCGGTTTCACATGCCAGACTGACAAATCGAGAAAGAGAATCGGCGGTAGCAATAGGAGCAGCAGCGACGACGTACTCACCTGCCTCTCATTCTCAGCTTTGACTGTCGCCAGCTCCGCTTCAAGCTCCTGGACACGCTTCTGCTGCATACCTGAGCAGACGACAGGGAAGGAAGAGTGATATACATGTCAGCATCTGTTTTTACTTGGGGTGCAATGACTAAAAGAAACAAAGCAAAGGACAAAACTCCGGCTGATCCCTTCACTCACCACTACTCGAACTGTCGGGACTGAAAGTCCCGCCGGTAGCCCTCCTCATAACTTCCTGACTCTCCAAAACCTTCCTAGCCTCCCTCGTAATCCCCTCGCGGAAGTGCGCGATACTCGCTTTCATCGCCTCGCTCTCCCGCTGGCGGAGCGTGGCAGCCTTCTCGTACGCTTCTAGACGCTTAGACGTCGCGTCCAACGAGGCTTTTAGGGAGGCGTTTTCGAGAGAGAGCTCTTCGAGGGTTTTGCTGCTGAGGCAGGAGGACGGGAGAGACAGCGTGCGTCAGTGACCATCCAGAGCGAGAGGGCGGCCTGGTGCCAACTCCTTTTCGCAAACAACTCACCCACTGCTCCCTTGCGCAGCGCCGCCGACGGCCGCCCGCGCCGACCCGGCGGCACTCTTCAAAAACGCCGGCTCGCCGACGCTGGCGAGGGAGTGCCGAGGCGTGGCGAAGTTGGAGGAGCGCGAAGGGTTGGGGTTGGAGGGGATGACGTAGAAAGAGTCTGCTATGGTCGCTCCGGCGGCGCCCGCCTTCTCTGGGGCCGGGTATGGGTCTAAGTACGCGAGCGATAAATTGGGAGGAAACGACGCTGTGAAGAAAACTCGTCTAACATGACATGATCAAGGTTCAGGCTGACACTCACCATCAGGTCCAACGTGACTCTGCTTGCCCTCCCTCTTCGACGATCCAGCATCCTTCTCCTGCCCAGACACCTGCGTCGGAGGGGCGTTGGCGCCGTCCAAGGGAGCTGTTGCGAACGCTACCGGGTTGCTGATCTCCTCCATCATGCCTTCCACCACTGCCCAAAATCGGTTGAAAGGATCTGACGGGTCGTACTGGACGGTGTGCAGTACAAATTTCGTCAGTCTCCCCCAATTTCGGAGAGATGAGAAATGCGTTTGGGCGCGACAACTGTACTCACGTTGGCCTTTGGGAGAACATACGACTCGTCTATCATCCGATCGGATGAGGAGGAATCGTGAAGGGAGGCGGATGAAGATTGTGAGGGATGGGACCTGAAGGGAGTGGTCGGCGAGGGGGAGTTGGAACGGAAGACTAATGCAAAGGAATCCGTCCAGCCCTTCAGTCAGAAACTAGAAGTGACCGGCGAACATGGCACGGGCAATAATGAAACGGGCGGTCCATACCTGGGGACACGGGCGCCTGATTGACCGACCTAACGGGACTCGCCCAGACACCGCCACCGCTGCCGCCACTTCCAGTCCCTCTTCCCCCTCCCGGCGTTTGTCTCAGACTCCCTCGCGTGGGTTGACCACTACTGGAAGAAGCAGGTCTGGTGACCCTCGTCAGCTGCCCATGTCTTTTCCCAGACGTCGACAGCTTCTTATCGGCAGGCGTCGGCCCAGTGTTGTGAGACGCCAAGCTCCCCCGAGCGGGATGAGAGGAAGAGGAGCCGTCAGGACGAGCGCGGGCGAGCTTGCGCTGGAGTTCTTTTCCGCGCCGTGTGTGGTTCGCGTAGAGAAGCTTGAGAGTGCGGGTCGCCTGAAGAGATGCGCCGACGCGAGAGAGGGATAAACAATATAAACTCATTGCACCGTAAAAACGTCGCCCGAGCCCTCTGTCTGCAATGGGGACAACGCCGACTCGCCTGCGGATCAGGCGTGGAGTCTGCCGGCGTGTCGGCCAGTCCGTCAGGGGCAACGAGGTCAGCACCGTTCGAAGAAACGCTCGTGGACGCCACCTCGCAAAGAGACTGGAACCGGCCACATGCGGCACGCACCCACGGCAAGCATGAAGTTCTCGCTGGCGAGGTAATGGGCCTCCATGGCTTTCTGCCACATCTCGCGGTCCTCAAAGTCGTCTGCGGCGTTGGCGAAGGCGTGCGCCTGTGGGGATGGAGAGGGGTTGAGCGACATGTCCTCGAAAGCATTGGCCCTCTGCCTCTGTGCAGTCCCCGTTTGAGTGCAAGAGGACCCACCTTGTTGAGATGCGACTCGTGCTCCATGGTTCCTTGCCCTCGGCGCTCAGGCTGGCTGCTGGCGATGTGACCGAGTCGTTCGTCTCATGTCCATCCATCCATGTTATTTACCGCTAGTCGGTGCGGCGGCGGCTGCGGCCGCGATCGCGTGCAGCGCGCCGTCGGGGGGCGGCCGGGGCGAGACCGACGGAGGATGGATGGAAAAACAATCTGGTGAGGGATAAGCGGGTGGATGAAGAAGACCTCATTCGCCTCTCCACATCCATCTCAAACCATGCCATCAACTATATCCTCTCCTCCTCGTCGGCACCCTTGACATCCGGGCTGATACGACAACCACCGCGGCGCCTGTCTGACACCGATCGCCGTTCTCGAATACCGAGTCGGACGACAAGAGAGCCAGCGAAGAACGGAACGAGAAGAAGAGAAAGCCTCTTGCGCCATGGCCCCTCGCCCGACGCCCAGAGCAGACATCACTTTTCCAGAGCCGCCACGTCCGGTCGAGGAGCCGCCATGGATGGCCAACTATTGCGAGGAGTGGGTGGAGCGCGAACCGCCCCGTCTTGATAGGCAGATAGAGTCAGCCGAGCCGTGGGCCCACTGACGGACGCCTCCTCTTCTCCCCATTTCGCATCTTCCCAGGAACATATATCATCTCGTCCGGTGGCTGACCCACGAGCTCGAGGCCCAAGCGAGAAGCAAAGGTAAGGACAGGGCTTGCAAGACGCTTAACGGGAAAGCGGGTGTTCCTGTCGGCGCGGACGCCTTCCAGATAGGAGACCTGGAATGGAGGGTATGGGTGGTTTTCATCTCCAATGCGAATAAATCGGTGAGTGCAGGTCAAAGAACGTGTTGATATTAGAATGCGCGACACTCAAAAATTCCTGACGGTTGTGATTCGTCTACTTGTCCTTCCTTGACGTACCATACTCGCCTGCGTTCATCCCTCATCGCACCAGGCTGTCCTTTGGCATCAAGCGGCCTCGCACTCTCCCGAGCTAGACTATCGCGTGTGCTGGTGGGATCAGTCGACTTTCACGAGATGACGCTATGAAGAATATCCTGACGCCCTCGTCCGACACCCTCTCATGTCACGTTCCAGGGATTACCATGTCGTCGCCGCCGTGTCATGCTGGTACCGGCCAGGCACGACACCGGCCTCTCTGCGCCGCCAAGCATCCTCTCAGTACGGCGTGGACTCCACACGTAGCTACGATCGCTTCAATGCACATGGCCGAGTGTCTGCCTACGAGGAGACTTACACCCGCCTCTTCGGAGGTGACCAGGGCGCGGGCAGACGGTATCCGTTGCTCGAAGTGCCCACTTGCAGAGTGAGCGCCTCGGCGGCAGAGCCAGCCGGAAGGACCAATGCGCCGATGGCTGGCGGCAGCGACGGTTTTGATGGGGCCCCCAACGCGAATGGAAAGGCGGCGCAGCCGGAGCAAGCTGACGATCTGAGGAGGTGTTGGGTCTACGACCTCGATTCCAGGCTCGGGCTCATTACCGGGTTTGCTAGTGAGTGAATGCCGGAGGAGACCCTGGAGACAGAGAGACGCGGGAGATTGACTATTTTCTCTTTCATTGTTGTATCGTTCAAGAGTACGTGTCCAAGACATTTAGACCGGAGCTGTCTTCCATGGGCGTCATGCCTGCCGAGCTGCAGAGGTGAGCGTTATCGAGGATATTGGCTTGTTTGTCTTCGATATCACCTGAAAACCTCCATTCTTTGCCTTCTATCTCTCTCCCTACAGCCGTTTCCGCGTCATACCCGCCTCCATCTTCCTCTCCCACTTCGCCTCGGACCGTTCGCACATGCTCGACAAGGCCTCGCTCCCACCCGACTTCCAGGCGTGCACCTCCCCACCTCGTCCACTGTCCAACAATGACGGCGATGGCGGTATGAAGTTCGTCTATCGTTCCCCTCCTCCCTTTTGGCCCTCAATTGCGGGGGATGAAGCTCGAAGGAAAGGCTGGGCGATGAACCTGATGGACGGGTTCGTGGACATGCAGGAGGAGGACGTAGACCGGCTGCGAGGGGTGGAGGCAATCCAGCGGATGATCGACGAGTTCGGCCTCGAGACGGAGGAGGAAGTCGAGGACGCCCTCTACGGCGGTCTCTTGACCGGCGCCCCTTCTTCCACCGGCGATGGCGTAGCGCCGACGCCGGATCTTTATTCCACCTCTCCGCCCTTCGGTCTTCTCCTCTCGCCTCCCACCTTTTACTCTCTCGCATGGATCCCTCCGCCGCTTCCGCCTCCGCGTCCACCATCGACAGCGGGACCTCGAGCGAGCCGTCTCCCCCCGGATCTACGGAAAAGTAGTGGCCGTTCTGTCATTCAGACGAGCACAGGCAATGGAAAGGGGGCGGAGTCGCCGCAAAGGCGCCCTGGAGGGAGAGTGAGCCATCCGCTGTTCACGGCTTACATGTTCGCATCTTATGAGGCGAAGATCGGGGAAGCCCCACCGGCAGGGCCGGCTTAGAGGGGGAAGAGGAGGCGCGACTTGAGCCAACCATGCATCGTCACAATGGTCGGGCACAGGACTGGTTAATAACTTACTTTGTCTCAAGCACAGTAGTAGTACTTTCGTCTCCTTTCTCTTTGTCTCTTTCTGCCATCCCTCCCAGTTTTCTCACTTATAATTCGGTCTTCGTTGTTCGTGTCACGGTCACTATGGTATAGCACGTATTGTCCGCATGCACTGCCCCTCGTGTAGCACGCATGCACTGCCCCTTTCTACATGCGTTAGCGATCGGGGCGGAATGGAAGGCGCTCGAAGGGCTGAGCCCCGCTGACGTGAAGTTAGGGTTATGCCCCCCCAACTTGTCCGCCCGTCCCGACCGCGTGAGACTGAAAGGCTCCTTTCCCCTCCACCACATCGCTACCACCAACCACCAGCAAGAATTGTTGCCATCGCCTCGATAAACACCTAGCAGCTCCTCACTCGTCCTTGATCTCTCTCTCACCTTTCACATATTTCCCTCTCTCACGACCTCACCACGCCGAACCTCGATCGATCATTCCAACAGGCTCAGTCGCCTGACTTGATCTAATCGATCCTCGTCTCCAGCATGACGACCGACGTCTACGCGGAACCCCTCTCTCCGCGCTCACAGCCGTCGTATCCCTCCATCGATGACTTCCTCGACCTCGGCCAGGCCGCAGACTCGGACCTGTTCTCCCACCCCTCTAGCGGCAACGCAGCCTTGAACTCCCTCAGCGAGGACGCCTCCGCCGACGGTCTCTTTCGCTACTACCTTGAGGCGGAGGTGAAAAAGATCGGCGCAGATCCAGCCGTCGCCATGGACTGGACTAAGTATCTCCATCAGCATTCCTCCCCGGATACCGGCTCGGCCACCAGCCCCAACCACGCCTCGGCGGCTTCTAGCGCTACCTTCTCGCCCCTCGACCACGCCCTCGGCGATGACTTCTCCTCGTCCGCCACCCTTCCGGGGTCCATCGACCCTCACCTCGTCACCTCGCCCGCTCCCAGCACCTCGAAGGCGAGCGCCTCCGTACAGAAGCCGTCTTCGAGTTTAACGACGATTGACGAGTACGACGGTTCGACGGGGTTCGCACCTTCGGAGAGCGAGATGGCCGCCAGCGACGTCTACTTGTCGGGTGGCGTCTGGGCGACAGGTGGAACGGCGGGCAAGCGATCTACGGGAGGTGTGCCTCCCAGCGTATCCGCCGCCGCCGACCTCCGCCCCAGTCCGGAGGAGTATAAGAAGCTGTCGTCGAAGGAAAAGAGGCAGCTGAGGAACAAGATATCGGCGCGCAACTTCCGTAGCCGTCGAAAGTGCGTCTCCCGTCCGCTCTACTGAGGCCGTCGTTCGGTTTTTCTTAGGCTCTGCCTAGACTGACATGTGCCGTTACTTTCCCTTTCAGGGAGTATATTACCATGCTGGAGGAACAGGTTGCGGACAGGGATCGAATCATCGACATGATGCGCAGCGAACTGAGTCAGGTCAAGCTGGAGAACTTGGAGCTGAAGGAGGAGATGAACAACTTGAAGACCAAGATCATCTCGTCCTCGGACATCACACGTCTGCTCGAGGGACTCAGGCAGCATCAGCCCCCGACGTCCATTACCTCGATTGCACCCGCCGCCGCTCCGACGCCGGCCTCCGAACCGATCGTCGATGCCGTGCTGGAGGAGCCATCTTCTCCCGCATGTGCCTCGCCATCTTCCTCCCCACTCCTGCCCAACGCCCGCGCGGCACCCGTCCGTCGATCGTCGCCCTTACCCAAGGCAAATGTGTCCAAGGACCTGCCGAATACCACCGCCGGCGCTGCCGCTCGTCCCTTCTGGGGCGGTGCGGCAGGCAGTTTTGGAGGCAACGCATATATGCCCGTCCATACCACGTTCGTGCCCGAGGTCAACCTCGGTCAGAAGGGCGTCGGTGCCAGTCCACGTGGCTTCGGTGTCAGGCTACCTACATCCGGACCCGATTTCTTCGACCTCAATCCTTTCACATTCAAGGACGTGGACGACTACCGGTATCATCTCTACCGCACTCAGCTCTTCGGCAAGGCCGCGGCGGCAAGCGCGGTGGCCAACATGTTCGCGCCTCCCCAGGACGGTCAGCAGCCGACATTTGCCCAAGTTCAAGCTGGCACCGCAGAGTCCAAGATGCAATATAATAACGCCACCTCGTTCGACGCGTTTGGTTCAAGAGGCCTCGCTGGCTCTCTCAAGCCTGCGTACTTCTCGTCACCTGGAAGGGGCACAACCGCCATCTTGTCGGGCAAGGAGCCTCACGAGGTGCTCGGCGGCGGCGGTCTGCCCACGGCGGCGGCTTCGCCGAAGGAGACCAAGGGACTGGTGTTGATCCGCGATATGCTCCAGCAAGAACGCGAACTTCGTGACCAGCACTTCACGCTGCTGGCCAACATGGCCACGAGCACGCTTGTCAATCGCATGTTCGGCGCGTTCTGGGACGCATTCGCTGGCCAGCAGTCGCTGCAGGAGGGGGATAAGAAAACGAGTGTCACGTCATTTAAGACGCGTCCCGTGAACCCCTCCGCAGGCGACAGGGTGGCGGCCGTCTTGGACGGAAGGGCCGAGGTGCGCGTGGTGGACAAGAAGAGCGGGAAGAGGTGGGGCAGCGCCGAGAAGGCTTCCTCCTGCAGCAGCGAGGACGCTCTAGCCGATCGCATGGCCGACCTGAGTCTCGGTTCCAAGACTTCCTCTACGAAGGAGACCTCCGGCGCCGGTGCGTGCCAGAAGCAACCGTCGTGCGGCGGCGGTCTTCGCAGCCTTTTCAGGAGCAATAGCCTCCCGTCCTCATGGACGGCGACGGTGACGGGCACGCAGGCCTCCGATTCCGGCGCGGCCTCCAAGCCTTCGCAGTCCAATTCTGCTTGAAGCAGTCTCTGTTATCTTCCTTTCATCAACCTCTCCTTGGTACTTTTTGCGCAGCCCTGACGGGCTTCGTGTGGCTTCGGTATCCATTCGTTTATCACGGGGTCACTTCTCCCAAGATTGCTAGCTTCCCATATCTGTTCGAATAGTCGCATCTCGTCCCTTCCGTCCGCGTCTCTGAAGTCGTCCGACTTCACACCAACACCCCCCGCACTCTTTTCGATGTTCCCTTGGCTGCCTTCTCTTCTCACACCCTTCCTCTCGCTCAAGGTTATGGATGGTCCTCACCCCTCTCTCACTCTCTCTGGCGAAGGCTGTCTTTGATATCGCCTTCTTTCCCATCTTGCGCTCCGCGTCGTTCATCGATGCGGGTGCTCGACCTCTCGTTTGCTAGCTTCCCGCGCGTTCCTTTCCATTCGTTTCCTTACTCATTATTAGGTCGCCCTCTCTGACTTTCGGTTTGGGGGCTCGGCTGCCTCGACTCGATGGCGGTACCTCCGCTCTAGCTGTATCCTTCCTTTGAATAGCATAGGTTTCGAATGAATGACTCATCCTTCACTCGCTCCTTGAACACTCTCTCCTCTTAAGACAATCGTCGGTAATCCACTCGTGATGTCGAGGTCTTCACCACGAGCAGACGACTACTGTGGGTGGGCTTCATACTCTGCCGAGGTTAACGATGCAACCTGGAGTTAATCGCGAGTTGGGGTTGGATGGCATGGCTTGACAAAAGAGTCAGACGAGCTGGAAAGGAATATCTACTGATTCCCATTGAATCCGACCATAATGGAATGACTACATTCAAGGCCGTCGGACGGATACAGAGCGGGGCACGAACGCATCGAGGCAACCGCTGTCGGAGGACCGTGCGATGAAGGTGCGAAGGTGGACGATCATAGAAGAGGTGGAGACCATGATGCGAGCGGAGAAGGGAAAGGGAACATGCAACTCGGAAGCCTACGATGCCGGGTTCATCCTCCGCTTGCCACCAACACCAGGCTTCACGTTGACGAAACTGTGGCAACCAGCCCAAAAGCGCGCGTGCACACTGATTGAGCTGACCGACCGGGACAGCGATGGGGGCATACGTCCAAGCCCAGTTGCCACTCCAAATATCATAGCAAGACTTACCGGCGCTTGTAAAGAATGCGCTTGTGGGCGCGACCCTTGGGGATCTTCTTCTTCTCCTGGGGCTCGACCTTAGGGGTCTGAGACTTGACCTTGCCTGCACGGGCGAGAGAGCCGTGAACTGAAGACCAGGAAGTAGCAAAGCGCAAGCGGTCAGAGCGTGGAGGCGAGCGAGATCATCCAAGGCCCCTTTCCCCTCAGCAAAAAGGGCGTGCGCTTCGCAGCGACACTCACCCTTGCCCATATCGTGAAACTTGATGTGTGAAGATGGCGATCGATGAGCCCTCCTTGTGGCCGACTTTGTGGCCGACGTGACTAGTCTCTCTCACCTTCGCCCGCAGCCGACCGGCACGCGTGCGGGAGATGACTAGGCGCACGCGGCTTCCGCAAGCGTAGTATACAGTTTTGCTGCGGGAGGGCCGTTCGACACGACGCTGCCCCTGTTAGGGTTACTCGAGCAGCTCCAGAAGCCGAGGTCGATTGAACGCCAGCCAGTCCTTCCAGCGCTTCAACACCCGCCCTTCGACGACGTATCCCGCAACGGACCGGACTCGCTCAACCTCAAGGTGAGCATTGTTGACCTGTTCCCTACAGGTCTTGATTGCGTTCACTCTGGATGATGGACTGTGTGACGGATGGGCCCGGAGCGTATGTGGCTTCAGGGGGAGAGCATCTCTAGCCAGCGATGAGCGACGGAGTAGTCGGGGTACGATTTCAGTACCTTGGAGGCAGGAAGGTGGAGGAAGGCGGAAGCGGAAGGAGAAGCAAGAGGAGTATGGGAGGAGAAGACGATGACGATAAGCTCGACACAGAGGCTGACGCAGGGTCGTCCTCCCACATGCTGCTTCCTTCGCGTAGGCCAACATGATCATTTCCAAGCAGAACAGGAAGACCATCTATGAGTCTCTCTTCAAGGAGGGCGTCATGGTCGCCCCCAAGAACTACGAGGTACATATCTGACACGTTCGCTCTCGCGTCCTAGGCAAATTTTTACTGACGTTCGCTCGGTTCGCCTACGTTGTCTAATAGATCAAGCACCCCGACCTCGACGTGCCCAACCTCGAGGTGGTGAAGGCGATGCAGTCTCTGACCTCTCGTGGCTACGTCAGCACTCGCTTCAGCTGGCAGTGGTACTACTACACGCTCACCTCCGAGGGTCTCGACTACCTCCGCGAGTAGTGCGTACTCTTCGTTTTGGCTCCCTCAATAACAAGCATGTCCGCAGTAGCTCATTTCTTCCTGTCTGCCCGCTTCCCCTTTTCTCTCAGCCTCCACCTCCCCTCCGAGATTGTTCCTGCTACCCACAAGAAGCCGGCTCGTCCCCAGCGTCCCGCTCGCGAGGGTGCTTACAGGGCGCCCCGTCCCGACCGCGGCGACCGTGATGAATACAGGCGCCGTGGCGACGACTCGAAGAAGGAGGGTGCTGGCTCGGACTTCCGCCCTCGCTACGCTGGTGTCGGCAGGGGTGCGCCGAGGGCCGAGTAGATGCTTACCGCGGCGTGCTGAGGAGGGTGGAGGGTAGACGAGAACCGTGTTGGGATGGAGCGATCGAGCCGAGCGCCGTGTCTACGGAGGCGAAGGAACGTGTCCGTCCTGCGGAGGAGGTACGGGTTGTACTGTAAGACGGTGGATGGTGCGAGCGACGCTTGAAGGGCATATGGATGTCCTTTCGACGTGGCGCTCGCCCACCTCGTTTGGGAGCCGTTATGGCTAGCCAAAAAGCGACGGCTATGGGCATCCTTGTATGCATTGACTCTTTGCCCTACACCCTCCATTGCCCAGGCCATGCATGCAATTCCCTTTTTATCTGACGACATCCCGGACAGGTTGCGTCCGTTCTGCTTGCGGTACCTCCGTTGTCAGTGCGCTGTCACCGCCGCTCCATAGGAAGTTTTCCTTTGTTTCCTCTCGTCCGCGCTTTCGTCCTTCACATCCGCGCTCCGCACTGAATGGGATCCGAGACGTGCTACTGTGCGCGCCCACCTCTGATCCTCTCAAAAGGAGCGCAACAGAAACCCGCGGCGGATTGCTTGTCTTCGTATGAAGCAGCTGGTTCTCGCGCCCTAAACTCACCCCGTCCGTCAGGCCTTGTCCTACACGTTCTCTTTGAACGATGAATACGGTCGGCGGTCCATCACCGGGGCACACGTTAGCGGAATCCTTCTCGCGACGAGTACGGTTTTCTTTCTTGTCCTCGATGACCTCACTGCAAAGAGCGGGGATCACTTCTCAAAACGTGTGTCGATCGTACATCGCAATAAAGTTACAATATTTTACAACGTCCATATAAAGCCCATGGGCCTCCACAGGTTTGACCGAACGACTACCTCCGTTCGTCCTGATCATCTTCCCTCAGCGCGTCCGTTCTCGTCTCGGACCACAGGCCCGCCGTTCAGGTCCCGATGTTCTCGTCTTCGGGTTCGGAGTCAACTATGTAGGCAATGACCTCCAGATCCGGCTCGTCGCCTTCTCCTGGACTTGTGGCTCCTTCTCGAGAAAACGTCGAGGCTACCCCCCCCCGTCCGTCCGTCGCCGAAGCGACGGCCGGCGGTACGTTCGTCCGCTGCGGATTTGTTCGCCGTCGTTTGCCCTGCATCGGATCAGTATGACCGTCCTCGTCTTCGCCAATAGGGCGCGACGTTGGCGCGACGTTCCACCTGTCCTCCGCCTCCATAATCTGAGCCACCACTTCCCTCTCATGTTCACTACGGAGGTAGCTGTCCAGCTCGCCTTCCGCGAAGAGTAGCTGGTCGACCTGTTCACCCGAGAGATCCTCGAGGGGCACCGGGAGCGTATCGAGAACGGCTGACCACCGCTTATCGTGATCGAGAATCCTCCTGGAGAGAATCTTGGAGCTGAGTAACGAAGGAGGCACGCCAGAAAGCAACAGCCTTCGCATCCGCACGTTCTCTTCCAACGCCGCCCCAGCTTGTTCCCGGTGATCCAGGGTAGAGTATTGCCCCTCTGAAAAGCCACGAGAGGCGTCAATGAGCGCCTTGGCGGCCACCTGGACGCGATTGGTTTGGCTAAGCGTGTTCGTCGCGCGCCGGCGGCGATAACGAAAACCGTGATCCTGACGAGAGTCCTCTTCTGCAGTCATGTGAAGCGTGAAATTGTGTGGAGCGTTTGACTGGTGCTGAAGGCCAAGGAGTCCAGAATGTGGAAGGTCGTCATCAGAGTCGGTGCCATCTTCTGAGTTGCCATCAGCAGCCATGACGAGAGCGAATTCGTCCGGAGTCGCTTTGAGGGCACGGTCGACCTCTGGAACCTTCCGCCTGATGGGTAAACTTGTGGCCTCCACCCCACGCTCCCTGCCTGACTTCATCAACTTCCTTCTAGCGATGCTCTCTTGAAACAGCGTGATGTCCTCAATATGTCGGACAACCTCGTCCCGCCTGAGAAGATTGCCCGGGAGCTCCTGATGCTCGTTCGAGGAACCCTGTGACGAGACTTCGGGAGCTTTACCTTTGACTCGCTCTCTGGGCCCGATCCTCGCAGCCTTCGCCTCCATCCTGGTCAGCCCCTCTCTTCGGAACTTGGACGGATTTGGACCAAAGAGGCCGCCTTGAACCCACGGGAGCTCCATGGCCCAATCACCTAATAATCGAAGCACCTCACGGTAACGCTCTGAGACCGTCCAGAAGTTTGGCATCTCAGGTAGCCTTTCGCAAGCGAAGTCAATCAAGTCCTTTTGAGAAGGCAGCTTGCGCTTCAGCGAGCCCTCCATGGCAAGCATGACGATGCAGAGAGCTAAAGTCGGGGGCGACGGAAGCGAGATTTCCTCCGTAACTAGTCGTGCGATCTGAAAGGCCAGGTCTCGCACTGCGCGCATGTTGAGCTGGATAAGGTAGGCGCGCATCTCAGGAGAGAAGGATGAAGGCATTGAGGCGGAGGACGATGCGAAAGGCAGAGACTTGGCTCGGCCGGGCAGGTTCGGAGGTGGCTGAAGGGATTGGAAAAAGGTGCAATACCTGCCGATGTAGATAATCGGATCACCGTCGTCGACTTCAACGCCTGTAACTTGTTTGAGGCGGAGATAGGAGCGTACGATTGTCATAGGCTCGACGCGAAAGCTGTCCTGCGATGAGAAAGGAACAGCAACGTTTTAGTTACAAGACAGCACGATGGCCAACTTGCTCGACCACTCACGGCGACCAGAACCACAGGAAGACCCTTCTTCTCTTCCCGAAGCGCCAATAACACGGCAGCAGCCGCAATTCGAACAGCCGCTTTCCCCCACCGCGCTCCCATCGTGGTGAAACCGATATCAAAGAGGTGGAGTGCGCGCGGAGCGAGGCCTGGATGACCCAGCACGCGGACACGTGCTTCGATGAAGGCCTGAATGTCTGCCTACCAGGTTGAAAGAAGAAAATATGAAATTAGGAAATCAGAATACAGAATGCGGCCTCAGCACAATGAGCGCAGAGAAAGACACGATCAGCAAATCTTGTGGTACGCTCACCTTGCGTCCCCGCTGGTACGCTTCCTTTGTCCCGGACTGGCCTCCAACGATGCGGCCTCTTATCCTCAGCACATCCGGCGCAATGTCGCCAATTGGTCTAGAAAATGTCTGTCTCCCCCCAGCTGCCTGGGTCATGCCCCAGTCATGCTCCGCCGAGACGCTGAATTGCGAGGCGTCGACAAGCGTACCGCATTCGACACAGACGTGGCCTCCGATCTGCCCATCGTACTCGATCGAGGAAGTGCGGCCACAGTTGACGCATCTTGTAAGGCCTGCCGCTGAGGCGGACGCCATTTCAGTCTCGTCTCCGAGCCCGTGCGTGGGCAAGCATCAGCCTGCCGCCCTCTTCAACATGGAGCGAGAGAAGGTGATTTTCCGGCGCAGGAAAGTGGGAGCCGGACTACGTCGATCGGAACGCTATGCTACTGCGGCCGACCAATCAGATGCGGCCCTTTGAAAGCCGCCCACGCCACGAGTTTAACCGATCTTTCCACATCCACATTCACATCCACGCCATCTATCCTTTCCCCTCCTCATCCTCGTCTCTCCATTCGACGGGTTTCTTCCTTGTTCGCTATTATGGCCGCTCTCCGTTCTGCCGTCTTGACGGCATCCCGTTGCCTCGCACGTCCGCAGCTTGCCGCGCCACGGGTCGCGCAGGCGCTCCCTGCTCGATCGTTCTCGGCCTCGGCTTTGGTTTCTTCTGACGCTCTTTTCGTTGTGAGTGCCAGCGCATCTCTTACATTCGCGCATCCTTAGTCGCATCCCAGAAGGGACGCTGGATTTGGCCCGATCCGTGCGTTGGCGCCGCTCGGCTCACACTGTGGCTACATGCTCTCCTGTTAGCACCGAGACACCGACTACAACAACCCGAACGTGAGTTGTCGGGGGGATTGCTTGTCAAACATCTGCAACTTGAGCCTCATTTTTGTTCCCACATTTTGTCGTCTCACCTTCAGATTCCGTTTGAGTTCAATGCCGAGACGATGAAACAAGCCCAGGAGATCATTGCCCGGTACCCTTCTCAGTACAAGAAGGCTGCCGTCATTCCCGTTCTCGACCTCGCCCAGAGACAAAACGGCGGCTGGGTAAGCATCAGCTGCATGAACTATGTTGCCAAGCTTCTTGGGATGCCCCCTATGCGGGTTTACGAGGTGGCCACTTTCTACACCATGTTCAACCGGTGAGTGGCGCTAGTGTCCAATGCCTGAACTCGAGAGCGCTGGTTGCTTTGCGGCCGGATGACTGAACTATGCGTCTCCACTGCATTTCTTTCCCTTTTTTAGGGAGCCCGTTGGCAAGCACTTTGTCCAGCTCTGCACCACCACGCCCTGCATGCTCGGCGGATGCGGTTCGACCAAGATTCTCGAGACGATTCAGAGCCATCTCAAGATCCAGCCAGGTCAGACAACTCCCGACAAGAAGTTCACTTTCATCGAGGTTGAGTGCTTGGGGGCTTGCTCAAACGGTGAGCAATGAGCTGCAAATGTCATCGGCGGAGCGACTCGGCTAGTATGATTCCTCTGACGGTGACCTTATCGATGCTTTTCGCGTGGACCACACAGCCCCGATGATGCAGATCAACGACGACTTCTACGTACGTTCACATTGAGATCTCTTCCATGCCTATCAACTCCTCACGAGTCCTCGCCATCTTATTTGTCTCAATCTTTGCAGGAGGATCTCACCCCGGAAACGACGATCAAGATCTTGGACGCCCTTGCAAGGGGAGAGAAGCCCAAAGCGGGCCCGCAGAACGGACGTCACACGTCGGAGAACGCAAAGGGTATGACTGCGCTGACAGAGAAGGTATGTCTTTCGTTGTCGGACAATTTGATGCTCGCGGCAGCGTGCTCACGACCATGCCTTTACTTCATGTGCTGTTTCCTCGGCGGGTCTGCGACAGCCCTATGGCCCTGGCGAACACTGTGTCCCGGAGTTTCAGTAATTTAGCGGACATTCCGCTTGTATGAAGCTGTAGACATTGGCGAGGAGGAATCAATGGCGATATCCGTAAACCCGGCCTCGAGGAGCCGACTTCCTACATGCTCGAGCTCATATTAGTCAACACTGGGCGTGATGGGATACCGTGATGAATGAAGTCACGCGCCGCCTTCACCCGCTGCGCATCTTCCTCCCGCACTCTTTCATTTCCGCGTCTTTTCAGCATTATGAAGTCAGTTTCAGCAGTATCATGGATGCGAGCATATATTATATCATCAACGACCTTGCTCGACCCCGCGCCGCGATGGC
This sequence comes from Peribolospora baueri, assembly GCA_029717555.1. Lineage (NCBI taxonomy): Eukaryota > Fungi > Basidiomycota > Peribolosporomycetes > Peribolosporales > Peribolosporaceae > Peribolospora > Peribolospora baueri. Next base: position 134,166 of record JAMDHS010000005.1, on the reverse strand, counting down.
CGCGGCATAACAACATGCAGCAAAAAAGTATTCCACAAAAAATGTGTGAACAAATGCCCGCGACAGGACTCGAACCTGTGACCTCTCGCTCTCGTATTGTGCGATTGCATCTTACTAGGCGAGCGCTATAACCACTAGGCGACGAGGGCGCAACTGCTCTTCTGTAATCCTTTTTCACTCATGATTCAACAAAGACTATTGGTTAGGCATCGGAAGATTGGGCATACGTACACCCGATCAGCGCCCTCTGAGCAGACGAGCTGCGCGGTATTGGGGCAGTTTCCTTGTATCTCCACTTTCTTGCGATACATGGAATATGGAAACTTGGATCGCGTTGTGAGGCTCTGACGAAAGAAAGATGGCTTCAAGGTTGGGAGGTGGCAGAGGAGCGAAAGGCGCCTACGATTGAGGCGCGTCGCTTGAGCGTCTCGGAGTACGAGTTCGTGAACGTTCGGCCACAGGGGCAGTCGGCACGGATCGGCATAATGGTCACGTGTATCCACATTTACTCGGTCGTCCTCGCGACCGATCGTTGTCGGCCGAACCGCAGCCAATGGAGGCATGCAAGCAAGTCGGCAGCCTCTAACGTTACTCGGATGGACTTCAACTGTCGCCATCCACCTCAAGAAAGACCTCGCTTTTAAAGGCGACACTTTAGCTTCTCTACGCCGGCGGCGGCGGCTGGGACGACGACCAACGACCACGGCCGCACACGGACGAACGTATTTCAGCGGCACCCTATATCGTCGCATAGGCTCCTCTTTCCTCCTCCAGCTGTTCTCACTTCGCCTTTGTCCTCTTTTCCTTTCACCCTTCCTCCACTCTAAGTGAGATCCCTCTCGCCCACCTTTCCATCTACTTTCTCCCACATTTGTTCTTATCGCAACCTCACGGCTCTTAGCGGAACGTGCCGTCACCAGAGATTTGGTCATCATGAACAAACCCGACGTCGAGAAGCACGACTCTCAGGCCGGTCTCTTTAAGGTCGAGCACAACGGGAAAGTGCGCGGGGAAGAACGCCTCACAGAGGTGAGAAATACGCCAGTTGTGGAGCCTGGGCGCAACGCGGATCGTGACTCACTTGTTGGTGTTTGTACGGCTGTCGCGCGCGTCTTTTGAAGGATGCCCACGACATCGTCTCGGAAGCACAGCCATCGAGCGCAGATGCGGAGGATCATGTGGTTCTCAGTGTCCACGGCATGACCTGTGCTTCCTGTTCGTCCACCATTGAGCGTGAGATATCCAAGCTCGCCGGCGTCCACAGCGTTGCGGTCAGTCTGGCAACTGAGCGCGCCGACATCCGATATACCAAGGGCAAAATCAAACCCTTGGACCTGGTCGGGCGCATAGAGGAGCTCGGATTTGACGCGCAGCAGTTGGAAGAGGCTGAGGAGGACCAGGTGATTCTCAATGTTTACGGTATGACCTGCGCTTCCTGCTCGTCTACCATCGAGCGCGAAGTGTCCAAAATGGTTGGCGTGCGGAGCGTAGCAGTCAGTCTGGCCACAGAGCGGGCAAGCATCCGATACGACAAGAACAAACTGGGACCTCGAGACTTGGTCGAGCGAATAGAGGAGCTTGGCTTCGACGCCGTCCTCTTCGATGACTCCAACACCACCCAGCTCCGGTCTTTGACGAAGACCAAAGAGGTAGCAGAATGGCGGACGGCGTTCCAGCGCTCCGCCATGTTCGCTATTCCCGTTTTCTTTATCTCAATGGTCTTCCCGATGTATGGCGGCAAGAACATCGTCAACTACCAGCTCGTCCGCGGCCTCTACCTCGGTGATCTTCTCTCCCTCTGCCTCACCATCCCCGTCCAGTTCGGTATCGGCCAACGTTTCTACAAAACTGCCTTCAAGTCGGTTCGGCACGGCTCCGCTACCATGGACGTCCTAGTGGTATTGGGCACCAGCGCGTCATTTTTCTATTCCGCCTTCGCCATGCTCTACGCACTCTTATGTTCCCTCTCCGCCGACCAAGATGACGAGTGCAAGCCGGCAACGGTATTCGACACCTCGACGATGCTCATTACTTTCGTCTCTATGGGCCGTTACCTCGAGAACGTCGCCAAGGGCAAAACGAGTGCAGCTCTCTCCAAGCTTATCTCGCTCACACCGTCGATGGCCGTGATATACACCGATGGAAAGGCTGGCAACACCGAACGTAAAGTGCCTACAGAACTTCTCCAGGTGGGCGATTACGTCAAAGTTGTCCCTGGAGACAAAGTTCCCGCGGACGGCGTAGTGGTGCGGGGAGAGTCAAGCGTGGACGAGAGCATGGTCACTGGCGAAGCCATGCCCATCGCTAAACGACCAGGGGCCAACGTAATCGGCGGCACCGTCAACGGGTCCGGCACCTTCGATTTTGTCGTCACGCGGGCGGGCAAAGATACGGCGCTCAGCCAAATTGTCAAGCTCGTGGAGGAAGCTCAGACGTCGAAGGCGCCGATCCAGGCCTTTGCCGACAAAGTCGCCGGCTACTTTGTCCCGACCGTCGTCATCCTCGGCCTGTTGACCTTTGCAGTCTGGTTCGCCCTCGCGTATTTGCTGCCGTCCATTGCCCTTCCACACATCTTCCACGAGCACGGTGCTTCCAAATTCATGATCTGCCTCAAGCTTTGCATCAGCGTCATCGTCGTGGCCTGCCCGTGTGCGCTCGGTCTCAGCACGCCTACGGCCGTCATGGTGGGCACCGGTGTCGGGGCCCAGAACGGAATTCTTATCAAGGGAGGTGGCCCGCTGGAAGCGAGTCGGAATATCGATCGCATCATCTTCGACAAGACCGGCACGCTGACCATGGGCAAGCTCTCCGTCGCAGCCATCGCCTGGTCCGATCCGAGAGAGGGTGGTCTAGGTCCCGACGACTTGGACGCAGCATATCTCCATGGGGCGAGCAAGCGTGATATTCTTTCGATGGCGGGTGCGGCAGAGGCCCGAAGCGAGCATCCGCTAGCTAAGGCGGTCACGTCTCACTGTCAGACAATCTCCGCGCAGCACAACTCTTCTGTTCCGGCGGACGTGACTGATTTCCAAAGCGTCCCGGGCAAGGGCATCAGCTGTCGAGTCACGCTTCCTTCGACGACAAAGAGTTCTTTTGCTCGCACACATTCGCTCAGCATCGGAAATGCCGCATTTGTTATTGACGATGCCCCGGTGCGCACCACTTTTGCGTCCTCTCTCTCCGTATTCCAATCCGAGCAAGAACGCCAGGGCTGTACCGTCATCCTCGTCTCCATGGACGATGAGGTCGTCTGCATGCTCTCCCTGTCGGACGCTCTAAAGCCAGAGGCGCGACAAACCGTCGAGGCTTTGGCCATGATGGGAATCGAAGTCGCTCTCGTCACTGGTGATCAGCTGGCGACGGCAAGGGCGATTGCGGCGGAAGCGGGCATTCGAATGGAAAATGTCCATGCCGGTGTCAGTCCCAATGGCAAGCGGGCCATTGTGCAGGATATGCAGCGACAAGACAGTGGCCACAGTGTCGCGATGGTGAGTTGTGTTGAGTTGTGCTTCCGTTCGCATATTCTGCCGCTGTTACTCACTTGAAATACGTGGTCCTTCTTCGTCTCAGGTTGGTGACGGCGTCAATGATTCTCCAGCTCTCGCCGCAGCAGACGTCGGTATTGCCCTTTCTTCGGGCACGGACATCGCGATTGAGGCGGCCGATATGGTCCTCATGCGATCTGATCTTCTCGACGTGGTCGCCGCACTCCATCTCTCTCGATGCATCTTCCGCCAGATCCGTCTGAACTTTTTCTTCAGCTCCATCTACAACGCGCTGGGGATCCCATTGGCCATGGGCTTCTTTTTGCCGCTTGGCTGGCATTTACACCCAATGGCCGCCGGCGCTGCCATGGCTTTCTCCAGCGTGAGCGTTGTGGTGAGCAGCTTGACCCTGAAGTACTGGAAGCGACCGGATATAAGTGTTCTTCCCGGACACGAAGGCCAGGCAAACATCAACGCGGCAGAAACGTCTGCGCTGTCATATCACTTTGCCTCAGTCGGAGACGCTGTCAGCAAGCTGGTCAGCAAACTGAGGGGGCGGCAGCCATTCACCGACGGTTACAAGCCTTTGCAGCAACCAGAGGATCTCGAGCTCCAAGGCGCGTCAATAGATCTTCCAAGCACATCGATTGAGCTCCGAGGTGGATCAACATGACCTCCCAGCACGACATCCCAATCCAATTTTCCTCTCCAGTTTCTCTCCTGTTCGCACATCCCGCACTCTGCATTCGGACTTACAATGCACGTTCTACCCATTTAATGAAACTGTCATTGCGGACATCACCTGAGAATCATCCTAACCTGACCCAAATTCGGTATGTAGACGTCCCCAAAGCCGTCACCCTCCGCGGTCCCTCTAGCCGGCTGGGAAGCGTCCACTCCACCAATCAGTGCGAGCATTCTTTCCAGCTCTGGAAGAGAGATGCCGTATCGGACGCAAAGTTCGTCGGTATGGTGGGACCCATCGAGCAGACCAGGAAGGGTAGAAGGATAAGGGCGAGACTGCCGTTTCTGGAAGCGTTGCGAGCTGCCTTTCCCTGAGCCTTTCCGTGCTCCGAACTCGCCTATATCATGCTGATGCTGCCGTCCAACGGCAGGCTGCGCGCCCGCCAAGATCGTTGATGTTGCGGAGTGCTCGCGATCTCTCCTCCCCGCCGAGGGCCACCTCGGTAGGCGCATGTCCATGTGAGTCTCCATCGTCGCGCCTCCGTGTCGGGACGATCTGACTGCGGTTTCTGGCCCGCCAGGGGCAGTGGGCGCAACAGCGTCAGCGAGTGGGACAGTTCCACCGCTGGGTTGGGAATGACGGCCGTCTCCTGTCGGGTGAGGGCCACCAAGCGTTCCTCCTCCGCGTGTGAGGCCGGACTCGCTTTGCGTAGACAACAGGACCGGATACCTGTGCACTCTGCGAAGTAAGCCCTTGATGACACCAAAACTAATGAAGCGGCGAGCGTCGATGCCTAGGCTATCGACACCTCGGTCCTCTATCCAATCATGGACAGTAGTACCAGGACGCAGGAAAGAGTACAGCGCTAGCAGCGTCGGATATGGTGGAGGCGTAAAACCTGTGCGGGGCGTGCGTCATGGGCAAGGGCAAGGGAGCGGGAAGAGAGCATTTAGCGACAGGGAAGAGATGAAGGGAAGAGAAGAGAAGAGACGATGGAAGAGTCACCACTTGCCTGGCCGTGTGACGTAGTTTCCACATTCCTGACGAATGGTCTCGTCTTCAGCGAGTCGAGAAATCAAGGGTCTGACGGCATACATGTTGGAGAACTGGAAGATGTCGACCATGATAATGCATCCATAATATCTTTTAAACTGGAGCATCAGCATTCCCGTTGCCAGAATCCTTCTCCTTCAAGTGAGTGCAGAAGCACTCACAGGAGATGTTCCATGCATTGACGGGTCAGAGAGTTCTCCACGTCAGCCACCTCCGAAATACGCTTGACATGATTGATGCCGTCAACGTAAGGCGAGATCTGGGGTGTGAGAAGATTAGTCGTCCACCCTATGTCAGCATTTCAGGTCGGAAGAGTAAAAAAAGTGGAAATAAGATATCACATACCCTGGCCATGGTCAAATCCCAATTCTTATCCACCCTCTCCTCAAGATTGATGAGAGCGATAGGTACTTGCCAGTCATGGACTGGTGGTGGGTTAGGGTATGACGGGAAGAGCTTTAGATTGAGGGCGTTCACGGTCCTTCCCAAGTGCCAGGCAGATGGAGAGGAGCTAGACAGATCCTCGTTGTAGTCGGCACCATCGTGAGCACCACCGGCCGATGCTTTTTCTGTTTGGACAGGGACTTGAGTAGATGAGGGAGGTGTGGGAAATGCTGGAAGCTCCGGCGAGGAAGGAAGGACCACGAAAGATTCGCAGTAGGAGTTGAGGTCTTCAAACAGTTGCTCAATGGTGCCGTACATTTTTGGCGCCGTCTTCGGATCCGAGAGAAACGATGATTCCTCCTAGACATTCATGCCAAAGGGAAGAAACGTGATGGTGAGACTGGCGCTTTGCAAGCGAAAGAGGTGAAGACGAAGCGGGCTGCTTGCTTACCTCCAACGCCTTCAAGACCCGCGCGCATTTTCGGACGATGGGCTCATAGCTCACCAGGTCTGCCCGCCGGTCAAAAACGAAGCAGAGGTTGAAGATGAACACGTTTCTGCGGTACTTCTTGTCGTCCTCGAGTAGAACAGGGAAGCCAAGTATCTTGAACTTGCGCGTGGTGCAAGCGACGAGACGACCACACATCTGCTTCCTTGGAATGATGTACTCCGATACAGAGTCGAAATCAAAAAGTGGCGGTGGCGGTGGCACCGTTACTGGAGATGCCAAGGCCACGTCCGGCTCATCGTCGTCTTCTCGTCCATTAAACTGATCGGCTCGTGCACTTTCTGCACCTCTCCCGCTCGAGCGCGAGGGCGGCCGTGAACGAGACCGTGAAGCTGACTGATGCTTCGTGACGGAGCTAGCGCGAGACGTAGTGATTGAACGTGTGGACTCGTTGGAAGGCGCAGTCTGGGGAGTGATCGACCCTTCGGGGACTTGAAAGTCGACCTTGGGACCCTGGGTGGGGTGAAAGCTAGCGTAGAAGACTGCAAGAAGTCGAGGCAGGAAATCATCGTCGGTTGCGGCCGCTGCCATCTTCCGCCGGATGCCGCTGCTATCGCAACGACGGGACGGCTGACATTCGTTCGTGGCGTTGAATTTGGTCCTCGCTGGTTGCGTGGGAGGCAAATGACAGTGGTGATGGAGAGCACTCGGCACAGTTCGCGACGACGGTGTAACGACTTAAGAGGCTCAGTGTATTCCGAGGGGACAACCCGGGCGCGGCGGAGTACGGCAGAGCTAACCTACACGTGACTAGGGGCACGTGCCTCGGCGAAAGCTGCACGTGACCCCTGCGTGTGGGGGCGTGCACCCCTACGCCGCTACAGGCGGGCGGGTAATTGTCTCAAGCCATCGCCGCTGGTGATCGGCGGCCGCAGCCGCCGCAGCAGTTCGTCACCTGGTGGCTGGGAGCATTTAACGAGCCAGCACGTCCTATCCTTCTTTCCGCTTTGACGCTTCGCCGACAGTTCACCAGCACTTGCAGCCCTGAAGGCGGGGAAGCAGCCCTTGCTGTGAGCATTTAACGAGCCAACAAGCAACGCGGACTGCTCATATTTCTCCAGAGCAGTCCGTCTCTCCTCCCTCGTGAGCTGGATCTTCCGAGCCATCTTGATTCGCTGATAGTCCGGGAATAACCTCTCAATCTCCTCATCAAACTTGTCCTTTCGCGCCCTTGCCAGCACATCCTGTCCTTCTTTCCGCCTTGACACTTCGCCGACAGTTCGCCAGGACTTGCAGCTCTCAGCGAGCAACAAGCGGTGCCAGCACGTCCTGTCCTTCTTTCCGCCTTGACGCTTCGCTCTTCGCCGACAGTTCGCCAGCACTTGCAGCTGAAGGCGGGGAAGCGCTCTTTCCGAAGCGCCCGGGATGATCGTCTGGCGTCTCGTCGGGCTCCTTCTAGCAGCCAGTGTGACTTGTCTGCTCGTTGCCGCTTGGTCGGTAGACCGGGATGATGTGCACTGGCCGACACGCCCGCAAGCTCGGTATTGGAAGCACTTGACTGAAACGTCATTAGAATTGCTTGCTCGCCTGTCAGACACTGCACCGGCACTCGACCCTAATTCACCTTCTTCTCATCTCTCTCGCATTCTCATCCCTCGGGTGTCCGGAACGAAGAACAACACGGTCGTACGCCAATATCTCATCGACTATTTTACCAAGTCGCCTCTGCAGTGGCACTTGGAGGAAGACAAGTTCCGTGACTCCACACCGATAGGAGAGAAGGAGTTCGTCAACCTTGTTTTCACCAAGGACCCCGAAGCGCCGCGCCGCCTCGTCCTCGCCGCCCACTACGACTCGAAGTACTTCCGTGGTCAGGATTTCGTCGGCGCAACCGACTCTGCAGCTCCATGTGCCATACTCATGGACGTGGCCGCCGCCATCGACAAGCTCGAGCGCCGACGCTGGGCTGGAGATGACAGTTCAAGACAAGGCCACACGTCGTTGCAGATCATCTTCTTCGATGGAGAGGAGGCTTTCGAGAGATGGACGGCAAAAGACTCCATCTACGGAGCCCGGTGCGTGGGCCCATTTTTCTTTTAGCATATATGCACCTGAGGTGACTCAGATAGGTCTGAATCTCGTTTCTCGGTTGCGACAGCCATCTTGCCGAGCGATGGGCCAAAACCTTCATCACTCCTGACCGTCATCGGATCAGAGATCTGTCGCCCAGACGATACGTCTCCCCTTCAAGCCCCGTCTCAGTGCTATCAACCATTGATCATTTGGTTCTTCTAGACCTATTGGGCGCCCCCGACCCGCATATACACAACTATTATCAAGCCACGGGGTGGCTATTCGACGAGCTTGTCGGCGCAGAAGCCAGACTTGAGAAGGCAGCACTTCTGGAGCCCCCGAAGTTAGCACGCGAGGGGAACGACGAGGCTCTCGTGCAGGAGCCTGAACGGAGAACGCACAGATCTTTCTTCGAGGCTCGCAAGTCGAGTGACTACTACGTCTCCGCAAGCATCGAAGACGACCATCTCCCTTTCGTTCATCGCGGCGTTCCTATCTTGCACCTTATTCCGTTTCCTTTCCCAACAGTTTGGCACATGTTGTCGGTGGGTGACAAGCTGTCTGAAAAGAGCTGCTATGGCCTTCAACGAAAAGCTAATGCTTGTCTGTCATGTATACAGGACAACGCCTCCGCCTTGGACTTCAAAACAATGCACGCATGGGCTCTCATCCTTCGAGTTTTTGTTGCTGAGTATCTCGGCCTGGATCCTCACGGCAAGTCCAGCGAGCGGGATGACGATGCTCCAATCGGGAGGGACGGGGGCGATTTGGTGAGTTCCCCGTGGGTTCCTGGTAACCTTGTTTCTTATCGATGTCCGGCGCTCCCTGTTCTTTGCTCAAAAGCTTATGTCCTCATCGTCCTGCATTCAACCCTGCCCGGTAACCCATGTCAGTACAGTAGTAGATGTAATGTTGAAGGGGAGGAGGATCGACCATTGCCCCTCCTGTAAGTAAACCAACTAAGGATGAACTGGTTTGGTGATGACAGCTTGGCAGTAACGAAGAGTAGTAAAGTCATGCGTCAAGTTCATATAATGTAGAGCATGCGCCTATGGCTACGTTTCTTTCACCCCACCCTCACCTAAGAAAAAGAAGCTTCCTAGTCAACGCCCGAACCATAAACACAAGGAGACCTTGAGTCTCGCAAGGCTCAAAAAACATTTCGTAGGTGAACTTTTTTTTTTCAAACTGTTGCACTGGTATGAAGGATTTTCTTTTTGGCTGAAGTCACCTTCCACCATCTGCCTTTTTTTTGGTAACATTTATGAATGTCGCTGACGCCATGGTAGACCTTGAAAAAAAATTATGCAAGGCGACTCATGTATGTTGTCTATGTCGTCGCGACTATATATTAGCAGAACTGAAGCGAATGCGAATATGTAAAATTCTCAGGGACTGGCTAGGCTGGCTCACTCCCGCGTGATACTGCCTACTACCATTGACCTTCGCATGTTCCTCACGAAATAATTGGCCACATTTATGCCCATAAATCATGATCGCGATTGGCTCGATTCGCGTTCTTTCACGTGACCCCTAGTTGTTCTGTACGACTGATCAGCGTGCCTACTCTATGTGCTTACTCTACAAGGTATCCTTCGTGAACATGTAAACGTATGAGAACGGGGCGAGGTTGTCTCCCCCCTTTCCCACCTTCTCATCGTTGAAGAAGACCCATTGCTGAGATGCAACGGCACCCTCGCTCGGAAGGTTCTTCTTGATGGTTGCCACGTAATGACCTCTGAGCGAGACGGAGGAAGGCGTGGTGAGCCCTTGCACGAGGGAGATGGTAACACCACGGTGAACGGACTCACGAATGGACGGAAGGGCCCTTGTGATTGATGAACGCCGTTAGATTGTACTTGGCAGGCAGCGCATTCGAGCCATGGACTACGCTGGTGTTCGATATGTTGCTATCAGCGCCTTGAGTGGGCTCGTCGCTGGCGTCGGGGTTCTCGAAAAGCCAAGCTACTGCTTGCTCGATATCGTTGTTCTGAACCGATGAAAAGAGAAAGCGAGTTAGTGCTCACTCATCCTTGCGTAATGAAGGAAGAGGTCCTAAGAAGAACTCACGTTCGCTTTGAGCGCCTTGAGGGCCTGAGAGGGGGTAAACCCTAGCTCGGTGACCATAGCCACGTGGGCATCGTCCACCGAACGAGCCTCCTTGTCCTCCGGCAACTCCACTTCATCTTCCGCCTTTCCGCGGCCGAGATACTTGTCGAGAGTCAACGACGCTCCATGCAGCATAACGGGTACATCTGTGAGAGCGACGAGAAGACTTGTGAGTTTTTTTTTTTTTTCCACCTTGGCTCGGATGGCTGGACGCAATCGGTCACTACTCACCGACTTTCTGAGGGACCCAATTGAGGAGCTGAAACCTCCTTACGTGGACCATCAGGACATTGGGAAAAGTTGCAAACATCGTTTGCCTTTCGCAGCAAGGACAGAGCAGCATTGAGTAAGAAACAGCTGAGAATAGCTCGGTTTCACTCTAGGCACGTACTCACTTCGTTGCAGTCACCACCTTATCGCAAGCGGGACAGCGGTAGTCGAGCGTCTCCGGTGCGGTGAAAATATCAAGACACTCCTCCAGCGTGACCGCTTCGTACGGACTGTCGAAGTCTGGGCCGTCGCTTCTGGGGCCATGCGAAGGTCCATCATCCGTCGTCGGTCCTTTGCTACTGCGGCGATCCCGAACGGGAACAGGCACGCTGATCCCGGCATCTTGATTTTCGATCGTGTACCGCACTCGTCGACATTCGTTGCACTGCAACTTCTGCTGAAGGGCGAACGAGAAGACTTTGGTTGGATCTTCAACGGAAGTGCGAGCGTCTTTCGCATAGTTGTCTGCAGCGCGTTGACCCTCTCGCTGCAGTAGATCGATGAAATACTTGAAGAACTCGTCGGCGTCTTGCTGCCGCATGGTGGCAAACTCGGGATGGCCTTTGCCGACCAGTGCTTTAAACATGGCAGGATGGATGCCTTCTTGAAACGAGGGATTCGCACTATCTCCGTCTGCCTTCGGTGTATGCGTATCCGTAAAGTCGTCCGGACGACGAGGGATCGCGTAGCGACCAGACAGAAGGCCGTCTGCCATTTTCGCCATCTGGCACTCCAAGCACGAGGCTGGATCGATCTGCCCGCAAACGGGAACGTGTGCTTTGAGGGCAAGAAGATACCTCGACTGGAAAGAAGGAATCGAAAAGACGGCCTGAAGGACGGATGCCATGTAGCAGCTTTATATATAAACGAATGCGCAACCGTGGTCAATGATACGACATACAAGCACCGCGCCGTGCAGGCCACCTTCGGCCTCACCTGTTTCCCAAGTTACGGAGCCCCGTCAAGCCAGGGCCGAACAAAGGCTCCAAAGCCTTGCCGTCATCTCCAGTCATACTGAAATCAAAGTTGAGATTTTGCTCCACTTGCTGTGGAAAGGGCCAAATGAGAGAATGATTGCATAAGCCTATGTCATCTCAGAAATCAGCCTTAAGAGGAGGGGGACCACGTACCAGCTCGGTCATACTCTTCTCCGTTTTGGACAAGTCCATGACGTTGATGCCAAAGTTTGCAAGGTGCTTGGCCAAGTGAGGATCGAGCCGGGCGTCATTGCAACTGTAACAGTATATATCTGCACAGTAGCCAATCCGTCCGGTTACTCAGCGGGGATCGAAGCTCGCGGGATGACCGTGGAGAGGGACGTGCCTACCTGCGGTTCCTTCAGCCGTGATAGTCCCTTGCTTCACGCTTACGGGATGGCCGGTCTGCTCGTAGTGGGCAAGGCCGTGTCCGTGTCCACCTACGCCGGCGTACTGCTGCCTCCCACAACCCAAGTTGCCACAGGTCAAGCACAGCCAGAGATTGCTGTTGAGTTCGCACTGGGCGCAGTGTGCAAGGCCTGTGAGAGAAGGGCCAAGGTTGCGGCCGTTCGCGGTCAATACGACTGACCTTCCAAAGCTCGCACGACGATCAGACAGATTTTCGAGCGTACCTTCAGGTTCCAGCTTCTTGCCGTCAAACTGGTTCAAGTCGCTGGCGTGCTGGCACGAGATGATCTCCTCCTCCCACGCCTTGACCTCGGACTGCTGGGCGGAAGTCATCGAAGCCATGACCTTGTCTGTGATAGCATTTAGCTACGGAAGGAAGCACCAACAACGTGCATTTAGCTACGGAAAAGAGCACCAACCACTTAAGGAATGTTTTGCGGCTGCCACGGACATTGGTTTGAAAGACTTACCTCATCCGTCTTCGGCAGGGGAGCATCACAAACGAGGCACTTCGGCGTGACGACATACTCGTACTTGTCGGCGTCGGACTCTGCGACTATGGCGAGCTTCTTCAGCGGCGGCTCGACATCACCCTGAGTGAGATCAGGACATAGGAGGAATGGAAAACAGAGCAGGATGAGCGAGACCGAGCATCACACCTCACAGTGAGGTCATCGCAGCAGCGAGACTTACTCTGCTGACCTTCTTAGGCTTCCTTCTCCGCTTCACATTGAGGACGAGCGGATGACCAGACTTCTTCAAGTGTAGGGACGAATGGTTGCGCTCAGGAGCCGTGCAGCTCCCGTTGAAGCAGCTCAAGCAAACGTCGATTCCCTCAGACCCGTCCTAGCCAGTCCACAAAGGACAATGTCATACGTCAGTGGCGAGCGCTCCCAGATCCGCTGGCGGGGTAAACACATACCTGGTCGTCAAAGCAAAGCGTGCATTCCTCCCTGTGGACGTGCTCCCCAGCCCGTGGAGCTCTGATGCTAGCGATGGCGTCGCTGACGTGTGGGCAGCTCATGACGAGTCGGACGTAGTGAGTGCTGGATGGGAAAGTTACGAGTGGTTGAGTTGGAACAAACGATCGGGCTCCACCTTCTTCGCCGCAGCCAGCTCACGTGCTCGCGTCGCGTCTGGGGCAGAGCGCGGATGTCAAGAGACATGCTTGCTTGTCATTAAATTAAAAAAAATGGGCGGGAAAGAGTACAAAGGAAAGAGCTGTACACATTAAACGGACGGATGGGAAGGTAGACTACGATGATTGTAGAATATGGCGACTGCTGCGCTACCAAATGGAAGCCCCTCCACCGCCACGAATCAAGCTTCACCGTCGACGAACCGAGGCCTCTTCATCTCCTCAAACGGTGCCTCTCCGTCTTCGATTTGAACCTCCGGCTCCCGTGCCCGCTTCGCACCGGCGGCACGATCGGACGCATTCCAATGACACTTTGGCGACATAGTGGCCGCTTTGCTCAAGACCGTGGTCGGTCCACTGGATACGGTCGCATAGTTGGTCCGTGGAGATTCTGTTGAAGACCGCCCATTAGAGGCACTCGCGTCGTCCGACGAGTCCCCCTTGCCGACCATACCACGGAAAGCCTGAGGTTCGTTTTGCTGCTCCTGCCGCTCCTCCGGCGGAACGCTCCTGGAATCTCTGCTTAGCCCCGTGAGGTCGCCCTCACTCTCGCCAAAGGGAGGAGCCGCACTCTTCTCTGGCGACGTCTTCGGCCGGCGTTCGGCGAGATCTTCCCGTTCAAAGGCGACGCTGGCGGTGGTGGGTCGCGAATCGGTAATCGGCGAACACAGAGAGGCAATCGACACTCGACGGGCCGCAGGCACGAACATGGGCGGTGCACCTTGCAAATCCTCCGGATCTTGGGGGTCCGGTTGGCGGCTTTCGCCGCCGTCAGCGAAAAACTCTCCTTCTTCAGCGACAACGCCGAACGGAGGCGGCATCTCTCGTCCACGGAAAGGCACTGCGACAGATGAGCGGAAAACAGCGGTCGCCAGACATCCAGGAGGAGGGTGAGCACGAATCCAGAAATGTCCAGAAGAAGGGGTAGAAAACGAAATGACACCCGCACTCACCATCGCCACTGGAAAACGGCCGATTTCGAGCAATGTCCTCTTGATCGACCGCACGGACCTTTCCGGCGCTCTTGCGAGACGTAAGGGAGCCTAACCAGTTTGGGTCCAGACGTCCAGAGGAAAGCGGGCGGGGGAGCGGCGGCGGGGCACTAAGACTTGAACCTTGGCCTTCCGCAACGGGACTCGGGCTGGGCAGTAGGGGCGGAGGATGGAACATGAAAGGGGAAGAGCCCGGAGGTGAGGACCGAGTCGACGAGGTAGGCGCGTTGATCGTGGCGGTACGCCGAAGGGACTGTGCGTATGGAGGTTGTGATGGCTCAGGTGGAAATGAGCGAATTGGGAAGCGGGTGGTCGTCGGGGAGGCAGACAAAGCGGGCCGCAACGAATGAGGCGCTCCCGAGTAGAAGGACCCGGACGGCGAAGGTGGGATGGAATTCGGCGGACCCGTGGCTCCCGCCGTTGAGTGACCAGCGCCGATGGCCGTCGAGGGACGACTACCCGGTAGGGGACGACTCGGCGGTGCCGCCATACCGCCTCCTTCCTGCAGTATGGAAGGGAGAGGAGGTAAAACCGGCCGACCGGTCGGCGTCGAAAAAGGCGCCTCTCCGACGTCACCGCCAGAGGCGGGAGCGGCAGATCCCTTGGCATAAGGCGCAGTCGTCGTGGGAAACTGGTCGGCCAGGGAAGAGGTCACGCCAGAGTCGGAGCTCGCCCCCAAGGGCTGTTGCTCGTGAGGAAGACCGTACACAGGCTGTCCGTACGGGTGTTGAGAGGATGGAAAGGAGGACATGTAGGCGCCTTCCTGGTACTGCATGCTGCCAGATTGAAGAGCGTCATCGACGGCCTCATGCGTGCTCTTCGGATCCCCGTACATCCCAATGGCTAGCGGTTGAGGCCTGCCTTTCTGCCTCTCCTTCAAAGACCCTGACGCGTGCGCGTTCGATTGAGCCTGGGAGAGAGGCACGGTCATCTCGGAGGCAGCGCCAGCGATGGTGTGATACGAAGGGAAGGTCGAAGGCGGATACGGCTGCACAAGAGGCGCGCCGACCACCGAATTGGGCGGCGGCGGGGCCAAATGGCCGGCAGGGAAAGCCATATAGGGGTCGTAGGGGAACTGTGCTGGATACGGGGTGAAACCTTGAGGATAAGACGCGGGTTGCATCGGAACACCGTGGCCTCCGGTGGCGAAGTGGCCGGAATAGGTGAAAGAGGCGTCGTAAGGCACGCCCGGCTGGAACGAAGGCGGCGGGGCCGACGTCGGATGAGCCTGGAGCATGCCGCCGTGTTGTTGCGCTTCCTGTCGGCCCGCGGTTTGTTGGCCGTGCGAAGATTGAGGACGAGCGCCCTTTGCGGCGGACGATCTCTTACTGGCGTTGGCCGAGCGCGAGGGTCCAGCGGGTTTGCCGATGACTTGGGCTTGAGCGTGCTGAGCCTGGGCGGCAGAGGCGGCGAGAGCGGTGTGCAACGCCACCAGGTCCTGCATCATCGCCTCGTTGCGCTCCGGCTGGTCCGCGTGCACGGTCTGGGCATGCTGCCGGAGGTTGTCAAGGCGAGAGAAATTCTTGCCACAATGGCATCGGAACGGACGCTCGCCGGTGTGTTTGCTGGCGGAAGGAAGGTGATAGAGCGAAGTGTCAGGGACGAGGTGGATCACGCACGCGAGCAAGCACACGGCATCGGACGGGTGAAGAGCAGCATATACAGACAGCCCCGGCTGGGTCGCGGGGATGGGGTGCGAACGAATGCTCACCGGACATGCCGAGCCAAGTGCTCGCTCCTGGTGAAGACCATACGGCAGTCGCCATATCCTCTACATTGGAACATGGCAGGCCATCCACGCCCTGCTGGCTCGATCGTGCGACGAGGGCGGAGTTAAGAAGGGGACGCCGCGATCGCGCTCAGGAACGGACGAGAGGGGGGTGGGCGGCGGTGGAGAAGGTGAGCGCACAAGCGGTGCTGGGGTGAGGATAGAAGGCGGTGCGGTGCGGTGATGGGTGCGCTGGTGGCTCTGTACGCGGGAGCTGCTGGTCGTCGTCGTCGGCGGCAGCGTCGTCGTTGTCGTCGTTGTCGTCGTTGTTGTCGTCGTCGTCGGTCGCCACCGATGTGGCGAAAAAGGGCGAGGGGCGAGTATGAGGAAGGAGGAGGGTTAGGGAGAGATGGCGAGCAAAGGTACTTCCACCGGTCACAGTCAGCGCGCTGGCGGGGCACGCGGAGCGCAAGGAGTAGGCGATGCCAACTTTAATTGCAATTGAAATCGAACGGGTCCAAGCCGCGTCCGCTAACCGGCATTTTAAACGCACCCTCCCGGTTGTTAATGGGAGCCAAGACTGACAGCCGGAGGTCGACGTTTAGCCCGTGCCTCGTTCGACTTAGTTTGCCTTCTTCATGCATATCCTCTCGCACGTGCCTCTCAAAGCCTCCTCACTCCGGGGCGGGTTGGCAGGCTTGGGCTTGGCTTGTTGTTGGTACGGCCTCTCCTCGCCCGTCCGTCGGTCGGGCCCATCCCGCTGCCGCCGTCGCGATCCGTCCGACGGCCCGGCTTGACCATGGCTGACCTGGTGACCCTGATGACCCTGGCCGACCCTGGTGACCCTGTGGCTGACTCTGGCTGAAACTGACCTTGGCGGTCCACATTCGCCCCATCGTCGTCACCGCCGCCCCACTGCCACAGCCTCGTCTCTACGGTACACTCCCAGTACCTACCGCGACGTGAGGTCCCACTCCAGAAACTAGGCACAGACAGCAAAGCAAGTAAGCTGAGACTTCTCTCAGACCTGTGAATGCTCTTAGGCTGGGACTCCTGTCTCTGACGTAGGAACAGAATCACCCCTCGCGGGTTTCCTTGATCTGGAAATCCCGGAGCTCCCGGCCGCGCGCGAAAGTCAGCTCGGCCGTTCGCGCACGCACACGGACTTTCCGCACTTGCCGCAGCCCCTCCTCCTCTTTTCTTCGTCCTCCCCCCCGGCCTCCCTCTTTCTTTCCCTCACTTTCAAAGCTCAGAGCGGCCTTCTTACCTCGTCCCCCCGGCTCGCCTTCTTTCCATGCGACGAGGGGGAAACTGGGCTCATTTCAAACGCTCGAGATCCAGCTGTCGCTTCTTTGGCTCGCCGCTCGATCTCGTCCCTTGGACGACCATGGGCGAACGCAGTCACCTGCGCGGCATACATTCCATTCCTACCTCATGTCCTGTCCGTACATCCGTCTCCCCTGTCCATCTCCTGTCTTTTTCGTTCCTCTTGACATAACTATGCTATGTACCAACCAGAAAGCGGCCTGCCGCGCGAGTGGAGACGAGTAGACGCCGTCCATTTCTACCTATCCCAAAGCTTGGCCACAGCAAGAGGGTGTCATAATCGTACACGATCGCACATAGGCACACGACGCCAAAGAGAAGAGAAAGTGAGGGTACAAAAGCGGAGACAATTCAGAGACGTACGAACGAAAACAAAGCCCCTCCGTCTGTCTGCTGCAACGATACCCAACCTAGAAGAAAAAGCGCACCGCCAGCCACCCATTCATCGCAGCTCGAAGCTCGAGCTTGTCCGCTGCGGGACGTGCTGCAACGAGAGCTGCTGATCCCTGCCGAAGCAAGCAAGGACAGATGAAAGCAAACAAAGTCAGCCACCAATCGGTCGCAACTGTCCAATGCTCCCACCCCATCCCAACTCACTGTTCGCTGTTCTCGTGGAAGTAGAACCTGTATACAACCCGCATAAGACCGCACGCGTTAGTGTCAACGGTCCCGCCAGGATCATCCCAGTTTTCAAGTTTCTAGCGTCTATAGCCCGCACACTCACCCACTCATCGCTCCGCCCGAGCTCAAAGAGGCAGAGGGCAAGCTGGTCGGCGAGCCATCACCACCAAGACCGAGCGCAGACCGACTTGACGCTTGGCTGCTCCTTCGCGCCCGAGACGAAGGTCGCGTCGCGTCACGAGCATAAGAAGAGACCCCTGAAAAGGTCGAGGACGGGAGAGAAGGAGAGATAGGAGGAGACGTGGAGGCAAGAGGTGACGATACGGTCGGAATTGTCGAAGGCGAATTGCCAAGCTCGACGCAGACATAGTAGAAACCTGGAAGGCCAGCATCAAAGTCAGATGAGGGTCAGTGTGAAAGGCAACACACAAAACTCGTACTGCCATCTCGAATAAACGCACCTGCAAAGCTTGCTCCGCTTATATCGCGCACTCTGTGGTCGGGCACTAGAAACCTCTCTTTCCACCTCATAAAGATGTAAGGTTTGCTCATGTGGTTAAACCGCAGACCAGGCTTGGAAAGATGATTGCGCAATTGTCGGAAAAAGGGAAACTGGCCCTGTAGAAGAAAACAACAAGCGTCCCCACTACAACTCAGCCACGGTAGCAAGGTACGCGCCCCGTCAAACGAATAGTTAAATTAGCCAGCGGCTTAAACTTACCCAGTGCTTCAGATCATCACGCTCACTAGCACCCCATTTGTTCGTTAGGAAGCCGTACCTAGAGCCGATAATCTCCGCGTCGAAGTACGTCGTGAGCTCCGGCCAGTCGTCCGTCAGCCCGCGAATGTTGAGATAGCCACAGAGAAACGATGCTGGGATGTCCACATGCTAGACAACAGCAAAGCCATGGAGGATGACTCAGCGCCAAGCAAGCGAAAGAGCTCGTATGCTTCCAAACGTATCACTCACAAGGATCGTCACGGTAACGTCGTAGCTATTTCGACCGCTGCGTTGTGTACCCTTGAAAATGGAGCCCGGATACAAGCACGACGTGCCCGTGGACGGTACTCGCAGCCTCGTCATGTCCAGAAGTGGATCCGGCCGCGTATAGAACCCCCAACCTTCCCGAGTCTTCTCAAGCAGGTATGCCGAGACAGTCGAGTGGTCGTCCTTGCGTGAGGCAGCGCCAAATGACGAAGACGAAGTATGTGTACCCTTGCCCGCGACCAAGGACTCGCCATGTGGACCATAGACGCCTAATGCCTGGCCGGAGAAGGCAGACGGCGGTTGGATGCGTATGGCGTCACCCGTCAGCGTGTGGACAGGTCGTAGAGACCGCTGTGGTAGGGCGAGAGGCGAAGATGGGCGCTCGTCGTGAGAAATGACGGCCGAAGGCCGGTCTGGGATGGGATATACCGTGTCTGGCGCAGGCTGCACATCATCGTCCTTCGATCTCGCTCCTTGCTCGCCACCGTCCCCCGGACGGAAACCGTCCACATCTTCTTCCGGCCCGGCGCTAAGACGCACATCACTCCCCGGCTCCCTTGCTAGCATTTGACCGCCACCCGTTTCCCCCGCAGAGCTTGAGGCAGGCTCCCAGGAGCCCAGTTCCTCAAACTCCATCTCTCCACGTGCCATAAACATCGCTCGCATGCATGGCACGCAGATCGGTCGTCCTTCAGCATCAACGGCGCCAACGATGCGACCATCTCGAGGGGATCCTGCAAATGGAGTGGCCGCCGGTCGCAGCTGCGGGGTCCATCCTGTTTGCGGGGTCGAGATATCGCCAGCCGAGCTGATATGAGGAATAGCCTGCACGTCGAAAGCTATGGTGCCGAGGGGGACGACAAGGTCAAGCGCGTTGGAGCACTGGGCGCACAGCTTCGCCTGTTGCTGCGCGGCAAAGTCGTCGGACGAGGCGTTAACTGCCGCGCTCTGGGTATCGGGCGTGGCATGCTGTGGCGGCAGGGGACCCTCGGCGGGCATCACGAAAAGAGTAGAAGGAAAGGGAGCAGGGTATCTCAAAAAGCAAGCCAAACCATGGAACAAGAAGGAGCTGCTGGCACTATGCGCTCGGGCCCAGGAATTGGAGATAGATAATGGAGGGGGAAGTCAGAAAAGAATCGTTGCCAAGATGCGAGGTCGGATCAACCTGTGCAACACAGCGACGCGGAGAAAAGATTGCCGCAGTAGCTCCCGTCGCCACGTGGGCATGCCGTCATTGAACGCAGCATTCTTTCGGCCAGAGAAGGATGCCGTGCCGAATTATATCTATTATCGTTCTTGTACATTCGAGTTAAACACGATGTTTTACAATCCCTCGTAACGGCACTGCCCCGATAGCCTATCAATGGCTACAATACTTGATTGGAGCACGTCATGAGGTGGGTGGCACGGGTTGGAGTCAGCCTCTGTTCTCTGTTCCTGCCCTAGCAACATGCAAAGCGGGCCAAGCCGGACCTCACCTGGAAAACGAACGAAACGTCGGAGAAACCCATTTCTGCGCGAAGGAGGTCGTCGTGCAACTTGCCAAACTCTGCATTCGAGTAATGATTCCACCTGGTGGGCCGGTGCGCGATCGGTCCAGCGCGCGTCAGGTCTAGTTCCCGCGGGTTAATTTGAGAAAAAGCCTAAATGTGACGACGTACGTGCTCGTATCCCCATACAGTAAAGCTGGTGCTTTGACGAATTGCTTATTGTCCTTGCACCTCTTGCACTTGTAGGTGTCGTGAGTATCGCAAAGAGTCTCCTCGCGGAATTCGAACAGCTGCCGTAAGTTTTCCAGCGAAAAATGACGTTCCGCATCTGAAACTTCGTCGACGACACAAGTCGACAGAGATTGCTTGTGCGACTGCCTGTGAAAGTTGTTCGACAAGCATTGTCAGTGAGATGTGACCGCACTTCAGCCCAAAAATGAGCACTTACCTTTGAAGGATTTTCTCCTCAATGGACCCCGTGGCAATGAATCTATACACGAAGCCTGTGGCAGAGAAATAAATGTCAGCAATATTCAATACTGGGGCGCGCCAAAGCTATGTAGAAGAGTGCACTCACATTCCTTCTTCTGGCCATCTCTCCAAACACGCGCCAGGGCCTGCTGATCCGAAGCCGGATTCCAGTCTGTACCCGGCAAGAAATAATCAGCGCCTTGGAGCCCTCGCCCTATTCAATGGGGGCCGCTTACCGGGATCAAAGAGGATGAGTCGGTTTGCACCGATTAGGTTGATGCCACACCCGCCGGCCTTGCTACTGAGGAGAAACACGAATTCTTTGCCTTCGGGATCGTTGAACCTGTCGACGAGCTTCTGTCGCTTCGTGACCGACATCGTCCCGTCCAGCCGAAAACATCCCCACCTTCGTTTGCGTGACGCCCCCCAGACGACAGAATAATCAGAAACGCAGCCAAAAAGCAGCACACCGGCTATCGGGATAAGAATTGCGCGCTCACTTCTTCGCTCGGCACATCCTTTCGAAAACGTCCAACGTCTGAGTATAGTTGCTGATAAGAACGATCTTGTCGGTGGTCGTCGATCTGATCTGCGTGAGGAACCGCTCAAGCACCATCATCTTGCCAGAGTACTCTATAGAAAGATTGCGCCTGTCACCCGGCCTGTAGCCTTCCGGAAAAACGGCCTCCGACCCCTCCAAATCCTCTGGCAGATTCAGCAGGTCGGGATGGTTGCAGAGCTTCTTAAGGATGCCAATGGCCTTGAGAGGTTGTGATCCCGTGCCCCGAATCAACTTCTTGATTTCCGGAGATCGAATGAAAAGGCGGTACAGAGCTAGTTGGAAGGGGCTCAGCCGACAGAACACGACATGTTCGTACTTGACCGGGACTGGGACAAGATGAAAACGGGGCGGTTAGTCAAAGCTAACACTATGCTCCTTGAATCGTCAGTTGCCCTGGACACTCACGGTATTTGGAGAGCAGATCATTAGTCCTCCTGATGATGAATCTGCTGACAAGCGAGGACAGCTCTTGAAGTTTCTTATCTGATTCCTCCCGCTCCTTGTCACTGGCGTCGGCATCGCGACCTCGCAAAATTGCCAATTCAAAGTTCTTACGGAATTCGTTGCGCGAGCCGAGGAGGTTGGGATTGGCAAAATTGAGCAACGAAAAATACTCAGAGAGGTCGTTCTGATAAGGGTGTCGATATGAAACAGGTAAATCTTGGCCTTGGTCACTACTGAAGCGGAAAGAGTTCGCACCTGAATTGGGGTTCCCGACAAGATTACCCGCCTCTGCACTTGGATGCCGTTGAGTGCTTGAAAAGTCAACGAATCTAAGGAAAAGGGCGAAGGATGTCAGTGTGGTCTCCCGCGGAAGGAAAGAGCATACTTTTCAATTCACCGGAATTTTTGAGTCTGTGACCTTCGTCGCATAGCAGGAGACCGACAGGGGCATCTCCGAGGTCGGCGGTAAGATTGCGGAGCGTCTCATAAGAGACAATCATTACTGCGCGTAGAAGAAGAGCTAGAGTTAAAAAAGAGCAAAGATGTTCAAGGAAACCTTAAGACGCTGGACGAACTTACCAGGCTGTGTTACTCTGCGACCCGTTGCAGCGACCCATTGATGAACAGATTGTATCATTTGCTCCTTCGGCGCCTTGCCATCAATAGTCAAGGGATGCACTGCGTCCTTCCCCAGCCACTTGACTGAACAGAATCCAAAATCCAGAAGGATCAACTGAATATTCCGGAAATTGCATGCGGAGGAGAAAGACAAATACCTAGCTCATTTGCCCAGTTGCGCACAAGGCTCGAAGGACACGCGATGATGCATTTTTCGATTGTTGGCTTACCGGGATCAGGCGACTGCTTGAGCAAGGTCCACAGCAGAGCGATACATTGCAGCTACTTGGACATCAATGGCAGATTGTGGGGGGTCAATGGTAGCCAGCAAACCGGATGACAAACTAGGACGACGACGTACCGTCTTCCCGAGACCCATCTCGTCCGCCATGATGCAGCCATAAGCGTTCTCCACAATAAGGCCCGTGGTGCACCGGTACATAAACTTTCGAGACACCGTGAAGGGGCGCAGTGAGCCCCATACTCGCTCAGTTCACAGCCGTGAATTGAGCTCACCTTCACGCCCTCTACTTGATGCGGGCGGAGAACTTTTATTAGCCGAGGATCGAGCACCACCGGCACTTTTTCAACGCTCCTTTTCCCCTTCTCCAGCCCGAGGATCTGCGCCAAACTCTTGTGCGGTCCGACATTCTTCAGCTTCTCTTGCTCCGCCTTGCGTGCCTGAATCTCCTCCTCTCTCTCTTTGGCCCCTTGCACGTCGTCCACGGTCGGATCAAAGAGCACTAGCGCATGGTCGGCCATTGGGTCGTGAAGAGGTCGCGGAGGGATTACTGAAGGTCGTCGCACACCGAGAGATGCTCCTGAGGGTCGAGCAGCGACGATATCGCCGGAGGAGCTGCGCATCTGAGGGACGGAGAAGACTCTGCGCATGGTATCGTGCTTATCTTTAGGAGCAAATATGCCGTACTTCTTGGGGAGGAGATGTGGAAGTGGTGCCCCGGTCGCTGTCACTCGCTTGTAAGTCTCACTCAGCGGCGGGCCCTTCTTCCTGCTCCTATCACCACCGCCTGTCGCTTCCCCATCAGACCCGTCACTGCCGCCACCCATGGAACCGTAGTCCACCCTGGCTCGCTTTCGAGACGGTCTTCCTCCGCGTCTATCATCTTTGATAGCTGGACTAGGTGTCCTGAAGGGCTTGAGGCCAGTTAGAGGACCGAACCCTCCGCTGGAGCAAGTGCGTGGGGAGGCAGAACTGCCAGTGGAGTCAAGCTGACCGGTTTGGTGTGTGACAGGGAGCAGGGGAGACCTTCGCATTGCCGCGCAAGGTCGAAAGAGGAATGTATCCTAGGATAAAAGAGCAAAAGTGTGAGAGCGAAGGATTTGTCAAGGACCGGGTTGGGAGGGGAGAGGAAGGCACCGTTGCGTTCCGGCAGGCTGATCACTACGCGCTCAATGTACGCGTTGCGACGCGTGACTGCGGCGCCGAATTTGCTCACGGCTTGCAATCGTGGCAAGAAACCCAATCCAAGCTTACGACAGTCAAATTCTCATCCAGAGCAAGAGGAAGTGGTAGTGGAACCCAAGCTGAGCTAAATAAGTCATGCCGGCTCTGCTACAGGCTCGCGCTCCCTACGCACAGGCTTGTCGGTTTGTTGACCCTTCGATGAAACTGCATCGTAGTCTGCCTCCGGATGACGCTTCACCTTGTCATCCGTTACCATCGTCTTTAGGGCCTCGGGCCCGGCTTCTCGAGATGCAGCCACGGCCGCCCCAACTTCCTTTGTTCCTTCCGGACCTTCCTCTTCATACTTCTCCTTCTTCTCAGAGGCTCTCACCAGCTCCTCCAGTTCCTCCTCCAGCTCGGTTTCATCCATCTCAACGCCTGCGGCCTCGCGAGCCTCCTTGCTTCCGGCCTGGATGGCCTGCTCAATCTCGGCATGATCTGCAATGGCATCGGACATTGCCTCCATCGTCTCCGACACGTGTTCCATGTTGAGGTTGGGGTGGGCGAGTAGGCCGCGCAGTGTCTTGGTAGCAGTCTCGTAGGCTTGCATGACCTGCAGTCCAGCATCAAAGGGATGAAACAAGGGTCAGCGGATTCGACCATGACAAGCGCATTCAGATGAAAATCTCAGCGCACCTCAATGTCACCCGCAGCTTGTTCGATTTTGAGTAACACCCCTTGCAGCGTTTCCTGGCTGCCCACTCGCTTGACCAGAACGTCTTCCAGCATTTTGCGCGATCGCAGATAGGAGAGCGCCTGAGCCTTCCGTTTCGCTCGTAGAGATTCTGAAATTTTAACTGAGCGCCTGCGTAGTCCAGACCAAATGAAACGAACCTTAGACCCTCCACCACTATCAAATCGAGTCGAGAGCGCAGCGCTGACGGTCACAAAATTGCGCACCGTTCGATCTCCTTCTCGACCTCTTGTATTTGCTGTTCCAGTCGCTTCAACGTGTCCTTGATCTCAACGATGCCTCGATCCGCTGATGTTATAGATAACGGCCGCTCCCCGTCAGCTGACATTTGAAGTTTGACAACCTACGGAGTCAAACCAAGTCAATTTGTTATCACTATCTTTTAATCGAGCTTGACGACAGTCTCTTACTCCTTTGTCCACTACCGCGACCCTCTTGTCCCTCGTTAGATACCTCAAGACAACCTTCAAATCCAGTTGTGAAAGTGCAGCTTCGTGTTCGGAGCTTTTGTCTGCGAAACCGTATTTCGCGAAGTGCTGAGCGAAAGCTGTCGTAGAGTACACCGACTCTGCAGGTGACAAGGTGGAACTCGAGAAGGAGTTGTCTAGAAACCGTGACACCACGCTCTAGACGAAGGCCGCGAGCGTCAACAGTTGTCAATACGTCGTAAAATCATAGTATTCAAGATAGCTTTCCACTATGGTAATCGACGTTCCTGCTCACCTCCATGTTCTCCACGAGAACATAATCACCTCGAGCCCTGGCCAGAGTCTGCGAAGGATCTTCGTACGTCTCCCCATCGCCGACAAGGCTCATCTGCTGCAATGCCCACCACAATGGCCGTCCAATCAGTGTCGATGCAACCGAATATATTGACGGAAGGTGGCTTGCTGGCGGTCGTCGGTTAAAGGGCCCTGGCGAGCTGAGGAACTCTGAAAGACGGAGAAATCTCCGGGATTGGCTGGCATCAGTCTTCGTCCCCATATCAATTAGCCGGTCAAAAAGGGTATAGGGTAGACAGTGTAACGAAATCAAAGTCAGGACCGTCAGATGTGCGCATAAGCCCATGGGTCGCCGCGGAAGTGCTTACCACGACAGTTGCCAGCCCCAATGGCACACCGATCCCATTGCGAAGGAGCCTGCTTGGCAGGGCCTGATCAAAGTGAAGCACGAAGCGATCGGGTTGCTTTCCGGCTTGCCTCGGCCCACGACAGTCCTGTATGCCTTTCAAGACTATCGTTTCCAGATGTTGCGTCCACCACTCCGCATTTGCTGCGTAGGCGGCGGGGTTCGACTGGCGTAGACGAGAGAGATCGGAGTAGAGGGCATGAGCGCGAGAAGAACACGCTTCGCTGAGCTCTGGAAGCCCGGACAAGTAAGCTTGCAGGGCGTCTGATGAGGAGGTCATGGTTGTGGTCGCCACGTTCCGTAGGCGGGTGGTGGTAAGCGCCAGTTGCGGGTAGATTGACAGACAGCACTGGCGCTGTAGTTAGGAGATCGAATCTTTCGTCGCGCGCCTAATAAGGGACCGACGCGTTTGGCTCCGAACCTCCATGCCAAGTGCGTCAAGACCACAGCCAATCGTCACGGTTGCCGTTTGCAGTGCCTATCTGTTTCATCATGCCTCCAAAGCACAGTTATCACAGGCCGACAGGAGCGAAAGGTCGTAAGAAAGGTCAGCCCAATCCCGTGATGCAGCTCACCCCTCGACCCAAGTCCGAGGAGTAAGTTTACAGTAAAGGCCGTCGGGCGATTCTCGACCTTGACCTGCGCCTGAAATGGTCGTGGCTCGCTCCTTCTCCACCAGCTTCGATCCTATCCGTCAGGCCATGGAGAAGGTCCTTGGTGCGTGCGTCTTATCCGGCCCTGTGTCCTGCTCTTTTCGAGCAGCCCCCGCTCACGCTCTCGGTGGTGTTCAGAGAAAAGCGCGAGGCACGAGATCGAGGAAACCGCCGCTCTCGAGGACAAAATGGAAGCCATGCTCTCGCAGACAGAGAAACGGACGCTTGCAAGGTGGCAGGCTTCGATGGACAAGTGGTACGCACCTCCGCGAGCGAGCCGTCGACCGCATCAGAACGCGCGTACAGTTCCTCAGATGTCGCTCGGCTAACCGCGACGTTTGGTCACCGTCGCTGGACTGGCAGCGATAAAGCCGTGAGTCAAGCTCTACAGACCGTTTCCATCGACGATGGTTTGGATGCGGATCTAGAGACGGGCATCACTCTACACGAGGTATGTATTACGTTTGCATGGCGGTTGACGTGCTCCAAGATTGCTGCGCTGTGTTTTACCGCTCCTCTCGCTCAATTTTTGGTTACCAGGCATGGATGTCTGATCCAGTTTCCGCCATGGAGAGCTTGCACGCATATATTCACGAAAGGGAGGCGTCCGAGATGGATGCCACCATCAAAGAGCACTGTAGGTGTGGAGCTGTTCCACCACGGACATGGTACCAAGGTTCTGAGCAAGCCGTCGCTTTCTTTTAGACTTGCATCGTTCCCGTTTGGCGAATAAGAAAGCCAAGAAGGTTTTTCGGTCCGCTGAACAGGGATATGAAGAAAGACAGGCGTATCTGGAGGTGCGTGTGGTCAGTGTGCGGCACCGAGTTGACGATACATGCGAAAGGTTTTCTGACGCCATCCTATGTTCTGTGGACTTGATAGCACGCCATGAGCAGTGAAACCCTCATCAAGAGCTGTAAGGCACTTTTACATCTCTAGTCACTCTTTTTGGCCTGGCCAACGCCATGTCTCACCGTTCAGCCCGTAAGTACCTTCACTGGCGAAGACCCGCGCATGCACTTCCAATCCTGCCGATCCCAGGTGTGAAGAGGTCATGTTGCAGGGTATAGAAGAACATACGAGTGATGCGGGAGCAGTACAGATGTGAGACATGTGTGGAGGTACAGGATGGATGCGTACAAAAAGAAGCGGGTGAATCATGGCCGCTTCCCCGACTGGTCTTTGTGAAATAGTAGAGGCTGCAAAAGCTCAACAGAGCCATTGGAACCTGAAGATTTGGACGGTAGAGGAGAAGAGTCCGGAAATGGGATAGAGACAGGCGGCGGCGAAGTGTGTGGCGTGTATGGGCTGGTTGATCTACGCATGGACTGTCGTCGTCCTTGCTCGACCAAGCTGGCCGGCAAAGGCGAAGACGGGAGTCTGGGCGTCTTGCAGTGCCCCGGTGAACGACTGGGTGTTCGCGCACCGACCCAACGGGGTATGGAAGACTGCACGTCCGATTCGCTCCTCATCGAGCTAACGCGTGCCCTGACGGGGCGAGGAGTTGCTAGACCCGTAGCTTGCTGGGGAGATGTCGACTGCAGGTTTGCCGAAGAAAGCCACGGGAGACTTCCCCAAGAACTTTTACGAAGACGCGGCGACAATCTCGGTGGCGATTCGGACACATCAGGAAGGCCAAACACTTCAGCCGAGTGAGACGCCCTGTCAAACAAAATGTTTTCAGGAGTGTCAGCATCAGTATCCTTTCGTCGAAAAGACGTGTCGGGCTCATCCATGTCACCCACAGATAGTCATGGAGCTCTGTAAATGAGGGGAGATGACCCGAATGAGTGCTACTGGACGTCATTTATAGAATGGCAGTCACCAGCAGCCAACTCACCTCGCCATCCGCCACCAACTCTACACATAACCATACCTGAACGGAGGATTCGACAGAACACCAGCTTATCCACCCCGTTCATACGAACCCAGTACCGTCCGCTCAAGTCCTCCCAGGTGTCTCTCTGCGGCTGCGTGGCCGGTACCATGTTGATGCGAACCTGCAAAAAGGAAAACGGCATTTTCCTCGTTAAGGGGAACATCGCGGAAAAATGGCGTACCCACGGTCACTTACGGGCATCTCATTGAGGATCTTGCTGACTGCAACGTCCAATTTGCTCTTTTCATTGGGACGATAATTGTTTGGCTTCGACTGATTCCTTTCTCCCGTCGGAAACTCGACGACGACGCGGGGAGCGAGGGCGTTAGTAGATTTTGAGGATCCCGGGGGCCTGGGAGTTTCCTCGACTTGGCGAGCGTCTTCTGATAGCGATGAGTAAGTTCGGGCGAGGCGAGGGAGGGGCTCGTTAGAAATGCAGGACTCGGTCGTAGAAGACACGAGATTGCCAGGACCGAACAAGTCGGACCGTCGCGAACGGCCATCACCAGTACGCTCGCTCAACGCTGCCTTCGCTTCTGTGCCTCCGACCACGTCAGGGTCCTCGGCCGCATGGTTAAAGCCCTTCGTCTCGTCGTAAACATCAGATGGGTCAAGTCGGTGTGAGGTACGGTGTCGAGGAACCCCAATGAGGTGTTCGTTCCTCGTCGCGTCTGGATCCCCGGTATCCCCAGCTGCATTTCCGATGGCCTTCTCCGCCAAGTCTTCGGGACCAGACGACTCGACCAACCGCGAACCGTCGTCCTGATGATCACCGTTGACTGGGTCGTTCCTTGTCGGGTCCGAGCACTCGTCCAGGGTCTCGGTAGTACCCTCGATGACGTCTGTCGAATTGTCAGGTGAGGATAACTCGGCTCCCTGCAAGTCGTCGGGTCGAGGATCACCGTTGAGAGATTCCTTTTGCGTCGTGTCCACGACGACAGCGAATCCCTCCAGCGCACGCCCGTCAGCCGTCCTTGGTTCGTCAAGTTCGCGGGATTGATTTTCGTAGCCTGAAGGATCTTCACTGATTGAGCCGTTCACCGGAGCTTCCACAAACTCTTTGTCTCTCTCGGCCGTCTCCTCCGCAGCCGTCCCGGGCTCCGGAGGACGCTGTTTGGCTTCCAAGGCTCGGTGATACGCCGCTACCGCTTCAACAGCTTGTCTTACCCTCCTTGTGGCGGAGGCGAGCTCCGAGGTAAGGATGGACACGACCTTGTCATTGGCAGCCTCTTGATCGGGGTAATCTTGATGCATGGGCCGAGGAATCGCGCCACCGTGGTCTCCAAAGGCGGCAGCAACCGGTTCCAGCCTCGCCTCAATGGTGGAGCAGCGCGATGCGAAGGCGGAGTACTTTGCTTCTGTCAGCTGCTGAGTCCTCGCCCTGTCGACGTCGTTTGTCAAGAGTTTGCAGTCCGCCTGAAGGCTCTTGAATGTTTGGGAGAGCTCATCCGCCTTCCGCCACTGCTTCACAAGATCGACTAGGAAGGGACCCTGAGTATTGAGTAGCGAGGCCTCGTTTTCTAGTTGCTCTTGTTCGTCGAGAAAGGCATCCGGCACCGGCACCCGGGATGTGTCGATTAACTTGTCGAGCGTCGCGCCGCAGGAAGGAACGATCGAGTGCATCAGCGAGCGAATACGAGTCGACAAGCGAGCTGAATCGAGGGCGAGGATTTCCGACTGCATGAACCTGGACATAGCCGTGTGCATGCCCTTGTGACCTGGCGATCCTTTAACGACACCGATGGGAGAACTCTGAGGGGAAGACGACGGGGAGGTGCCTTCTGCCTTTTTAGAGACGGTTGCACTCCATCTGCCTCTCAACGTTACGAAATTGCTGACGTCGCGCTTCAGAGAACGCAATTCCCGCCAAGCAACGTGTCGCTGATCCTCCCAGTCGAGTCGGATACCAAGCATCACGAGCATGTTGGCACGGCTGCGGAGCAGATGAAGCAGGCGGTCGAGAGATATTATGGTGCTGAGGGCGATGTCGATGAGATCGGTGCTCTCATTGTCCAGCTCACGCTTCGAAGCGGCTGAGAATCACAGACAGAGCAGCGATCCAGGATTCAGAATAGCGATTTATGGCCAAAATTGATAAGAAGGAAGAATGCGAACCTTTGGCGACCTTTTTAAGCCGGCTCATTTCCTCCGTGTCGAACTGCTCCGTCTCGCCCTCCAACTTGTCATTCTCCGTTGCCCATTGCTCTACCTGCTCCCTGGATGCTATTTGCTCGCCTGAGTGGACTTGTTCTTCCTCTCCGGCGAGAGAGACAAAGATGCCAAAAGGATCGACCTTTGGCAGTGTCTCCAGAAACTACATGCCACGGAGAAAACACGTACGAGCTTCAGCAAAAGCAGGATACGGAACAAAAAAACTTGTTTAGACTCACCTTGATCTTCTCCTCTATCCATGCCTTTTTCCGCGTGAACCGAGTGAGGGAGACGACGTCGTCAGAGGAAAGCGTGCCCACAGATGGGCCGTTCGGGGACGTCATGGATGGCGATCAGGTGGCGCTGAAGAGTAGTCCAGCGCCGCGAGAGAAACGGAAGTTAACGGCCTAAATGTCGCATCGACGTGCGCTATGGGCGGCGCTCCTTTTTGGACGAAGCTGCTGCTGAGGTCGGGAAAACAATCACAAAAAGCAGACAACGGGGGCCCGAGTTGGAAGGATGCGGTCGCGGCTGGGACGTTGTGTCCGCATCACGTGCCAGCCTCGCACCGCGCCGCAGAAGATCATCGACCGTGGATGAACGTGTGGACGCGACCAGCTGCATCATTGCGACAAATAGACGAGCGTCATGTTCAAAAAGTACGTTCGAGGTGTTAGGAATCTCACAACCCAGATTAACACGCACATTCACTTATAACCTCCCTTCCGTTGTGCCAGGTTCTCCCCGAAGGAGGACGTGGCCACCTCCACAGCCGTCAAATCTTCTGTGCAACGGGCGATGCGCACAAAGCTCCTCGAACAGATGCCGGTCCTGGCGGAAAACGATGCTGCTCTCATGGAAGCGATATGGCCCAAGAAGGAGAACATCACCTTGCTCAAGTGGTGGGCAATAATAGCGTTGCAAGGCCGTCGTCCGTTATAGGAGTGAACAACTCAACTTCCCTTCTTTCTCGCGGCTTGCAGCAAGGATCACATCAGCATCCTCTCCTACAAGGGGGAGCCGCTTTTCTTTCAGCATTTCGATGGCCCCTACTTCCCGACTCTGCGGCTACTTCACAAATGTGAGTCGACGCAAACCGAACCCATTCTCGGTCGCATGGTCGAAACAACTTTGTTCCGTGAGCTCGCTGACCGGTTGCATGGCCCTTCCCGCAGATCCCCAGCTGCTCCCTTCGGTGCAGGTGGACCGTGGTGCCATTCGCTTCATCCTCGCCGGCGCTAATATAATGTCGCCTGGTATGACCTCGAAAGGCGGCCGCCTTCCCCCGGCTTCTGAAGCGGTGCCGAGCGGACGCGCGGTAGCGGTCATGGCGGAAGGGAAGGATAACGCTGTGGGCATTGGCTTGACTAAGATGGACACGGAAGAGATCAAGAAAAGTAACAAGGGCATCGGCGTGGATAACATTCATTATCTCAACGACGGTGAGTCATCTAGGCGGTTCTTCAGCCCTTGTTCCATCGAGCATCTCGAACTACCTCTGACTGGACTTTCCTTCTTCCCTCGACCACATCAGATCTATGGACCATCGGACAAATCTAAAAGGGCAAAATTCGTATTTCGCCTGATCGAATGGACCCATGATATTACTCAAGCTGGGGATAATTTGGTCGACTCATTTCGGGCGAATTTTGCAAAGGCAAAGCCCCGCCGCCTATCCACTCCCATACGCGCCAGTACTCGCCGCGCGATTCAGCCTGCCTCGTCCGTACGTTGGAGTTTCCCTCGACGATAGGTTCCACTTTGCTCCACAACTGTTGCCGGCGAGTCGGAGAGGGCTCGTCCGAGAGGACAAGGTCTCGGAGGTGTGAGGTCGGAAGATACGGATGCGGAACTTGTACGGGGTCGGTGTAGTGGGCGTGCTCCTATAAGTCGGAGAAGATGACGATCAGGCCTGGGCACTTCCGAAAGCAAAAGAGATAAACTCTCATAAACTCGAAAAGGAATGAGACTACTCACCTGCTCTCTGAGCCGCTGCAGAGCAAGCTGGACGAGATCTGCAACCAGTTTGGCTTCTGACCGCGTAGCCTGCATTCGCCTTCGCAGGAGGGCCACAAGCAGGTAAAGAAATATTGTCCCTATGCACCACACCATAAAGTCACCCTGCGATCAGCATGGTCCCGCATTTAACTCGGCTCGCCTTAACTCACCTCCTATCCGCCACCGATAGCGGGCTAGTACACCAGCGATGGTTTTCCTCAGACGGCAGCTCAGTGGTCGCGTAGCTGTTTGAGCTACAAGCCACAGCGATCCACTGGAGAGGGTGATCATTCAATAACGAATGATAGGCAACAGGTCAGCTGCTTTCTCAGGACGACGTGGGGTATGAGTTTACTCACTCGTCGTTCACGGCCGAGACTGCTCCCTGATTGCTTACGTCTTGAATAGCAAGGTTCCAAAGATCATCAAAGTAGGCGTCGGAGAAGGAAGGCTGTGTAAGACATGGCCATTCGGCACAATGTCAGAAGTCCGCATCTTCTGACGCTCCGTTCCGCAAAACTCACATCCTTGTTCTCTCGGAGATTTTCTTTCAGCTCATCCTCTCTCACTGCGTACGATGCCAGGCTTCCGGCACGATCAATTCCTCGCCGTCGGCCGCACTCCACCTCCCCGCGAAAGACCGACAGCCGCTGCTCAATCTCGTGGGAGAGCTCTGCAACTAGAACCTGCTTCTGTGTGTCCGGGATGCAGCGGGGAGGATGCAACGCAGGCGGGAGGAGAGTATGGGCTAGGGGCAGAGAATCAAGGGCACTCGGAGCAAGCACGTAGTCGGACGATTCGCACGCAACCACGTGGCCACCCTCGCAGATGGCATGCGACGGACATAGTGCGCAGGTAGGTGCCAACTTTTGAGCGAGTACGGAGGGCGGCTGGCCGATCTCCGCTCTGCGTTTGATCGTCTCATTGGACTGTGATCCGGTGTCGCAGAAGCCGAGCTCCTTGCTCTCCTGTATGTACCAGGCGACAAAGCCAATGGCAAAAAGTGCGAGAAGCGTCCAAGCGAGATCGCCGAGGTTAGCGAGGATGTCGGTGGGAGGCCGCTTTGTGGTGGTCGTACGTGGTCGGACAAGGCGGCCCTTGCTCGACATCGGAGTCTGAGCAGGCGCTGAAGTGCGACGAATATCGGAAGGAGGGGAAGGGGTGGTTGAAGACGGAATTTGCTGTCGCGCGGTATCCGCGTCTTTGGCAACGCTTAGGGGTGTGCGGCGAACGCGGGATGGAGTGATGGAAGTCGAAGTAGAAAGATCGCTGGGACCTTCAAGCTTTGAGGCCTGCAAATCCGTAGGATACACCGGAAAGATCGATACATGGACTAGACAGCGTAAAAGGGAAGAAACACGAATCTGGGAACACTCACTCGTCTCTCCAAAGAAGCCAAGATAGGAGAATCCCTAGGACCGCCAAGCTTTGAAGCCTGCAACCCAGGATAAGGTGCCAGAAGCGCTCAATGCTTGGCTAGATGGCGTAATTAGGAAAAGAAAGACGGACCCTAGAGGTACTCACTCGTTTCTCTGAGGAAGCCATGGGAGATGCGCGCTGGCGGATGGCAGGCACAAGAGGACGAACATGCTCCTCGAACGCAGCTATCAGCTCCGCTTTCCTTGCGCTGGAAGGGAGGACGATTGAATACTGGTGCAAGACATTGCGTAGTTGAGGCACGCGCAGGGTCCATGGATCAAAGTCGGGCTGCAGATACACCTCGTTCAGATCCATCGCGAGCCGGCCGTGGCTATTGGGTGTGATGGGTCAACCCTAAAGTCCAGCTGAGCGTGAGGTGTCCGTAGTGTTGTAGTGTTGCCGGTTGCTTTCCATGATCGAGTTTTCTCTAGCACGTGATTGATTTGTGCGCTGCGGCATCTCCACGCTTCGACGTACGCCCTGGCTATCCTGCTGCTCGCCAGCGGAAGTCGTGCGACGGCGGTTCCGATCGAATACACTATACATTATCCTCGTTCACACATCCCTTCCCTTTCCGGCTTCGAATATCATGTCGCCCAAGGCCGGCTGGCGGGCCGGTATGGAGGACGTGACCTGGCTTGAGTCAGGCGCGAGTTCCAGGGAACACTTCGTGCTGGTCAAGAAGCTCGAGAAAGCTGAAACTCCCGAGGTGCGCTTCCGAAGTCTGCTTTCAAGTTGCTAGCCGAAATGTTTGGTGATAATGAATGCTCCAGCTTACCTGCACGCTTTTGAGTGCTCCCTCCTTTACCCTCTGGTCTGCTTTAGAACGCGGATAGTCTTTTGGTCGACGAACTGGGACATATCAAGGAAAGGTTGAAGAAGGGGACGGGTCCCTCCAGTGTGAGCACCGCTTTTATTTTGGTTCTAAGGCGCTCTTTGGGTGATTTTCTGTTTTTACGTTGCTAAGGGCCTTGTGGCTTTGATTTCTCACCCGTCTTCAGTCCGTCTCCCAAGCTCTCATCGTCCTTCTCTATATCTCCATGCTGTATCCGCAAGAACCCGCGCCGCCTTTAGAGAAGCACACATTCACACGTTCTGCCAGCTCGGATAGCTTGCTTGTGGAAGCGGTGAAGTTAGCTGCCAGAGCTCGCGAGTTTGAGCACCGCCGTACTGGTGAGGATGGGTAATGGGCGAGGGCGTCGAATTGTCAAACTGTGAAGGTGTCGCAGATGGACGCAGCAGGTTGTCCTATATCAGCGATGTTTCTGATGCACTCTGTCTCTGTTACAACGCACAGGTTATTTGGCTTGTGCGTTTCTCATGCCTAAAGGGCATCCTCTCGCCCTCATGCTCGTCAACACTATCCGAAATGTGAGTGTGCAGAGAAGATCTTCCTAGCTTGACTGAGAGACTGAGTGAATCCGCTTCTAATTTTCCCAATAGCATCTGGAATCATCCTCAGAATCAAATGTATGCCTCGCCCTCGATGCTCTCCGTCATGTTGGTAGCCACGATATCATCCCTGCAGTGCGGGATCACTTGGAGGATCTTCTTGGTCACACGTCGTGAGTCCTATGGTCATTTTTCATCTCTGGGTTCAGGAGCATAAGACACTCGTCTTTGAGACTGACGATGCCAACATTTGCACTTCATCTCTCCATAGCCCTCATGTGCGACGAAAGGCGCTGGCTGCCATCAGGAGTCTATCCAAATTGACCTCCGTTAGTGGTCTTCCTCGATCGCCATCCGGCGAGGACACCCCTATGGTCCGAGCCAAAGACAAGATTCTGTTTAAATTGGAGGACCCGGATGCGATGGTCATCAGCGCAGCGCTTGGAGCTGCTGAAGACCTACTTCAGGTGAGCTCGACCATGTAATATCATCTTCAATAGACCAAGGGTTTGGGGTTGACCATAGACCTGACTGTCCTGACACAGAATGGAGTCATACAACCCAACGAGCTTATCTTGACCATCAGAACTCTCCTTCATAGGACGAATGAATTGACATCGTCCGCCAATTACCATGGGACTCCAGCACCGTGGCTGCAGATCAAAGGTGTTCGACTCTTGGCGGCATCGGTTGGGCGGCTCGGCGACGAGCAGAAGTAAGTAACAACAGACATCGGGCGCACACTACCACAAAGGTCCAGCTTACTTCTTAGGGTTCATTCTTTGATCAGGCATGAGCTCGCGACTCAAGCGTTAGAGACGGTTGGAAAAGTCCTGTCCGCCTCTGTTGACGGAGTCGATGCATCTTACGGTAGGTTGTCCCATCTTTACTCATGCTTACCGGCCGTGGTCCTGAATTACATCACTTTATTTCTCTGGTCATCAGCTGTGTCCTTGGAGTGTCTGCGAGCGCTGCGCACCTTTCCGACAGCTCTTATTCGGGGATCATTCGAGCCATCGAGCGACTCAGTGCTCAAATCGAACGTTGGCAAGTTCATCACCCAACACTTGCACGCGACCAACCCAAATCTGCATTACCTGGCCCTCTCTAGTCTGTACACGCTAGACCCTGGGCTTTGGGCAGGGAGTGCATCCACAGCTGACGCAGAGCCTTCGAGTCTTGAATCTTCCGGTGGCAAGACTAGTCTGTTGGGGGTGGACGACATGGCCCGGGTCATGAGCTTCATGTCCTCCGAGGATGAGAGTTTGCGACGGCTCGTGAGTTGTTTATTACACATTTCCGCTAAGCAGAGATGGCCATACAATGGCAAGTTTGTGCGTCCTTCTCCCTCACTGGATGACAACTGACGGCTCTCACTTGATGCCAGACTCTGCGGGTTCTTGGCCGTGTCGACCCCGCTATCCTGCGACAACGCTTCTCTCAGCTTAAAAAATCCATCAACGACGGCAGCGCATCAGATCCCATCGAAGCGTGCTCCCTCTCCTTGGAATGCGCTTGGATCACTTCTATGTCTGCTTGCCAACTAGATAGTTCCGGGATCGAATTGGACGTTCTCGCCAGTGAGGCAGATAGCGCTGTCAAGGCCCCGGTCAACGTTGTCAAGGAGCATGTTGAGCGAATCGAGGCTGTCATTGATGCGCTATGGGCACATCCAAGCCGACGGCCCGCCCAGCGCAACCACCCTGTCGTATTCGAGGGCTTGGTGGAACAAATTTTGGTGCAGTTGAGAGGCTGTAAGTTTTTGCTACACTACTGTGCGCCTGCTTACTTGGCCAGAAGGGTTTTTGCTCATCTTGCTGTGGAATCATTTTATCTTCTGACTACGTCAGCTCCAAGCGACTTCGTCTCAGCTTTCGTGGAAGCGCTTTGTGACCAAATCTCAACCCCATCAGATCGGGAGGAGCAGACGAGAGCACCAACCTTTGTGCTTGTATGCGCTGCCGTCTTCTGCGAATACTCGCAAACGCTACAGGAAAGCTCGTTGCTCAAGTCGTTGGGAGCACTCGCAGCAACACTTGACTCTCTCCCTGGTAAGAAGTCTCCCGCCCTACGAGGACCGGGAAGTCGGGCTCGCGATTGCTTATGCCATGGAATTATTTGCTTGTGCAGCTTCCGTCGCGGAGGCCGTTATAATCGCTATGATGCAGCTCGCTGCCCAAAGACAAAGCTCACCGGAGGATGTCATGGCCAAGGTCGATCAGTGCGGGAAGCGGGGGCACCCTCGAGTGCGAATGGTGGGTCTATCGCACCAAGCCTACGCTGTTACAGTAAGTTCGAGCAACTGAGAGCGCACTCGTGTTCTTTTACACAGAGGTGCTCTCAATATTGCCAGCTGGTAAAGAACCCGGCGGGCCTCCAATTATTGGCTGAGGCCACCAAGATGACGACTGTGAGCAATTCCCTACTTGAATGCTTTAACACTGTGCTGACGAATACGGATGGGTTCTGTAAACAGCTGCTGGACGTCCTGCAGGCCGTGGAAGCATATTTCGCAGGCACACTTGCTTTGCCCCGCTCGCCTTCTCCAACGCCTTCCAGTGCCGCATCTCTCACGTCCCTCACCGGAGATTCCATGTTCACTTCAAACCTACGATATGACCGCTACGACCCTCCTTCTCCTCCGCCGCCGCGCCGCGAGGTTCGCGTGGCTGAAAGGCCGAGCGCGAGACCGCCTCGGCGGAAGCGAAACAAAGGACGAGGAGAAGACGTCGAAACACTGGGCATGATGGCCAGTCAGCTAACTTTGATGGGAGAGGGGGAGGAGGAGAACGCGTCATGGTCGGAGGTGAGCTGCTATCCTTCCGCCTTGCCCTGCTATGGCGTCTGACATTCTTTTTTATCTATCTGTCTTTAGGGGACGTCTATGGGTTCTCCACCTTTGGGGATACCTTCGCTATCTCTGTCGATGCCTTCGCCATCTTTGTCGATGCTCTCACCTCGGAGTCAGCATAACCAGGAGGCGACGGGTGCTATCTCACAAGTGTGTACTCGCTTCTTGTTGCCTCGGTCGGATGTGTTGGACCCGTTTCACTCAAATAAAACATTTCCCTTAAAGACATCTGGTCACGATCTCATCGACCTTGACAACGAGGCTTCTTCTCAAGGATCGAACAAGGAAAGCAAAGTGTCCATACCACGGGAAACAGATATAAAGGAGGCTCCTTTGCTGACCCTAGACAAACCAACAAAGAAGACCACGCCACAGGCTCCGGACAAGGACCAGGAAGACGTGCCGCTGCCCTTGGACAGAAATGTCCAACAAGTCCCGTTGCAGGGGGCGGACAAGGAAGCTCACGAGGCTGCAGCCCCTCGGCAAGCGGAGGAGGGCCGAGAAGCCCCATCCACGCAACCAGACAAAGAACACAAACAAGGTAAGGTTTGCCACCATGCGCGCCACGGATAGCATTGAGGGCAACATCACAGGTGATTGACGCTCTCTAGGGGCGACAGGATTTCGGTCTGCCCCGCAGGCTGTTTCCCAAGTGCGGTGGACATGGGACTCCCTCGAGGGCAAGCCGACGCGCGGGTGGAGCGGTCGGAGTAGTGACGAACTTGTCGGCCTCCTCCAGCCACTCGGTTTTTTGCTGGACGAGCAAGAGAGTAGGGAGGGAGGTAAGCAACGTATCGGGCAACAGGTGCCTCTCAGAAGTCCAACGCTGAAGCCTTCTTTTTTCAATCGCTTCTTCTCAGTACCGATGCTTCGAAAGTCGCAGAGCAAGCCTTCCGCAAAAGCGTCCGCACCAGTCTCCTCTTCGAGCGAGGTCTCTTCGAATCCAGACCCGTTCTCGTCGAGCGCGTCAAGCGCATCAGAGGACGGTGACAACACCGAGAACGAAACACTCGTGGCGATGGTTCGCCTGACGGTCACCGATGACGGCACACTGTGGATGGTGCGAGGAGACCCAGACTTGACGGAGGATGCCGTGGGCTTACTTCGAAAAGAGGAATGACTAGGGTGCTTCTTTGCGTATAATACAAGGAAGGATGGAAAAAAAACTCCGGCGCCTCGGAGGAACACGCTTTGCCAGTCTGGGTCACTGGATTAAGGGAAAAAGTCGGCAATCAGCCGGAGCTCATGCTTCGAACCGAGTCGAGCAGTGTAAGCTATAGAAGCTCTCACCTTACAATATCGATCACTCTTAAGTTTTGCCCTTCTGTCAAGCATGGCCTCTGCGATTCTTCCCTCTTTGGCGCTCTTGCGCAGCTCCTTTCGGTCGCTAGAACTGAGCACCGTCCGCCCAGAGCCCCACGCCTGGTATCGTTTACTGCGATATTAAAAGGCATTTAGAGAACCAGTCAGCTGGAGACAAGGCCATGAGAACGCGTCTCCATGAGACTCACTTGAGCTCAGCCTCGTCATCCAATCCATCCTCGCCCTTCTTGTGCTTCTTGCCCTCGGGCCCCAGCCTCGCGTCCCTCCGGAAGCCAGCTTGGACGAAAACCTGAAAGGTCTCGCCGATGGCGACAGTATCGGAGTCCCCTCGCACAACCATCTTGCCACCCGCCACCTCGTCCACGGTCAAGAAGCCACCATAAACGGACTGAAACGCCATTCCCTCCGGCCGGGCTATGGGCTCCCATTCTTCCTGAGGCCCGCGCGCCTCGCGCTCGGCAGAGACGACTCCGTGCTTGTCGCAGCCAAGGAAGCCCCCGGCGGCCGATCGGAAGGTGACCTTGCTGGAGTCAAGCACCTTTGTGCACACCCAAACGTGGTGAACGTCCGAAGGTCTCGGTCGGTATCCCGACTTTGCCTCTTCTTCCGGTTCTTCCGTTGGGGAGGAGATGCCGACGGACGGGGCATGGACACGGTTCATGACAGGATCCCAGGCGACGCAGATCGGCTGCGGGTCTGAAGGCTGTGTAATGAAAGTGGGCCCGTTCAAGTCAACTCCTGTCTCTGCCGATACCCAGGCTGAGGAAGCAAAAGGGAAAGAGCAATGGACGATCAGAGGAACGATTCCGGAGCCGATGGTCTCGTCTCGTCGTCGAGAGGACGAGCTGGAAGAGACCCTGGACAGTCCAGGTTCATCACTCACCCTGAGGATCTGCCGGCTCAGGCTCTTTCGCGTCATCGCCACCCGCGCTCCCGGCCTTTCTCTTCGTGCCCTTCTTCTTCGGCTTATCGCCCTTGAAATGGAGTGGCATAATGTGAAGTGCAGGTCAGGAGACGAGGGACGGTCGAGGACGAACGACTGGGCACATGTTCGCGATCGATCTCGACGGCGTTTCGGAGAAGGACGGCGTTCTCGTGGCTCGACAAACCGAGGCGCAAGTGGATATCCAGCTGTTTGTGTAGACCGTCCATCTCATCGTCGCTCACCTCCTTCACTCGTTTTTACCACGTTCTCTCCTAGCTTGGCCACTCATCATGCCCACTTTTTTCGAAGGCAAGAAGGTGAGAGACAACAGGAGGAATGGTGCCTAGAGACCGCCTGGCCGATCTCCTCGCTCACCGGGTCTATCGCCCCTGTCTTCATCACCCTTGCACCTGTGAACGCTGGCACCCTCTTTCTCACCTTGGACCCAACGTAGAGCTTTGCGGATGTGCCGGTTACCGACAAGGGTGTCGACACTCCTCAGTTTCTCGAGGCCGCCGAGGCGCTTGTCAAGCTCTTCGATCTCCTCGGCTCCGCGGCCTTCTCGGTCGTACAGAATGACATGACCGGGAACATCAAGGTAAGCCAGACCGCTCGAGAGATTCAAGGCCCGGACGCATGTAGCTCACATCTGGTATTCCAACCCGTTGCTTGCATCGTCGCTCCCAGAAAATTCGCGACCGCTACTTGACCAACACTGAGGCGAACGCCACGCTCGAGTCGCTAGTCGACAACGAGAGGGGAGAGAAGAAGCGCACCGCCACGGAGGGTCTCGTGTGGTTGTTCCGGTACGTTGCCCTTGGTCGGCCAATGTATCTAGCTCTGAACTGCGCAGACTCCTCTCTGACTGTGGTCATATTATGGCCTTCCGGCATCCCTCTTCAGTGGTCTCGCTTTCACCGCCGCCGGTCTGCGCCGTTCCATTCAGAACAAGAGCGAAGAGCTTGCCGCCAGCTTCACGCAGGCATACGAGGGCACGTTGAAGAAGTACCACTCCTTTGTCGTGAGGCCGGTGTTCGGCGTGAGTTCAGCTTTTTTTTTTTTTTTTTTTTTTTTCCTGCTCGAGACGGACGCTCGAGATTGACAACCCCACCTCTCTCATTTTGTACTGCTCGTCTGTCATCCAGCTTGCTATGAGGGCTTGTCCTTACCGCCAGGCCTTTTACGAGAAGCTTGGCTCGCCGCAGGAGGTGGTGCAGGCCGAGCTGGAAAAGTGGCTCGGTTCTCTTGAGGTCATCGTTGGCCGCATTGAGGCCTTCGTGACCTCCACTGCCGCAGACAAAGGGGGTTTCTGAGCTTTTCGTTCGACGGACGGACTTCGCCGGCAGCTGGGACTCTTGATGGATCGAAGTCATGACGAGAACGGAAGCCACATACCCTGAAGATGGACAGTATGCTTATTAAATTTATCAATCAAATCCTGTCATCCGTCACCTGGCGCGAAGAGTCTTCACAAGGCCGAACGCTATCTTTCCTACGTGTAGGAATGTGTTACCTGGCGGGTGCAGGCGCGAAGCGCAGCGTTTCCGGTTTACGTACGTCTTCAATTATACCTTAAGCCTTGAGGAGCCTCAGGCGAGCGTTGGGAAACGGGAGTTCTGGGCATGTCGCTGCCTACACCTACATTCTTCCCTTGATTTCCAGGCGAAGGATTAGGACCATCGAGTTCCAGTGTTGTTTGCAGACCGTCACGGATAAGGATGGGGAGCTGCGCTTTGCGCTCCAATCAGGAGACTCGGGACGAGACGCACTGAGCAGACGAACCCGCTGCTTCTGTGGCTCGTCCATCGTCTTTCTATACCCCGGGTTTAACTTTGAAAAAGTCCGGATGGGAGGGAAGCCCTCCTGACGCTCTACTCAGTTGGCTACGTCCTCTCCGTCTGAGCAAGCGGTGTGAGGGGAAAGATGCGCACGAGATACCTATTCGCGCAGTCATACTTGAGCGCCGACGGCGAGAGCTGAACAAGAGCCCCCTTGAGGCCTTTGTCCCCATGCAGGCGGCGTTTCCCGCTTCGGGAGGCAAAACCGAGGGGGAGCCAGAGCGGTGGGTCGCTCAGGTCGCGCAAAGGCGGTGAACTTCGGGGCATTTCTACGTCGTTCGCGCTCGACATGCGTACGTACTAACAGATATCGCCATGCTTTCCCTTCGTCGACTATGCAAGCGAACCTCGAGCAAGGGGCGACCGTATTTGCTTCAAAGAATTACGCTCCTTTTCCTTGGTCGCGCGGTTCGCAGCTCGTTGCGCTTTGGCTTTCGCGAACGGATCTGAAGCATCCTTGTCAGCGAACTGATGCTCCAGCGAAGAGGAAGGAGGGGCA
This sequence comes from Peribolospora baueri, assembly GCA_029717555.1. Classification (NCBI taxonomy): domain Eukaryota; kingdom Fungi; phylum Basidiomycota; class Peribolosporomycetes; order Peribolosporales; family Peribolosporaceae; genus Peribolospora; species Peribolospora baueri. Next base: position 91,701 of record JAMDHS010000005.1, on the reverse strand, counting down.
GAGTTGAGTGACGACGTGGACGCTTGAGGGGAAGCGTCCGTGCCCTGCTGGCGCAGGCACCGTCGCGACGCCTCCCACACCGAGTTGTCCGGCATGCACTCCTCGCGGCCGTGCTCTTCCTCGCCCACGATGCGGCCCTCCTTTCGCTTCCGTTCTTCTTCGACAGCCACATCGCTTGTCGGCACCGCCACCGACTGTCGTCCGCTTCCGTGTTCGCGCAACCCCTTGGCAGCTTTCGAACGCGGCCTGCTCCCTAAAGGAGCGAAAGAAGAGGCGGCATGCGTGTAAATATCGGACGGCGCAAAATCAGAGTGTGAAGTTTCCCCGGTGGGAAGCATCGTCGACCCTCCCGGGCCAAGGGCTTGCCCGCTCCTGTCCTCTGAGCGCTTTCGCTTCCGCCTCGCGCGCAGCTCGCGGCGTTCTGGGCGGTCATCTATCGTCGGCGAAGGCCAGTTTAGAGTTCCTGAACATGCACGGAAACACGAAGATGAAAAACAAGGAGAAAAGGGTGTTCAAGAAGAGAAAAACGGAGAGGGAAGATAAAGCAGCAAGAAAACAAGGTAGAAACAGGTCGTCGCAGGGAGGGAGGAAAAAACGGCGGCAAGAGACGGTTTTCAGCAATGTCGTGCCACGCGGCAAAATGGAAAAGCGTGGGCGGAGAATCAGCGGGGGAAGAAGAAAAAAAAGGAGAAAAGGGCGTTCAACAAGAGAAAACGGGCAAAATCAATTCAGCATCCCTAACTGGCTAGTGCTCCGTGGTCATGGCAGCTCGAGTGACACCAGCCAGCTACCCGGCCGGCTACTTCTACGTGACGTTGAGACGCTCACCTCAATCGTTGGCGCACTCCTCCTGGTGTGTCTGAGCCACGTGGTCCATTGCACAGGTATAGAGGACTGGTCATATTCGCAGTAGTCCCGAGTGACGCTCCATTTGATCACTATGGGACGTCGGAAGGGCAGCGAAGAGACACACAGGGCAGGGACGGACTGTGATCAGTTTCATCGCCTCTGATGACCGTTGAGCACGAGAAATCCAGCGTCCATGGCACTAGCCAACGCCCACCTTCGAGTGTGCCGAGGATCTGAGAAGGACGGTGGCAGCCGATAACGAGGAGGACAAGTTAGATCGCCCGGACGGGCTAGAGCGCTGGGCGGGAAGAGAGCAGAGCTCACCAGTAGAACCCGACGCTGGAGGGAACTCGTAACAGGAGTTGCCCTCAAGGTCCTTTCCGATAAAGTGGAGCATTTCCGATACGAAGGGTTCGCGACAGGGCTCGCAAGAAGGACGCCATGGCTCACGCTGTCGCAGTGAGCAACAATTGTCCTGTCTCTAGAGCTCTGTCACCATTCTTCCCTGTCTTCGGATTGGCAATCCAATCCACTTTTCGCAAGATGGGGAGGACAGTGACCAAGGGCTGACTTCTGGTGCCCCTGCTGCAAACGGCCTCGATGACCTAAAACAATATCAGTAGTGGCTCAACTGATCGTTCGAAAAGGTGTAAACTTATATGGTACATGGTATAAATCCCAACCTCATGGGACGCGGGTGCGCCGTGCGTACAAAGAAATACAGACGAGTGTTCAAGTTCTTCAAGTGCTATCCTTCGTTTCGAGCTCTCTCAGCTCTTCTTCGGTGAGAAGATCGGAAGGATCAATCTGCACCAAAGGGAACAGTCCGAGACCGTCAGTCACAACGCTAGTTGTCCGCCGAATTCCGGCGCGAGTCACACTCACCTCAAATCCGAGGTCCCCGTCGTGCCTTCCAAGCGCGCTGGACACTCCCTCGCCACCTCTTACTTCCCTCTTCGCGTAACGCTGCTCCTCGTCAGCAATTGTTGGCAGACTGGGCAATAGGTCGCTCTCCTCGTCGTCCGGCTCCTCCGAGTCTGAAGCTTCTTCGGCTAAAGTGGCTCCATGATTTGCCAACCTGCGCAAAGACGTTGCTCAACGGCCATTAACAGTTTTATCACCGACGCGCGCCGCTCTCACCTGTCGGCCATTTCGTTGCCATGTATACCAGCGTGCCCTGGGACGTGAACTAGTTTGGCCGGTATTCTTCGTTGTCGAAGCAGTCGCAAGAGCCGTATGATCAAGTCCTTGTTCTGAACAGGCTTGTCATTGACAGTTTTCCATCCCCTCTTTTTCCATGAGGGAACCCAGGAGACCATGGCTTGCAAAAAGGCATGTAGAGCGGTATGGAGTCACTCAAGCGGCACCCCCCGGTATTAGGTCGTGAACCCGCTCACCTGAAATCACGTATCTGCTGTCGGTCTTAATCTCAAGCCTCGCATTGGGATCTGGACAAGTTTCCAGCGCACGAATGACAGCCTGTTTGAGCGACAAGTGCGGTCAGCGCGACAGCTTTTGTGCCGGATCACAGGCATACACGCTAACCATAAGTTCGGCGCGGTTGTTCGTTTGCGAATGACCGGGTAGTCGTGCTGCAATATTACTGGAATCCATAAATGTCCGTTCAGAGAGCAGCACGCGAGAAGAAAACGAACTAAAGTGGCGACGTGGAGATCACGCGTCAAAATCGGCCTTGCTCACAGAGGGCTGTTGTCGTCCCAAAAGACGCCGTATCCGGCTTGAGCCTTCGTCCGACCGTTCGACAGACAGCAACCATCGCACCATACGACCAGAGGGCGATCTCGCCCTAGCAGCTCAGGAGGCCGGGAGCTGTTGTCACTGGTGACAGGCGCCTTAGAGGTTGAGTTTGCCGATTTTCCGGCGACAAAGGCAGCAGCGTCCTGTTGCGTAGCAAATTTCTTAAAAACCGCGTTGGGGTAACCTTTCACCTGTGCCTCGCATTCGGCCCTTTCAGAGAGCGATTCGATCACGAGTTCGAGGTATTAGAGGCTGCGTCGGGCGAAGGCGAAATGGGTCGCGGCGAGGCACACTAGCTCACCAGGTCATGTAGATGCCGCTCTGGTGACCGGTGCGAACGGCATAGTAACCTTGTTTCGACTTGCCCATGATGAGAGCGGCCACTTGGAAAACCGCCCCGGGAGGTCGACCCATTCAGTTGGAGGAGAGAGTGCACGAAAGGCAGAAGGCGGACGAATGATGGATAAGTCGTGTCTGGTCGCTGCGGCGCGGCGCGGCGCAGGGTATAAGATTTCCAGATTCTCTCGTCGCCTTCCATCCCGTTGTCGGGAGACATTTCAATTTGGTTGGTCTAGCACCGCATCCCTCATTTTACGTCCCCATCTTTCTACAGTATGCGGTCACTCAAAAAAAGGTCCGACCTTTTGAAAGCGAGGAGCCCGCTGCACTCGTCGCGCCTTGGGAAGACCTCGGTTTTAGGCCGGCCGTCTGACAGGTGGACGATGGGCGTCCCCGTCCTCTCCAGCGGTCGCCTGCCAACGATAGGTCTCCTTTCAACCGACGATGAAAGCGACTCGTCTCTCTTTGACAGCGATTTCGGGGACTTTGGCGACGACTCTGAAGGCGCACGGCAGAGGCCTCTGAGGTTTGGCCGATCTGCGCTTCATCTGATCGTCCGCTGAGGGTCACGATGAGACTGAATACATCCCTACCTTCCTGCAGCGGACTTATGACGGGTCCAGCTCATACACGAGACAAGGAGGAAGACCGCAAGCTTCTCAGCGACTTACGAGGTGAGCTCCGGCGGTGCCCGCGCTACAGCGACGTGAGACACCGCTGACCTAGACGCTTTTGTCAGGTTCCTTCGACGAGCATTGCAAAATCATTGAAGAATCAATGCACGACACCAGAAAGAAGACGATCGTGGACGCGAAGTCTGCAGCAACAGCGACGCGAGAGCGCGCAGTGGAGTACGAGTGAATGCGTCCAGCTTCGGCTCTGCTACTGTCGTCGGTGGTCAAGCCGATTAACCTCACGCGTCAGTCTTTCTACGGCATCATTGGGCTTTGCAGACGCGTCTCTCGCCAGTTCTTCGCAGCTAGTCGTCCCCTAGTCGACAACGTCGAGGAAGAGTACTTGCGGCTCGTCGATGCCTACGAACGTGCCCAAGCCAAAGCGGCTAGTCACGCTGCAAGGATCAGGGACGTTTGGGAGGAAAGACGGAGGCTCCGCGAGGAGTTTAGACGACAGGTCGCGGAAGCACGTGAGCACTCGTCCCTCCTCGTCGACTAAAGAGGGTTCTCTGCTCCCTTGGTGTGCTGAAACACGCACGGGCCATACTTTTCTCCTATTCTGAGACAGAGCGCGACCATCTCGCGGCCGGAAACCGAATCTTTTCTGCTTTCCGCGCTGACAAGACCGAACTTTTGAAGGCTGTTGCGAACCTGAAAGAGGAGAGGTCGCTCAAGTCGTCCGTGCACGATGCGCTCGGTCATTTCGGTGCCTTGCTTCGCAGCTGATGTCTGGCGGGGACATTGTTGCCGATCACACTTGATAATGCATGTATCTGGTCGTGTTTAGTTCTGTAACATCCTCGCATTTCCCCAAGAGCTGTGTGATGAAAGGACGCCATTCAATTATCATTCTTGTTCACCGATCGCCATTTGATCTCGCTGGTTGCCGCTCGCTCCATGCTGCGGCTGTGGCGGGTCGCGACGCATAGATGCCCCGTCGGACGACTCGATCAGTTTATTGGCAATCCCATTCCCCTTCTCCCTCAGCATCCGCGCGCAAGCCAAACTGGCGGACGCATCGACTTCGTCGTCTTACACCGCGGCGGGCAGAAGCCTGGCGGAGTGGGAGCGCTTCTTCCAGAGGCATGGCGGCGCTGGTAACGCGCCACGAAGAGGGAGCTCGGAGATTGCGGAAGGCTTGACCAAGTTGAGGCGGCTTATTCTCGTGGAGGGCGTTCCTTCTGACGAGGTGAACTGTTGCTGCTTTTTTTTTTCGCCCTCGAGCGGCGTGGGAGAAGCTGAAAGCGCCCTTGCTTTTGTCTCTGTCCAATAGCACCGCACCGTCCATGGCATCACTTACCGCGCCCTCACCTGGAAGCTCCTCCTCGGTGTCCACCGTGTATCAGCGCCACGGTACCTCCAGCTCGTAGCAAGAGGACGCTCGGCAGTGCACGAAAAGATTCGAAACGACACCTTCCGCACGCTTGCCACTGATCGAGGCTTCAAGCAGAGGGTGGCTGAGGACAAACTGATCCGACTGCTGGAGGCATTCGTCTGGAAGAACTACGGTGAGCCTTTGGAGCGAGCGGTCGCCTACATGGGAGTCTTTTTGTTTTTGCTGATTGTACCTGCTCGGATTCGTGCCCCTTGACGGCTCGGTTATGCTGCCCTGTAGACACATATCAACACTCCTCGCACCTCGACTTCACCTACGTCCAGGGCATGAACGTGCTCGCCGCGCCGTTCCTGTATACCCTGCCCTCGGAGCTCGAAGCATTCCATTGCTTCTCTCGCTTCATAGAGGTCTGCTGCCCTTTGTACGTGCAGCCGACGCTGGAGGGGGTACATCGAGGCTTGCAGGTGAGACCGTCCATCTTCCTCTTGTCATCGCAAGGCGAGGGCTGGCGCCGGCTGACAGGTGGGGGCTTCCATTCATAGCTTCTCGATAGGTGCCTCGAAATTGCTGATCCGACCTTGTTCAGATACCTTCGGTCGAAAAACCTCTCGGCCGAAATCTATGCTTTCCCTTGTGAGTCCTCTCACACGAAGCCCAGCCCATTTTCCTGCTGACCTTCCCCCATCCGTCGATCCCCGCCGCCAGCCGTGCTCACGCTATGTGCCTGCACACCGCCGCTTGACCAAGTGCTACATCTGTGGGACTTTCTTTTAGCCTTCGGCGTCCACCTCAACGTGTTGTGCGTGATCGCGCAGCTGCTATTGATCCGGGAAGATGTCATGAACTCGCCCAGGTGAGCGTGTGTCTGAGCAGCGACGCCGCACGAAGGCGTCGCTTTTTTTTTTCTTCTTCTTCTTTGCGTACGGGGGGCGCTCTCATTGACACGAGTCCCCGCCCGCCTCGTCTGTCCGCGCGCCGACAGCCCGATGAAGATCCTTCGCCAATTCCCGCCGCTGCAAGCTCAACCGATCATTGCCATCGCCGTGACGCTCGTTCGCGATCTGCCGAGCGAGTTGTACGAAGAGCTCGTGAGACATCCCTTCGATCCTCCGGGATTCTGAAAAGGGCCCCTTTCGTCCTCTCTCCCCGCACGCCTGCCCCTGCCTTACCCTCACTATCCACTCCGCTCGCCCCCATTGTCGTCCCACCGCTGTGCTTCTAACTAATCGCTGTACGAGTAGAGAGGATCGGCGACGTCTGATCTGGTCTAACATGATATGATATGATAGGATAGGATATGAAATATGTTGCAACTCGTTCAGGCCAGGGTATCGATCGATCAAAGGAGCACTGCCGGAGGCGAGGAAAACAAAAAAAGATCGATGGGCGGCGCAAGACCATGGATGGGGCCAGGCCAGACCAGACCAGACCAGACCAGACCAGGCTAGATGGAGACCTTGTTCATCGCCGCAGCCAGATCGGCGTCCACTTTCTCGTCCTCCTGCTTGCGTTGCGGCTCGGCGACGTCCTCAACGACTAGAAGTGGAGGAAAGGGGACAAAAGGAGGAAACCCGAGTTCGGGAGTCAGTCTGGCGTCCGATTCGAGGGGACGTGTTCATGTCCATCGGAGCGAGCTTTGGCGCCCAGCCCAGGGTGAACAAAGAAAAAACGTTGTTTTCAGATGACATCGATTCGTACTGACCCTTGTCCGCTTGCACGCGTGCGCTTTCATCGGCAAGAACACCTTCCGCGCCGGTCTTGTCTGCCTCCTCGTCCGCTCGTCCCTTGCCGCGCTCGGCAGCCTCGGGGACGACGACCTGGTGCGGAGAGGCGAGTGAGGGAGAGATTTGTGTCAGCTCGGAGAGATGCATGACTGGGAGGAGCAAACGGGCGATGGAAGGCTAGGATGGAAGCCTTGGCTCACCTCTTCTTTCCCCTCCTCTTCCTCCTCCTCTTCTTCCTCCTCTTCCTCTTCCTCCTCTTCCTCCTCGCCCTCCTCATACTCCTCCATATCATCGAGTTCATCGAGCGCGTCCTCGTGGTCCCATGTGGCCAAAGCCTTCTTAATCGCCTCGATGCATTCGTCCTCGGCATCGGCGCGATTGCCGTTGAGCTCGAGGCACGTGAGCTGGCGACCGTGCTCCTCGATGGCCCTTGCGAGGAGGAGGAGTGACCGGCGGTCCATCTCGCCGTACTGGAGTTTGAGCGTGGTCAGGTTCAGGTTGGCGCCCTTGGCAAGGGCGGTGGCGATGAGCTCGCCGCCGCGGTTCTTGACGAGGCAGTCGGACAGGTTGAGAACGCGGAGTTGGGGCCAGGCGGGGAGGGCGGCGGCGATGGCGCGGGAGCCGCGGACAGTGGCCGTGTTGTCCTGGAGGTCGAGCACCTCGAGGCCGTTGCATAGGGAGAGGCCCTTGGCGAGCGCCTCGATACCCTCCATGCGGATGCCGTTCTGGAACATGCGCACCTCGACGAGGCCACCGTGGGCGGCGAAGGCCTCGGCCCAGACGGGCGCCGAGCCGTTCTCGAGCCTGTTCCTGCCGCAAATGACGGTGCGGAGGTTGCTCTTGCCCCCCTCGGCGACGATTTGTTTGGCAGCGGTGAGGAGGGCGTTGGCGACCGTGGTGCCGCCCCAGATTCCAAGCCCGTTGTTGTTGAGCTTGAGAACGGAGAAGCTGCGATTGGTGGTGAGGAAGGAGACCATGGGCTCGGCGGAGCGGCCGCCAAAGGCGTTGTCGGAGAGGTCAAGCTCGACGAGGTGCTGGTGGTCCTTGAGGGCATCGCAGATGGCCTTGAGCGACTCTGGAATTTCCGAGATGAGGCGGCCTGTGAATATGTCGGCCAAGTCAGCCACCTGTCCAAGCGAAGGGAAGAGAGAGGGGTGAACCGTCGTCGAATGAACTTTTGGGTCGCACGCTGCGCGCGGGGACGATTTAACGGGAAGAAGAGTTACTTGACTGACGGCGCACCTTGAGAGAGCTCTTGCGCTTCAAGACCTCGGCGAGGGCCACACAGGCGCCGACGCCAAACGTGTTGCCTCCAAGATGGATTTCCTTGAGGTCCTCGATGGCGTCCAGCTGCTTGAGGTAGGGCTCGAAGTCGGCAGCGGAGTCGAACTTGAGGCCTTTGCCGTGGATGGAGAAGACCGTTGACGGCGAGGGGGCGGCGCCTCCATCGGGGGCGGACGGAGCTGGGGGGGCCATGTCGGGGATGTGGATGGAGACGGTGGCAACGAGGAGATCGACTTGGCTTGTCTTCGCTTTGCTTTGCGTCGCGTCGCTTCACTTCACTTCGCTCGCCTTGTCTTCGCTCGTCCTTCTCGCCGTGGGGGGTGCGAACAAAGGGACTGTCGGTCGTGCGAGGCATCACGTGACACAAGACGACCGCGGCACGGCTTGCGAAGTCTTTGTGTATTGAATTGGATTTCAATTTACGCACGCTTTTAACGTGTCGCCTGTTTTTTGTTTTGTTTTTTTTTGCTTTTCTCTTGCTCTTGCCCGGCTGGGGACGGAGTTGACGTTGCTGCGGCGCTCTGCTCTATGCTGCTGCGGCGACGCCTTCGCCTGCTCGTCGCTGCCTGGCCCTCTGTGCAGCGTCGGTCGCCGCAACGGCCGTCGTTTCGTCTCGTCTCGTCCCGTCCAACCAGCCCGCCGACGGTCCCTCGTTCCGCCCACCACCCTATCCTTCCACCCGACCGACGTCCTCCCCGCTTCTTATTACTCGTCCAGCCAGTCCATCCCATCCTCCTCTCCAGCCTTACTTCCATCCTCCCATCCTCGTCCTCGTCCTCATCTCCATTCCCATCCTCGTCCTCATCCCCATTCCCCTCCTCCGCCCCTTCCCCATCCTCCCCGTCTTTCGCCTTCTTTCACCCCATCTTCCGCCCTTGCCTCCCTGTCCCCATCCTCCTCCTCATCCACTCTCCCGCAGGCGTCTGGCTCGGTCTTTCCCACCTCCCGCCAGCGAGACGACCTCTTCATTTGCGTTCCCGCACCGCTCCATCGCCGTATTCACCCTTCTCAGCCACCTTCGGGCACACGCAAGAGCCCCTTAAAAATGGCGTCTTCGCACTCGGTCCACAGCACCTCCGGCTCCAATGTCGTCGGCGTTCATTATCGCGTCGGCAAGAAGATCGGCGAAGGCTCCTTCGGCGTTATCTTCGAAGGTCAGTCGTCACCATACATGACGTGTGGCGCATGGCCTTGTTCTCGTTGCACGGCGTCTTGACTGATCCCCGTGTCTCCCTGTACGCGTGTCATGGACCGGAACAGGCACCAACCTTCTCAACAGCCAGACGGTAGCCATCAAATTTGTGAGTCGTCGTCCAAGGGGCCGGTAGAATATGGCCTAGCGTCCCGTTCCTCACTCCAGCTCGCACGCCACATGCAGGAGCCGCGCAAGAGCGACGCCCCCCAGCTCCGCGATGAGTACCGAACGTACAAGATCCTCGCTGGCTCCCGTCAGTACTTCTCTCCTCTCGCCGCTCAGACGCACGCACGTCTCCCCCCGCTGATTTGAACCCCCCTCACCGCCGTGCGCTCCTCCGTCCAGCCGGAGTACCGCAAGTGTACTACTTCGGTCAGGAGGGCCTCCACAACATCCTCGTCATCGATCTTCTGGGCCCCAGCTTGGAAGACCTGTTCGACATGTGTGGAAGGAAGTTCAGCATTAAGACCGTCGTCATGACCGCCAAGCAGATGGTGAGACGCAGTGCCACTGCCACTGCCACTGCATCCTTCCATCTTTTCTTCCTCCACACCGTCTCCGCTTCTCACCCCACCTCGTTTTCTTGCGGCCGTTCGTCTCTGGCAGATCACGCGGGTGCAGACCATCCATGAGAAGAACCTCATCTATCGCGACATCAAACCTGACAACTTCCTCATCGGCCGCCCGCACACCAAGGCTGCCAACGTCGTCCACGTCGTCGACTTCGGTATGGCCAAGCAGTACCGGGACCCTAAGACGAAGCAGCACATCCCGTATCGGGAACGAAAGAGTCTTTCCGGCACCGCACGGTACATGAGCATCAACACGCACCTCGGACGCGGTGAGTCCGTCGGCTAGCCCGGACACTCTACCTATGCTTGGCCCCCCGTGTTGACTGGCGGCTCTCGTCCCTCTTCTCGGTCCCACAGAGCAATCCCGTCGCGATGACCTCGAGGCGCTGGGTCACGTGTTCATGTACTTCCTCCGAGGCGGTCTGCCCTGGCAGGGTCTCAAGGCGGCAACGAACAAGCAGAAGTACGAGAAAATTGGAGAGAAGAAGCAGTCGACGCCCATCAAGGAGCTTTGCGAGGGTTTCCCAGGTACGTCTTTCATCCCCGCTCACCAAGACATTGAAGACCGTGTTCATAACTGTCGTGCGTTCATTCGACGCTATTCGCCGATGCACTCTCTGAGCAGAAGAGTTCGGTATCTATCTCAACTATGTGCGCAAGCTCGGTTTCGAGGAGACGCCGGACTACGATTTCCTGCGCGAGCTGTTCACCAAGGTACTAAAGAACTCTGGCGAAGTCGAGGACGGCATCTACGATTGGATGATGCTTAACGGCGGAAAGGGCTGGGAAGCGGGCACGGTGAGCGATGTTTTGTCTCAATCTCTCTCCTCCTTCGCCCTCCGAGGTGGGCAGACATCCTGACCCCTTTCGTCCATCTGATGTCCAGCACCGAGAGCGTGATCGCGAACGCGACCGCCACCACCGCGACCCGCGCGCCTCCGCCGTCCAGGCGGTCAACCCCAACGGCCAGATGGTGCCGGCGTCTCCCGCTCTGGCCCGAGCAGGCTCGAAGCAGGGCCGCAAGTCTGGCGTGCCCGCCCAGCTCGTTCCTGGCGACGGTCGCGCCGGAACGCCTGTGGGTGGCAGCAAGCGCATATCGGCGCAACAGCAACAGCTGCAGGGCCAACATCCTTATGCCGCCGCGTCGAGCAACATGCACCCACCCTCCGACCAGGCCCTCCGGGCGGCGAACGATCCGTACGCCACCGACCCGGCCTACCTCAGCCAGCCTACTGCCGCGGCGCTGCGCGACGCCCAGGATTCGTTCGGCGCCAACGGACGGAATGGGCACATGACACCGCCGGGCGTGGTCATCGGCGACACGGGTGCCGTCGAAGGCGGACGTGGCATCGACGGCCGGGGTCCCGTGGGCGGCATGGCCAACGGGGAGTACATGGACGGTGTGCACGGCGAGCGCAAGACGTTCGGCAGGAAGATCGCCGACGTGCTCGCTTGCCGATGCTCGTGACGGTACTTGTTCCTCCTTCGATCGATCGGCCGTGAGAAGAAGAGGAGAACACGTCTTCTTCGGACATTCACCCATCGCATCCATCGCATCCATTCACAGCTAGCTTGATCCTTCTTGCTCCGCATAGATATACCCCCCCGACCCCCACTTTTCCTTGGCCTATAAGCCCCTCTTTCCCCTCTTTCCTCTTACCCCGACGATATTTCGTCGTCTTATCATTTTCTCTCTCTTTTCTTTTCCTCGTCATTGCTTGGTGTGACTGGCGCGCGGGGCCGTGCCTCCCTACTATCTTCCCACCGTGGGCTTCCTGTTTGGCGTCGCCTGGCTAGACTAGCATGGCGGTGGCGACGGTAGGGCGACGATGGCGTCGCGGGTCGATTCTATGCCCACCGATCTGGCGGCTGGCAGCACGACGCCATTGCTTTGCGCATCTGTCCGTCCCTCCCACTTTTTTTACCCCTTCCGCTCCCTTCCTCTGCCGATTCGCCTATTTCCTTCTTGTCCGCGCTGGCCGACCGCTCTCTCTTTCGTCATTCTGTTCTGCCTCTGTAGATTTCAGTATCTCCACGCTCTCTCCTTCCGACCTTTCATCCGATCCTCTCTCGATTCGTCGTCGCCCGCCTCGTCTCGTCGATTTCTCGTTAAACAAGGTACACCATGTTCACGCTCCACATCCCTTACACCCCACATTCCTTCCGTCCGTCCGGCGTTCGTCGTTTGTCGTCCGTGCTTCGTTCCGCCGCACCCCTCTCGCGCTCGCTTCGTCGCTCTCCAGCTGAGCATTCGTAGTTCGACCCGAGGCGGTCGCGTTTTGTTCCAGCATCTATCTACGTAGGGACGGTCCTTCGGCCGCGGTGGCATGGCTGCGGTGTTGCCGTTCATCGCTCATCGCTAATATCTTTCCTGTGGGATAGCTGCAACTCTCGAGTCACCGTTCATTCGTGTCGCTCCATGTTCGCATTGAGATGATGCTTAGCCCGCTCTGCATCTCTGGACGTCCGTCCCATCTGCGTGTGCGCATAGATCGACTCGGTCCGAGTCTTACTCGATCTTAGCGAGGCTGTCCTTCGGCTGCGGAAGCCACGTGGACACGGACGACACGGCGCGGCGCGACCGCGTCCCGCAATGAACGCGACTACGCTCAGACCGGATGACCGGCCGCGACGCAGAAAACGTCCACCTTCGACGCCCCATTCGTCCTCTTCCTCCAGCAGGGCCCCTCCACGCCAACTTGATCCGCGATCGGTTCGGTTCTTTGGGACCATTGACGACGACCTAGTCCAGCTTTTCCGCTTTCCCTTTATTTTTCCTCTCTGCAGTCAAAGCGGAGTCGGCGCGGGCTTTTAGAGTTCCGACGCACCTGTTACGAAAAGGCGACCGACGCATACGCATACGGCATACGAAAACATGGTGGCAGCGCGGGCAAGACCTTCTCGGACGCGAGCGCGGCGGAAGGGGACGAATTCGGGCGGAGCCGAAGAGGTGGCTTCGGGGGCTGGCCCGCCGGGCTCGGCTAGGGCTCGGAGACGAGGTGCTGGCAACGACGACGACGACGACGACGACGGCGACGGCGGCGGCGGCGGCGGCGGCGGGGGAGTGTCGGATTCGACCCTCTCAGCGGCGCCGGAGACGGACGTGGACGCTTCTTCCGAAGAAGAAGAGGAGGAGGAGGAGGGGGAGGGGGATGAGCAGGTTCACAGCGACGACGTCTCTTCGCCTTCGGAAGCGGACGACTCCGCCGATGAAGACTTTGGCCGCAAGCCCGCTCCAAAAAAGAGGACACCTGCGGTGCGGAAGAGAGCAGCGCCAAAGGCGGCGGCGGCGAGACGAACGCAAGGCTCAAGCAAGCCTACGGCGAGGGCGAAAGCGCCCAGGTCGGCGGCACCAGGTGCGTCGTCTGCGCGTACCAAGCGCGGAGGAGGGGGTGGAAAGGTCTTCAGGAATGCCGGCGCGGCCGGCGCGAGCGTGGGTGGGAGCCGGGAGGAGCTGGCTATCGCTGAGGATAACAACCTATTCAGTGAGTCTCGATGTCGTTCGGCTCGGGTTGAACATGCTCTCTGGTCTGCCCGGTCGGCTCACTTCGCCGCTCGATTTCGTTCATGCGACCTGGCTCGTTTGAACGCAGACGCGATCAGAGACGAGAAGCATGCGCTGCAGACCACCGTCGAGGACTGGGTCGCTTCTTATCAGACCGACGAAGGCGCCGCTCTGGCTGAGCTTGTGACCTGTGTCCTCCGGGTGAGCGTCTCGGTCCCGTCGACGGAGCTGCATATTCCTCTGTCCCTGTCGATCCCGAAGGCTCACTGCCTTCGGCGATCGTCACGCTCTCACTCCAACTCGAACGTCTAGGCTTGCGGCTGCAACGGCACGCTGACTCGAGATGAAGCACAAGACTTGGACGGCGTCGTAGACAAACTCGATGACCTACAGGACGCCTTCAAGAAGGCGAGTCAGTCCCCCGTCTCAAGTTCTGTGCGCCGTTTCGTCATCACTCACGCGACAGTGCGGGTCGCTCTTTTTTTCGTTTCACAGGAGGCGGTTCAAAGTTATCCTCTGGTATCCAAAACCAAGTCATATAAAAAGTTCCGCAAGTTCCTGGCCGACTTTGTAGAACGGCTCGTGGAGAGCACCGCCGAGGCCGAGGTCCTATTCGACGGCACGTTCTGTGAGACGCTCCAGGCCTGGATTCCCGCCATGTCTTCGTCCACCCTTCGCTCCTTCCGCCATACCGCCACCGTCCTCGCGCTCTGGATCATCTCCGGCTTGTGCACGGTCAGCGCACAGACGCAGAAGGAGCTCGCCAACGCGCATCGCCAGCGCGATGCGGAGAAGAAGAAGAGCCGCACCGACAAGACGAGGCTACAGGGCCTCGAGGCCAACGTGGAACGCATACATGGCATCAAAACCAAACTTGACACGTACCTGGAAGAATTCGTGAACAGGTGAGTCACAACGGGGTCGCCAGCATCAGCCTTTTCTTTTCCGTGGCCTTGCGTAACCGTCGCTGAGAGATCGGTTTGTTTGCCTTAGCGTCTTCATTCACCGCTTCCGCGACGCCGACGCGGGCATCCGAGCCGAGTGTGTCAAGGAGCTCGGCGCCTGGATGAAGAAGTTCCCGGACCATTTCCTCGAGGGCGCATACTTCCGTTATCTGGGATGGGTCCTATCTGACGCCGTGAGTCCTTCGGAAGGCGCGCTTCGAGGCTCTCGGGGTGGGCGCTGAACCTCTGGATCCCCCCCCCCCCCCCCCCCCCCCCCCCCCCCCCCCCCGCTCCCTTGGGGGGGGGGGGGGGGGAAAGAGGACAGATGGAAGGAGGTAGCCGAGTCGGCGGTCCAATGACCGAGGCCGCAGGCGATGGCTTCCCCGAGGACCCCCTTGAAAATGACGAAGGTGCGGTGGCCGAGGTTGGAGTATAGGACAGGCGACGTCGAGGCTTCGACGACGGCACGGGCGGCGGTTCCGAAAGTGTCCACGGCCACGCTGGATTGCACGGAGGGCTTGAAGAGATAGTCGACGTCGCCGTGCCAATCCGCCTCGACGAACGACGCAACGTTCGGAAAAGCGGACGTCGGTGATCAAAAAAAGCAAAACGGATGGGGAACTCGACCTGTAGAAGGGCGGATCGACGGTGTCGATCTGGTAGGCGGTAATAAGATCGAGCCCGACGCAGATCAAGGGGACGAAATGGGGAAGGACGTGGACTTCGAATACGAAGCGAGAGCGTCATGATACTATCCTCCCAACGTCGAGATCGGAGTGCGGCGGGAGCACCTACGTTCGCGCTGTTCCGCCCCCTCGACGTTGGATGGTAGCGGTCACCGATGGGTGCGGCCCGGGTTAGGTGACGGGAAGAGCGCGCGAAGCGCCAAGAAATATGATGGTACGGGCATGACCCGGGTTCTGGTGATGGAGATGTTCCCCCGAAGCGTTCAGCAATGTAAAAGATGATGGTGGTGGTTGTCTCTTATCCTTCATCCGAGCAGGGGGGAGAGGCTGCATATGTACATTGGACAACCCTACTGCGGCAGTCCCATGACAGCGGCGCCCGCCCCGCATGTAACAAGACCGAGTCCGAAGTAGCCCGCCTTTTCTTCTCCAGCACCATCGGTGATACAGCCAGGGGTTGGCAAGTCAGATAAAAAGTCTCAATACCCTTCCAGCTCTGAGGAGGGCGGGACGGCGAATCAGGCTATCGCGCGTCAACCTCTTGGCTGACGTCCCAAGTGACGTTCTAGAGAACATAGAAAAGAAGGAAGGGCAGAAAGAGGCGAGACCGGCGTGGAAGGCCAGTGGGCGATTTGCAAGTTTCGTCTGTCTTTCTCTCGCTGGCGTCCTGGTCGATCGCGCTTGCCTCAGGGCTATTGTCTTCGCTGCCTACTTCCTGGTCGCCGTCGATCGACGCGATTCAGCGTCTCTTTTGACGTTGCCTAGACGGCGAAGGTGGACGAAGAAGACGGTAGAATCAAAGCGGCGGCGGAGGAAAGCGAAGGGGAAGGTCGCGACGAGAGGTCCCCTCCGCGTCTCCGCTATATGTTCAGGATGGAGAGCAGTCGGCGTCCTTTCACTGGCGTCGATATGACGCCTCACATAGCCTCGCTCAGTATAGGTGGAGGTCGAGCGCCCATCGGACGGCGAACGCAATTTGCTCGTGTAGCGAAAAACCGAGAGGATATGTGCGACGTGCGGAGTACGGAGGACAAATCAGGACGCCGCCCACGTCCGCGATCATCCGTTCCCACCACCAACGCCAAACCTGACCAACCCCTTCTCGTCCGCCCGGTCTTTATAGCCGTTCCACCAGTCCTTTGCGGCTACCTCCTTCCCTCTCTCCATCTGCAATCTTTCTACGACCAAGAGCTCGTCTTTCCACCTCTCTGACCCGCATTGTGAAGGCGGCGGGGAGATAGTCCGGACGAAGAGTCGAGCGGACGCTTTTTCGTACCCTGCCGTTCCAGGTGGCGCAGCGCGGAGGTGTTCCAGCAGCGTGGCTGAAGGCGGAGAAGAAGCGGCGGAGGGCGTGGACACGGAGAGGAACATGACTGATTTGTTGAAGATAGCGGTGGTAAGAGGGAACTAGATTACGAGGTAGAAGAACCATTGACGTGTCATGAATGGTGACCTCATGTAGGACAACAGAAGACGGGCAAATATATGAACACGCACCTGATGTCCGATAGCCCGATCCGTGCGTTCGCACCTCGCAGCGTCCCAGGAGGTCCAGTCGATTGTGGACGTTTGGCGGCTGATCTTCGGCGCTCGAGTAGCCTTTGTGGAGTCTTGCTGTTTCGCGCTAACCTATAGTGCGCGGAATGTGTAGGAAGGAGGTGCCGAAGACGCCGTCTGAGAAGAATTCTAGATATGGCGGCTCGATACTTGAGGACGACCCACCTGGTACGTGGAGAGGTCGCGCAAGACCTTGACGAGCAGCTGAGAACCTGTGTTTGCTAGGTAGGATTCGAGGTTGCCATACGTGGAATCGGACGGAACGATCTGTGTGCGTGCGCCGTGTACATGTCAGTTCAAAGGATCATCGCGCACGCCCAACAGCATACCGAACTGTTAGAACCGGCTCGAACCGACCTCTAATGACACTCACCACCCTTTCCTGAGCCAATACCCTTCCCTGATCAAACTTGCCCCGACTGAGCTCCTGCACGCTTACGCCCGTCTCCCTCACGCCGTCCAGAAGGGTCCACTGAATGGGTGCGGCCCCACGGTAACGGGGAAGGAGGGAAGGATGCAAGTTGAGAGATTGCAGCGGCGGAAAGAGGTCGAGGATACGTGTGGGAATAAGGTGTCCGAAGGAGGCTGTAATGAGAAGGTTGGTGGATGAGAGCGTTTGGAAGGGCGGTGGCGGCTGTCAGCAGCCAAAGGTCGGCAAAAGATAGAGTGAGCTGGCTATAGCGAAGATCGAGGAGCAACGCGGACAGAGAAAGTGAACCCACGTCCCAATTCGTTAGCCCCTCCAATGGCACCGTCGTCACCGGGAGGTCCAGGTCCTGCGCAAGAAGCTTGAGTGGCGCTTGCAGAAGGGCGAGATGGAGCACGCAACGCACACATAAGAATTAATTAATCCCGCGCTCGAACCACTGGCGAGCTCGCTGCTAGCCGGTTTGATACTCACCTACAGCTAGCTGTTTGCCCTTCCGGCCAACACGGGCGTCAGGTATGGTCACAATATGCAAAACGTCCCACAGATCTAAGATCAACTTGGATGAGATGGGTTTCCCGCGAGATGAACCTGTCAGCGGCGGCGTTGTCGACCTGTGTAACGCGGACCATTCTTTGGCCATGATGAACTAAACGAGGGACTCCTCGATTGCGTCAAGCGAAACCCACCTCTGAACTGTGCTAGGGCTCTCAGAGCCGTACACGAAAAGGAGTCCGTGCCGCACATGAGGATGCGAAAGGGTGGTGCTGCGAGCTTGGTATGGGCGTTCGTCTGCGAAGCGTGGGCGCTTGTGCGCCTGGAAACGGAGAACTGGCGAGTGCGAGAGGTGGCCGACACCACAGCGGATGGTCGAGTACGGCACAAACGAGCGGTGCCATGTCTCAAAAGGCCTGGTGCGACGAGAAGCATCGTCTGCCGAGTCGTGAGTGACGAGGTGTTATATTATTCTTCCTGGTCCGTCCGCGATGCTGATGTGAGCGGCTACCGCAGTCGCCGTGCCGATCACTGGCGGGCTACGGAGACGTTGACGTCGAACTGCGACGACGACGACGACTAAAACGACGACAACGGAGCGGCAGATCGCTATCGCAGACGAGGACGACAGAGTGACCCTTTTAGCTTGCCTTTTTTCTTTTACATGGGCTTGCACTACAGCCAATCTGCATCGTACCCCTTGTCAGACATCAGCCTGGACAACCGACTCGTCTCGTTTCTCGTAGCCTCGACCACCTTGCTATCTCTCACGCTCCGCGAGTGCAGGGCAAGGCCAGTTCGAGTTCGAGCTTTCACCTTCTACTCGTCCTGATAACGGACCATACACTCGCACTCTGTTTGCTGCTGTGCGACGATGCTCTATCTCCAGACGACCCACCCGCCCTCGGCGGTGCTCTCCTCGGCCACCCTCCACTTCACCACGACACCCTCTTCAGGCTCGCCCCCTCAGCTCATCCTTGCATACATCGACCGCATCCAGGTAGTGTCTCTCGGCCCTTCGCCTGCGCATGATGAACTGGTCAAGGCCACCGCAGAACAAGAGGAGCCTCTCACCACCGTGCTCACTATCCCCCTCAACGCTAGGATCCTCGGCGTGCGCGCTCTACCCTCCGCCAACCGTGCCAAGAAAGGCACGCTTCTCGTCCTAACCGACCATCCCCGTCCCCGCTTGCTTGCCCTCACCCACTCACCCACGTCGGCCGGTTTGGATCCCTCTAGTGATATCCGTGCAGAAGTGGCACTGGAGCTAAGCGAACCGGCTAGGAAGGCCAGCGATTACCTGAATAGTGTGTGGGTTGACACAAAGGAGGGAGGCGGCTCCGGTTCCAGGACTGTCGTCGCCCACACCCACTCGGGCGTGCTCAAGGTCATACCCGTCAGTGATGAAGATGGAGATTATATTGACGTCGGCAGAGCTTTCAGCGTTCGGTGAGTGTGCATTTGCTGGAGGCATTCGAGCGCATTTCGACCCATAACTGATGTGACCTCCTTCTTTCCCATGTCTGGTGTCTCTCAGGCTCCCTGAACCCACCCTACTGGCCCTCACATTTGTCTCCCCCTCCGGAACGTCATCCACGAAACCTCTGATCGCGACTCTTGCTCTCTCTCCAACCCTCGTTCCCACTCTCTTGCTCCGGACCATCGACTTCAAGGCACAAGACGTCGTCCCCTACTACCCGGTCCCGTCTACCTCCCCCACCAAAGGCAACAGGGCCAGCACTGATGTCAGCATGGATGACGCTAAGACCGGTGTCGCTCTGCTGGCTGAGGACGACGCGGCAACGGCTCATGCGCTTCATGCGGTGCCTTCGCCCGTCGGAGGCGTGCTCGTCTTCACCGAATACTCTATTGTCTACGTCCACATCCCAGACTCCGCGGACGTCAAGACATTTCCTTCGAGCAGCCCGCACAAGGCGCGCAGAGGCAGCCTCGCAGAAGCGACCAGCGTCGTATCGGAGAAGGGCAAAGGCAAGAGGAGAAGAGGGTCAAAATCGTCCACGACCTTTGCTGGAGTGATCGGTGGCCGCATTCGTTTGCCGTTCGGCCCGTTGAAAGTGGAGAGCGTGGCGACAGTGGACACCTCTGCCTCCGTCGGCCAACAGTCGCCTTCCGCTACCGGCGACCAGCCCGAGGCGGGAAAGAGCGAGCGGGATATGTGGTTCCTTGTAGGCACCGCCGATGGCCTACTGTACCTCCTCAGCCTCCATATCGGGCTGGAGTCCGCTTTGTCCACATCTCCTGCTTCCGTTTCGTCCCACCAAGGAAATACCTCTCCGCGATGGATGGCCCGCTCCCTCTCCCTCATGCTTCTCGGTCCCGTCCCCACGCCGAGCAATCCCTCGGGCGGCGCGAGCAACGGAGGCGTCACCTACCTCGGGGACAGCTACGTCTTCGTCGGTTCGTCGGCGGGAGACAGTGGCATATACCGCGTCTTGGCTGATCCCGCTCGAAGAAGTGCAGCTGAGGGCGGAGATGTGGACATGGCGGACGTCGCAAAGACGTCCCCTGGGAAGGACAAGGGGAAGGGGAAAATCAAAAGCGAAGGTACATCGCAGAGCACATGGAGAGAGGCCGATACGAAGGCTGAGGAGACGAGTTACCTCGAGGAGGTTCATCGTTGGAAGAATCTGGGTCCCGTCATGGACTTCGTCGTCGAAGAAGAGGGAAGTGCATCCGGACAGGTGAGTCCAGCGTCCCAGTTAGAATCGTTGGGGCGTCAAGATCCGGTACTCAAAACTCGTCCTCCTTGTCTATCCATTGTGCAGGGTCGTCTTATTACTTGCTCTGGAGCCCGAACGACTGGCTCGCTTCGCGTCGTGCGCAAGGGTGTAGGCCTTTGCGAGCTTGGAGAGCTCGACATCGCTGACGTGTCGAAGATATGGACGGTTCCTCGCGCGGACGGCAAGTGAGTTCATTGTCCGGCAGCTCTGTTGAAGGGTTTAGACCGCCACCCCAGGTTGACACCTTCCAATCGGCTTTACAGCACGCTCCTTTTGCTCTCCCACCCCGCGAATTCCTTGGCTCTCCTTTTCTCCCCCACCGACGGCTCCTTCGAAGAGCTCGACTCAAGCAGGCTGGAGGGCGCCAAGCTTGACCGGCCCACCCTCTCCGCTGCCGCCATCGGTGCGGTTGGCGACTTCGTCCAAGTCACTGACGCCGGCGTGTTTTTCGTCGGGGAAGGTGGAAATCTCAAGGGAAAATGGGAGGCCAAGGATGGAGTGAGCGTCGCTGCGAGCAACGCTGCGGGACAGGTCGTCGTAGGTGGAAAGGAGGGGAGGGTCGCGTATCTACAAGTGGATGAAGCTCATGGCGTTCAGTTGATCAAGTGAGTCGCACTCAATCATTGCAGCTTCAAGTATGTCGAGCGCGTTCCTGATCATGGATTTTCATGACCTTCCCAGAGAGACCGTCCTCTCGAACGACGTATCCTGCCTTGATTTGACGCCGATCCAGGGTGCCGCGGCGGCCAGCATAGCCGCCGTTGGTTTTTGGAAGTCACTCACGGTGTCTCTCCTTTCCTTGCCAGAACTGAAGGAAATCCCGACGGCCCTGGCAGACGACGTCCACTCATCTTTGCCTCGATCTATCCTCCTCCATTCATTTGGCAGCTCCGCCACGACCGCCGGCAGAGCTTGTATGCTCGTCGGCCTCGGCGACGGCACTCTTGTTTCGTACTCCTTATCCCTCTCGCAAGGCTCCGCGACCGTCTTGGTCAAGGACAAGAAGACGGCCACGCTCGGCACTCACTCACTCGACCTCGCTCCCTTCGCCACGGCTACCGGCGTCAGGAGCGTCTTTGCTTCCAGCGACCGCCCCACCGTCGTGTTCGCTGAGAGCGGCGACAAGCTGAGCTACTCGTCGGTCGGCCTGCGGGACGTACGCACGATCGCACCGTTTATCACACCTGATGCGCCCTCCGCACTTGTCTTCGCTCTCCCTCAAGGCCTTCGGTTCGGACAGATCGACGAGATCCAGAAGCTGGACATCCGGACCATCGAACTCGGTGTTAACAACCCCACGGCTATCTGCCATCATGCACCAGCCAAAGCTTATGGCGTGGCAGTGGTGACCGATGTCTATGAGGCGAAGATCAGCATGGGCGAGAGACCTGGGAGCTTCTTCGAGCTATACGATGATGCCACTTTCGAACGTAAGTCTATTCTCGCGAGTCAAGGTTGTGCCCACCAAGAGTTATGCTCACATCCGATATCTCATGTCCAATTTCAGCGCTCGGACGATTCACCCTTAAAGATACAGAAGTGCTGTCGTCAGTAACGACGGCCTCATTCGGCTCGGCACCTGCTTTCTTCAGCACCTACTTCGTCCTTGGCACCGGCTTCATTGACCCGCGCGATCCCGAACCTACGCGCGGAAGAGTGGTCGTTCTACGCTTGACACGACAGCGTGAGGTGCGCGTCGTCGCATCGACCGAAGTGCGCGGCAATGTCTACTCGGTGCGCTCGATTGGAAACCGGGTCGCGGCGGCGGTCAACTCCTCGGTGATCATCTTTGATTTTGAGGCCTCCGCCGACGGAGCAGGCAAGCTCAAACGCGTGGCCGACTGGGGATGCGCGTTCGTCGCCATGTCTCTCGCGGTACGCGAGCCGCGCACTCTCGTCGTGGCAGACGCGATGCGCTCCATCGTCGTCTTGAGCGTGGACGAGACGACGGGCAAGCTGGAAGAGGTGGCACGGGACCACGAGCCGTACTGGATGACGAGTGCGGAAGTGGTCGACGACGATACGTTCATCGGCGCCGAGATTGGCTTCAATCTTTTCACGGCCCAGAGAGCCAAGCGGCCCAAGGACGGGGATGGTGGGCTTCCTAGTAGAGCTATGACGAGCATGGGAGGGATCCATTGGGGTGACATGATCAACAAGTTCAAGAAGGGTTTGTCTGGTCGTTTGCGTTCGCTTGCGGTATCGCCTCTCCCAAACTGAGAGACGCTGACATGCCTTCCTTATGTTGTTACTTCGATGGCTTTGCATTTCGGCGTACAGGTTCTCTCGTTGCCAAGCAGCCGGATGCGGATCCCGGGGCGGAGCCGCGCTTGATCTTTTGCACCTCGTCCGGCGCGGTGGCCATGGTTGCCGCGCTGAGCGAGCGGCTGTCCCGCATTTGTTCTGACCTGGAGCGCAACATGCGGAGCTTGTTGCCCAGCTTTGCTAACTTGGACCATCAGGAGTGAGTCAACTCCTTCCCTGATTGCTCTTCGAACCACGTCTTCTCGCCTGACTGTTAAGAGCGAAGACTCATCTCTTTCGCCGTCCTTTCCATACCGCCTCACAGATGGCGTACCGTCCGCACTGAGCACCGCGTCCAGCCTCCGGCGGGCTTTGTTGACGGCGATTTCATCCAGCGTTTTGGGGACCTTAGCAAAGAGGATCGCCAAAAAGTGATGAAGGGCACAAACGAGCATGAGCGTATGACCGTCAGCGAGGAGGAGCTCATCGCTGCGTTAGAGAGTTTGGCCAGGTTGTCTTGAAAGCTCATCCTTGTATAACACTCTCAATTCATGCCTCGTTCCTTCTCCTGTCCCGGTTGGTTCTCGCTTTGGTTTCCTTCAACGGGCTGTGAACCTCATTTCCTAGCCCTCCTTGACACTCGCTGTCCTCCAAAGTACATAACCGAAAGCTCGAATCCATCCTCAGTTGGTCTCCAGTCGGCCAACACCTTGTCCCTAAACGCATGCATCTCGCCCGCAACGCGATGCACACGCCGTCCGTCGTCTTTATCTCGCCCTCCACCTCCGCGCGGTGGACCGATAGGTGAAAGTACCGGTGAAAAGAGCAAGGAGCACGTGCTCGATGACGTGTCCGCTTTTTTGTCGCGCACCCTCCATGCTCTCCGAGCGACGGCGGGCCCGCTGGCGCCGCTTTTTGTCGCGCAAACGACGACCCCGTCATTGTCCCGCACGTCCTTCCTCCGCGTCCTCCAGGAATGCTTGCGCCGGCTGCAACGTCTGCGGTGGCGGAGGAAGGACGTGCGGGAGAAGGACGGGGTCGTCGTTTGCGGAGACAAAGCGGCTCCAGCGGGCCCGCTGTCGCTCGGAGAGCATGGAGGTTGCGGAGGGCGGTGAAAGGACAGGCAGGGAAGTCGGTTTTTGGGACGACGAGGCGGCAACCGCGGCGAAACGGGTCGGTTTTGCTGGCGGGGAGGTTGACGAAGGCATACCTCAAAAGAGACATCGCCGACTTTGAAGGAGAAGCGACCGTCGAAGGGGACCTCCCAAGTGATCTCAGCGCATCGCAGGAAGCAAGCGAAGTACAGGGAGAATGCGCAGCGGTAGGCGAGTTGTCGGGACCAGCGACGATGTTGGGAAGGTGTCGGAGGATGTCGAGGAGGATCGGTAGCGTGGTCGGGAGGCGGTGTCGAGTCTCTGACTCGCCGTACCATCGCTTGATGCACTGGACGAGTCGTTCGACCGACGGTGCTGAGAGGGCCGAGGCGTCTAGGCCGAGGTCGACGTGCCACGATCGAAGGGCGGCAAGGGATGATTTGATCGAGCGAGCCGACTGCCTTGGAGGGAGGGAGACAACCCACTGCTGCACGTGTGCGAGCTGGGCGGGAAAGATCGGATCTTCCCCAACGTCGTCGCCGGTTCCGACAAGGTCGCCTACCGCTGCGCATTCTCCCTGTACTTCGCTTGCTTCCTGCGATGCGCTGAGATCACTTGGGAGGTCCCCTTCGACGGTCGCTTCTCCTTCAAAGTCGGCGATGTCTCTTTTGAGGTATGCCTTCGTCAACCTCCCGCCAGCAAAACCAACCCGTTTCGCCGCGGTTGCCGCCTCGTTTCTACACCACCCATCAGCCAGGTCCCCACACCTCTTTCGGCTCCTACGCCTCCCCGGTTTTCAGCGAGGTTCCTACACCTCGTCCGGCTCTCCCGGCGACTGCGCGACGCGGGAGGGAGAGGACGAGCGTGTAGGAGCCGAAAGAGGTGTGGGACCTGGCTGATGGGTGGTGTAAAAACCTGTCCAGGCGTGGCAGTACTTGAGGGAGAGCCTGAAGGGCCAAAGCATAGATGGAGGAGAGGAAGGAAGGGGAGGACGAGGAGGGAGAGTGAGACGACGCGCGCAGAGCAGAGGGCGCGATGCAAACGGCACGTGACGACGACTGGATCCGTCAGGTCTTCGCAGTACGTATCAATCACATCACGAGCGTACCTGTCAGAGAGATGCGAGATCGAGAGGTCAGCCGGATGAGGCTGGCCCAACGGGGCACCCTGTTCCATGGCCGACCGCCTTACTGCCTTGGAAGCCGAGCGGTGACGTCTTCCTGAAAGGAAGATATGTGACCGCACAAGGCTCGACGGTAGCAGTTCATGCCGGGCCGTCATCAAAAGAGATCATATCATAATCCCCAAGGTCGGAACGACGACGAAGCCTTGCCGCTGGCGCGTGCGCCCGCCTGCCGGCGTTTCTTTGGTCCGCCTCTTCAGGGTGTAGGAGGACCTTCTTAGTCACGTTACAAAAAATCCTACGAGAGCACGGAGATAAGATCAAGCTACAGCTGTGACGGACAAAGAGATCGACGAAGGAAGCAAAGGGACAGGAAGGCGGGTTTGCGAGGAGTGGAAGATGGTCCAAGGTCGCCCGAAGGTGTGCTAGTACGGCGGGTGAAAGGAGGGCGTACTCGAGAAGTAAACCGTCAGATTACGTGTGGTGGAAATATATAATAGGTGCTAGGAAAAAAAAAGCTTAGGGTATGGGGATGGGCTCGCCTTGCTCGTCCCTGGGAGAAGATGACGGGAGCGAAGAGAGAGAGAAGTCTGTGAGCGCGCTTACAGACTGGACCGACCACGAAAAGCGAGGGTGCGGACGGATCGGGAGCCAACGAGCGACGCACCTGACGACGACGATCTCCACATCGGCCTTCTCGTTGGTGTCCATGAAGACGACCGAGGTCATATCGAGCGGATCGGTGCGCACGCCCCTCTTCTCCATAAAGCTCCGACCAAGGATGACGGGGAAGTAACTGTCCTCGGCAAGCATGACGGTGAACGAGACGGTCTTGGAGCCGACGCGGATGGGCCACTTGCCTAGGTTGGTGATGCCGTTGTAGCCGTATGAGCCGGGGACCGTGTCCTTGGGGATGAAGCCGTGGGCGAGGGCAAACTCTCGGGCGACATAGACGTGCCGGTAGCCGTTGCGGAGCTACCGGGGGCAGAGGACGGGACACAGAGAGGTGTAGAGGGAGGAGGAGGAGAGCGCTCGAAATGAGCGTACGATCCACATCTTCGTCTTTGGAATGGCTCTTTCCTTCTGTCATCAAAACGGTTGACTTCCATGCCATCCACCCATCCAATCCCGTCTGCCGAAAGACGCTCACCATCATCGGCACATCGTCCACGGGCCCGATGCTCCCCTTGAGCAACCTCACGCCCAGCTCGGCGTGGAAAGCCTGAAAGGCGAGCTTGTGCGCCGGTACGGGCGGAGGGAGGTTCTTCTTCTTGGACTTCTTGCTCTTGCCGGACCGGACGCTGCTCGCGTCGTTGTCCGAGCTGGCGCCGGCGCCGGGCACGGGGGGTATGATCGGCGCGGTGCCTGCGGAGATGGGTCGCGGAGGTTCCAGCGGGGGTGGGTAGAGGAGAGCGTCCCTGCCGTTGACGTTGGCGCTCGTCGCTTGTGAAGCCATGGCGGGGGCGGCTTGGAGAACAAGAAGAAGCGCAAGATGATGGACGTTTGGTTAATTGATCGGATGGCGTTTCGCGCGATCACAACATCGGCGGACGAATGCGTCGCACATGTCTGTCTGATCACCTCGATTGACGTCACGCGATTGTCTCACAAACAGCCACCGCCACCGCCCGCCGGCGACGACGCCCGCGTCGACGACTCAATTCTCTCTCCAAGCGCTCCGTTGATTCAAACGACGCCGTCTTTTAATTCAACACTCAAGTGTCTTCGTCTCCCATAACCTAGCCGGCCTTGCCCCTATCGCCCGAAGGAAAGCGTCGCTGAAGACAGAGCCAGAAGAGGAAGGAGAAATGACGAACGGCGGTAGTAGTACAAGAGCAGAAACAGGAGGCCGGTGCGGGGAACAACAACAATAGTCGAGCAGTTTCAAAAACAACAGGCTCGAGGGGTCCCCCAGGACGCATTTTTCAAGGGGTCAAAGACGAGGGTGCGACCATCACTTAGGCGTAAACTCCTTGGCCTGGGCGCGGATCTTGCGTCTGCGGGCCGGAATGAGACGGCAAGGTGGACAAGGTGAATGGTGAGCAAGCATACTTCAGCGTCGGTTTACCATCTACCCGGGAAAATATTCACTCGTAGGCCTGCTTATCTCTCCTGTAAAAGTAAAGTGGAAGGGGAAATGTCGTTTTATGAGAGGACGTGAGCAATGTCCACGGAGGGGGGAAACTAGCGTGATGACCTTGCTCACCTAAACAGGCCGTACGCCTCCGCCTGGGCTGGATCGTTGGCGTTCGGGTCGTTGAGCAAGTCTTGAATGCCAATCAAGATCTGCGATGAGGACATAAAGAGCCGACGAGGTCGTGTGGGAGGGCGAGTGAGCCGGATGACCACCGCATGAGATCGCCGGGCGAGGGCGAGACATGCCACTTGACTGACCTGCTTGATGGTGATGGATGCCTTCCAAGACTTGTCTTCGTCCAAGATGGAGAGGCACACTGTTCCGGAAGGGTAAACATTCGGGTGGAAGAGAGGAGGGACGAACTTGCCTGAGAGACGTGCGCACGATGGACGGGGGGTTGAGGCGGCGAATGAGAGGTACGTAAGTAAGCGTGCTCGCTGTCAACCACAAGGCGCCATGAGCTATAGAAAACTTGGCTGAGGTTGACATACATTTCGGCGGCTTTGACGGGTAGTCTGTTGAATCGCAAGTAAGTGGGAGAAGGAGAGAAGGTCAGCCAACAAAGGGTGCACCAACAGGAGCGAGAGAAAACGGTAAGGATACGCCCCACCTTCAGGGAAGGTCATCGTGAGCTTGTACAGTCCATGCTCCCACGGAGTCTTAAGAAAGATACATACGCGGATGGCAAATGAATGTGTAAACGGGCATCCCGCAAGCAACAGCCAAACGTCTCCAGCCGCAAGAACTAGGCCAGCACGACTGCGACGTGCGTTGGGAGGGCCTCATCCGTCCAACCGGATAAAGAAAGGGGAAAACGAGCAACTCACATTTGCCTTTCCTGGAATTCCCACGTCCCACTGAAGAAGATTCAGCGAGCCGTCTGGGTTCTTCATTGGCCGAGCGAAGAAGCCCTGTGAGATGGTGGTGGGCGGACGAACGAGACTAGGAAATAATCAGTAAAGAAGCTTCTTTGGAATGGTCGTGCACCTTCAGCTGTCTGTTCAGCGGTCTAGTGGAAAGCCGTTGCGCCTCCCCGTACAAAGAGCACATCTCGTGGCGAGGGAAAGGGAAAATGAGAAGCCAGGCAGGACGTGCGCAGGCAGAAACGCACATATGGATGGTCCTTCCTCCACTGTTTCCTCTCCTCCGCGAGCCTGAGAGCCCGCCAAGCAGCAAATGGAGGGAAAGGGATGCGATTTAAGAAATAATCGTTCCAAACGTTCACCACGCATACCTCCCGCGCAAGCAAGGAGAAAGGGAGCGCTGATGGGAAGCGCGGGCACGGACACATACCTTGTCCTGCAAATCCCCGACATCTTCTTCGTCAGCTTCCCGATGCTGGAGTCGCTCTTGTCGCTTCGGTGCGCCGACGATGCGAGAGGACGGAAGGAGATGTGCACAGTGTCGAGGCAAGCAGGATTAGGACAGGACCTGCTTCATCCAATGCCCAAGGGGGCGACATGGAATCTTAGAGCCGCGTTGGGCCGCCGGTGGAAGACCCAGTCGAGATGCGGGCCGCGGCACGTGACATAACGACCACTACCACCACCACCACCACCTACCTCCTCCTCGATCCGTCGACGACCCCGCCCCCTTCCCCCTCCCCTCTTTTTGGCTTGATACCGAGTGATCTCGCACTTTGCCTTCCCGTCTTCCTTGACGCGATCCATGCAAACCTACCTTTCCACGTGCCCATCACGACCTTCCGTTTGAAGTAATGTTTGCCTACTCTCCCTGTCTATATACAAAAATGGATGCCGTCTTTCCGGTGCCAAGCAAAAGGGGTCAGAGGAGGAGCGAAGAGACGCGTGCATATGCGGCTTTCACTGAAAAACCGTGGACTCGGGAAGTGGGGCGAGACGAAGAGGACGAGATATCGGCGTCTAGCGACGGACCTCCTACAATGTACGCTCAACGTAAGCGATATGGTAAAGGGTTTTTTTTTTTACGCAAAGCCGATTCGAATCAGATCAAGAAGGGTCAGGCATACGCTCCGGCCTCGGCCCCAAAGCTGCGGTTGAGGCGGCGACAATGGCGGCGAGACGAGGATGCGGCCTCCCATCGGGACCTCTAATATCCCTGCCTAAGGCGCACATAATCCAGGCCCAGCAGCTCTCCATGGTCTTCCAGAGCACGCGATCGTGCACGCCGAGGAGGATGGCGTTGCACCAAAGGCCGTTAACGCGACTGGCGGAGCAGAGGAGGATTGGAGGGGACAGCAGCACACGCTTGTCTTCCTTGGGTGGCAGAAGTTCAGAGATGAGCCGTGGAACGTCGGGGCTGTAGAGCCAGCGGTAGAGAATCAGGAAGGTCTCTATGTCGGGCACCTGCATCTGCACGAGCGGCAGGTGCGTGAGCCGAGGCTGATCTCCCGAGCCCGAGCTGGCGCTGGCGCTCGCATTCGCCATCGCCGGAGGGAGATCGGCCAGAGCACTGCATTGAAGAGCGAGCACTAGTGCGTGGCAGGGGATGAGCAGGCCGCCATCCTGACTCTGCTGGACGGCTAAGACGTGCGTGGGCGGCACCGGAGACGAGACAAAATTGAGACGAGCATGTGTGTCGAGCGGCAGGGCCAGTGTGTCGGTCCCGTCGATTTTCGTCCACTCGGCCCGCAGCGTAGACGAGTCCGTGCCCCGTAACAACCCGTGGGATGACTTCAAGAGTTCCTTCCCCGTATCATCCCCGCCGAGACGCCTGATCGCCGCGAGAATGTATGAGGGAGGAACGCCGTTGCTCACCATCTCTCTCGCTTCTGCTTCGAGGCTGTGACGGCGGAGGCAGGCATATAGCTCGGCAGTTGTCATGTCCACGGGCGCTTCCGAGGCTGGGCATGTGGGTGACCAAGGGGGCCGAGGGAGAAACAAGGACACGCGGAGGAAATTCTGCACGGCGGCCTCGTTCGCGGCGACTTTGGCGATGGATGGCAGAGGCCTGTCATACGTCGCTCCCTTGAGTGACCGCCCGTCCTTGCGACTGCGAAAGTGTCCGTGCGTGCGCCGGGGGTCCTCGGGCGTCGCAGTCGAGGCCTTCTGGACGGCGAGAGTGCGGCGGAGAAGAGAGCGGGAATCATGGTAGAGGGAGGCGCGTAGACCGGTCTTGGGAGAGGCTGAAAGGATCTTGGAGGACCGGGGGGAACGCTTGCCGACGTGCTTCGTGCCCGCCGAAGCATTGGACTGGGCACCGGCGTCCTTCTTGTCCGCGTCCTCGTCCTGCAAGCTGGCTGTCTTGAAGGCGCGCGTGATGGAGGACATGTCGAGGACGGTGCACTCAAGGGCGGAGGTGTGACGACTCATCCCGTTCGGCTACGAACTCGAGCGAGAGGGCTGCTGCTGCAAAGGGAGGCTGCGAAGGGTGAGTGCGCTGACGGAAAAGGTGGAAAGAAGGGTAAAAGCGCTCGCGAGGCGAAGCGCCTTTATTTATACGCTCGGTGGCCATGGAGTGCACTCGTCCTGACTCCACGCCCGGCCCCGTCAAGAGGTAGTCCGGAGAGGATGAGGATGCGATCCGCTTTTTGGACGTGATGTTGATGCCGCATCGCAGCCGAGGCAGGGGCGACACCGCCTACCGCCGCGTTCGTCCATCGCGTCCTCCGTGCTTCGTTTGTCGGACAATGCAGACGGCGACGAAAACATTAACACGGCTCGATTCGTATTTACATCAACAAGCATTCAAGTTACTCTCGGACATTTTGAGCGGGGAAAACTCCTAGTCGATGGCCTGTGCGTCGTCGGCGTGAAAAAGACAAGGCAACGAAAGGAGAAGGTCAGCGCCTGCGTCGGCTCCATCGGCCCGCCTCGTCTACTCACCTCCATCTCTGTTCCAGGTAACGTTCCATGGACAAGTGAAGTTCAGCACCCGACCGCAAGGTCCTTCCCGCCGGACGGAGAAAAAAAAAAAACACCACCCACCCGACGTCGAAATTTCCTCCATCTGCTCCTCGGCCTTCTGCGCTTCAGCCGTTGTCTGATCCATGCCCGGCTCCTCGATAGAGAGGCCAAGCGAGATGAGCCGGTGGAGTCTTGATGCGAAGCTCGCTGGCTCATCCCTTAGTGAGAGACGGACAGCGACAGGTCAAAGGGTAAACGTCCGCAACGTGCCAGTGAATGAATGGGAAATCGCGTTTGCTCACAAGGAGAAGCCCGACGTGAGGAGAGCCACCTCATAGAGCAAGATGACCAAGTCCCTGCGGTTGCACAAAGAATGACTGAGATGAGCTGTCGTAACAGGGCAAAGCGCCAAGCAAATGCCGCTAACTTGACTGTGGGGTCGTTCTTGTCTTCCTTGATCTGGTTACCAGACGCAGAGCAGCGAGCCAACATGATCAGCTGAATGGAGAGGAATCCAAGCATCGAAGGTCGCCAAACCCAACCGCGCCGTCTGTGGACGTCGAACGCACCTTGTTCTTCAAATCCTTTATGATGGGGTGGCTCCTGTAGAGGAGAGCACGAACGATATACATCGTCACAACGGGGTTCAACAATTCAATCAGCCATCAACTCGGTTACCAACGGATTGATCTCCAGCGTCTTCTTTGACGTCACTGTGTTGTCAGTCCGAAAAGAAAGCGGTCTCACAGGTCAGCATTCGTAGCCACACCGCCGGACCCAATCATATCCGATGGCGATCCACGCACTATACTGCGACATCGAGTTGTCCCTCAGCGCCTGAGCGCGCATGATCCTCTCCATATTCGAGCTCCATCCGAACTGTCCCGTGACGAGCACGCAAGGTGACTTCGTGACCCGGTTGGAGAGCACGACCTTCTCCACCTTGTCTCCCAGGATATCCTTGATCGTCTTGCACAGCTCCTCGTACTCCTTCGCCTCGGCCTCTCGCGTCTTTTTCTCTTCTTCCGTCTCCTCCAGCTCCAAGCCCTCCTGCAAGTGCGAAAGGGAGAGAAGCGATGAGAAATGAGGGAGCTATTGATATGTTGAGGGGGCAGAGCTCTGGACTCACTTTGCTGACGCAAACGAGCTTCTTGCCCTCAAACTCTTTCAGCTGAGTCACAGCGTACTAGAAACGTAAAGACGGACGTGACCCAGCTCGGTCGGCGCTCGTATCACGTCGAAATCACGAAAATTGTCTCGGCGCCACGTTGAGTCGGCTTACCTCATCGATGGGGTCGACCATCAGCAGCACCTCAAAGTTCTTCTTCTTGAGCGCCTCAAGGAACGGAGAGTCGCGTATCTCCGACAGGCTCGCCCCCGTGAGATAGTAGATGTACTTCTGGTGCGATTGCATACGGGTGATGTAGTCTGGATGGAGGAAGGCGGATCAACCGCAAGAACCCAGGAGATCAGTACGCGCCCGCGCGACAGCATGGTCCAAGGTCAGGCGGGGAGAACCGAGCGCAATGCACAAGACAAGGCGCTGCATTGCCCACTCACCCTTGAGGCTGACCATATCGTCGCCGCTCTTGGTGCTGTGGAAGCGCAGGAACTCGGCCAGCTTTTGCCTGTTGGCAGAGTCCTCATGGATGCCCAGCTTGATGTTCTTTCCAAAGGCCTCGTAGAACTTGTTGAAGTTGTCTTTGTCCTGTGTTTCCAGCGTTCATGGGAAGCGTGGCCGTGGTCAGCATAAGATGAGATACGAGCGACATGATCGAGCAGGCGCCATGAGCTGCACCCCATCGCTTTGCTCACCTGTGCGATGTCATCAAACATCTCGACTGCCTTCTTCACAACATTCTTTCGAATCACCTTTAAGATCCGGTTTTGCTGCAGCATCTCGCGAGAGATATTGAGCGGAAGGTCCTCCGAATCGACGACGCCTTTGATAAAGTTGAGATACTCGGGCACGAGCTCTTCGCAGTCGTCCATGATGAACACGCGGCGGACATAGAGCTTGATGTTGTTTCGCTTCTTCTTGGTCTCGAACAGGTCAAACGGTGCTCTGTGTTCGAAAACGGGAGTGCACATCGTCTCTCCGTCAACCGACAGAGGCTGGCTTCAATGTCGCACAACTGTGACGTGCGATCTGCTCACCTTTTCGGACAATAAAGGAGGGCCTTGAACTCCAGCTGTCCTTCAACAGAGAAGTGCTTCCACGCGAGCGGATCCTCCCAATCATTCGTGAGCGACCTGTAAAACGAAGCGTACTCCTCCTCCTTGATCTCCGACGGGTTTCGCGTCCACAACGGCTTTGTCTTGTCTGCAAACGTAGGGAGGAAAACGTTCGCATGTTCAAATTGGACGTAAATATGTGACGCAGCTCGCAGCACTCACTCAATTCCTCGGTCTCTTTGACAATTTCTTCAATCTTTTTCTTTTTCTTCTTGTCTTCTTCCGTCACCTCCTCGATCTTAGCCTTCTTTTCCTCTCCTTCTTCTGCTTTCTCTTCCTCCTCCACTTCAACCTCCTGTAGCGTGGGATGAAAAAAAGCGAGTATGGTCCAAGTGGTGAGACGTGGAGCGAATATATGCGTCTCAGAGAAAGGGAGGCCGAACACAAATCTTACCTTCTCGACTTTCTTCGTCACGACCAGCTGAATTGGGTATGACAGGAACTCAGAGTGTTTCTTCACAACCTCCCTGATCCTGCGCTCCTCCAAGTACTCCTGCTGGTCCTCCTTCAGCCACAGGCGAATCTCCGTGCCGCGACCGAGAGGCGGGTTGACCTTGTCGAGCGTGATGGTGAATGTTCCCCCGGCTGAGGACTCCCAAATGTACTGCTCGTCGTCATTGTGCTTTGTTATCACTTGAACTCTCTCTGCCACAAGGTAGGCCGAATAAAAGCCTACGCCGAACTGCCCGCTGAGAAAGGTACAGGGAGGAATAAAAACAGTTGTTAAATCTGCAAACTTGGGGAAGAGTGACCAATTTTGGACCATTTCAAAATCCGCTTTGGTAACTCACATCATGCTGATATCAGCCCCACTGCTAAGCGCCTCCATGAACGCCTTGGTCCCTGACTTAGCAATGGTACCCAGGTTGTTCACGAGATCGGCCTTGGTCATACCAATGCCTGTGTCACGGATGGAGAGCATGCGGTTTTCCTTGTCTGGCGTAATGCGGATGTACAGTTCCTTTTCTGGCTCCAGTACCGACGGGTCCGTCAGCGCCGCATAACGCACCTTATCCAAGGCGTCGCTGGCTGTGCAAAGGGGTAACGAACAAGTCGCCACCAGACCGATCAGGTATCCACCGTCACCGCAACCTTGAGGCATCGCTGAAGCCACGACTCCTCACCGTTGGACAATAGCTCTCGCAAGAATACATCCTTCTGTGAATAAAAGGTGTTGATGATCAGGTCCAGCAGCTGACTGATTTCTGCTTGGAACCTGAGCACCAAAGGGATTGCAATGCCATCGGCATATGACACGAAATTGTGACCCAATGTGCTCTGTCCAGCCTCGGAGTTCAGACCAAATGGAGGTATGACGGCGGGTCGGCCCCACTCACCCGAAAGTCTCTGCCTGTGCGGACATCTTGACTGGTGAGGTGCGACTTGGCTGTCAAGAAAGAGAAGGAGGAAAAGAGAGGAGACAGCACGTTAGGTCGGAATGCAAGTTGGATACCCCCAAACAGAGACCCACTGCTTCAGAACTGGAGTGTCAAGGTGGTCGAACGAGACTGCGACGCCAGTCAAAGATAAGTAGGCAGACCATCGGCGTCCCCCCGGCAGCATACTTTGTGGATGTCCTTGGAAGCTTCCAATTGCTTACTGAGCATCACGGATGTGCACCACTTGACAGCTTCATCTTCTATGATTCTCTATGATATAAGTTGTGTTTGCCGCCGAACCCCTACTTTCCTTTTCCGGTTAGTTTTAC
Source organism: Peribolospora baueri (assembly GCA_029717555.1). Classification (NCBI taxonomy): domain Eukaryota; kingdom Fungi; phylum Basidiomycota; class Peribolosporomycetes; order Peribolosporales; family Peribolosporaceae; genus Peribolospora; species Peribolospora baueri. The sequence goes on along the minus strand of JAMDHS010000005.1, from coordinate 57,247 downwards.
CCCTCCGGTCCTTGGCGGCGCGCGCGGCCCCTGCCCCCCGGATCCCCCGCTGCACCCAATATATAGGCCCTTGGCGGCACCTTCCCGTATTCCCTTCGCGCGTGCCGTACGCACGATCGACCCGATCGACTGACTGCATTCGATCAGGTTCGATACCGTCCCCGAATCGTCCCTTCTTGGCTGACCATGTCGGCAGCTTATCATCAGCAACACCTTATACGGGCCTGCCAGCGCTGCGGTGCGGTCGTCCCGCTAGACCGATCCGATGGCCGTCCCCCTGGAACGGGATGATCTGCCAGATGCGGCCGACCTGGATCTGCGAATTCGACCGTGGCTTCCAGCATCAAGTCGATCGATTCCAGGTAAAGCGCAGTGGAAAGTCCTGGTAGAGGCACGGTTGCGCATCCGGATGCTCGGCGTTGTACTCGAGGAAGGCCATCAGGGTGGGACGCTGGCGGTCAATCGCCGCCATGACGTCGTCGGTGGGCAGCATGGAATCGAAGCTGACCGACTGCCGGTCCGGGAGATGGATGGACAGCTGCATCACACTGGGTCTCTCGGCGTGGATAGGGAATTCGAAGAGCCGCCAGGCCGCTTCAGCGGCGCTAATATAGCGGCCGCTGATGTATTCGCTGATCTCATCCACATGCAGCTGGATTTGGGCCGTGCACGGGTCGCCGTCCTTGTAGATGTACTTATGGACGTACTTGATAGCGCGGATGCTGCTGCAGACCTCCACATTAATGTGCGCACCATACCGCCAGGTGAGGTACCGGTTGTGTGGCACGACCCATTCGTTGCCAATGGTCATGCACTCGCGGGGCTTGGTCGGATGTGGTCAGCCGTACGCCGCGCCAGTCGATACTCTGGATACACATTCTCCTCGATCGTCGTCTGCACGTGCAGGGGTTTTGGGAAGCCCTTGCTGCAGTACGGGACGCCGTTCCGCGTTTTAATGCATGGAGCGCTTGGATTGTGCTCGCCGCATGGCTTGTGGATGAGGACCGAAGTGACAACGTCGTACAGCTCTCGCCCGCACGGACCTTCGATCGAGGGATCAGGGATTTCGGCACTGATGATCTCGTCGATTCGCTCCACCGTGTCGAATTGCGGCATCGGCGGCCAGGAAGAGCAGGAAGTGCATTATGTGGCATGCCTCGCTTCTGGTATTCGATTGTGTAGACGTGCGCCACTCGCTGTCCGAATATGCCTCCTTCACCGACTCGTCCTTCTTGCGTCGTTTCCGCTTTGGCTCAGGGTCGTCGTAGACAATTGAAGATGCGTCTGATGCCGCATCCTGTGGCGGAGACGAAGAGCAAATTGAAAACGGCCTGTCTGTTGGCGCCAAGCTCCATCCACGCGAGGGTGCCTTGTAGATCTCACCTCCTCTGCGTGTTTCTCATCAGAAGGCGTCGCCTTCGCCTTGCCCTTGCCCTTGCCTTCCCTGGCTCAGTCTTTTTCCTTGCCCGCCTTGCGCCTCTCGTCCGGTAGCGACGGCGACTGATAAGCTGCCGACATGGTAAGAGGTTCGATACCACAGTGTCAACAACACCCAGACAGAACACACGCGGGTGTGCTCGATTTGTTTAATAACAGTCCAACTGGACCGCCCATAGAGACACCTCGTGCGGAAGTCACCATGACCAATTGCCATCTTCGAAGGAGTTCGCTCGACGGCCGCCACGCCGTGAGAGAGGGGTGCCACTAACCCCTACCAAAAAAGGAAAGCAGGCGGTCGGGATCAAACGACGAACTTATCTTATTTAGAATCTCGCAGATGGGTTGCCGCGGCTGGATAGCCGCATTGTCTCACAAGCTCTCTGCACGACACGCTTCATTTCGACTGAACGAGGCTTCTTGTAGGTCACAGAGACAAAAAGTGACTCTTTTAGAAGTACAAGGAAGCGGCGAACACTGGAAAGGGGGAGATTGGTGCCAGAGTGGGCGCATACGTGACGGCGGAGTAACGACCTGGTCAGTAAGAGATGCGCTGACACTGAAGAAGGAACAGGTCCTCTCACCGATATCCCTCCTAATCAAATTCTGGGCCTCCTCCATCTTCTTGAATAGATCAGCGTCTCCTATGATACGGGCCGCATCGCGCACCTCTCGGCATGTCTCGTCTAGACGGGTGATCACTCGCACGATCGTCCCCTCCGCTACGTCCGTCAGGTCTGTGATTTGTTCAAACGGCTGTACAGTAAAGAACACGTCAAGGCAGGTGGAGCATAGGTTAAGTGATATCCCCAGAGATGCGGTCAAAGAGATAACCACCGCTCACCGTGCCTCTAGCCCATTCGTATACCACTTCGACCAGACCGGTCTTGAGTGTCATTGTGTAGTCCTCAAAGTTGACTTGATTAGCTGCCTGAGCCCTCGCAACGCGGTCAGCGATGCTGAGGATCGTTTCGTAGCCCTATCGGCCACCCGATGTTAAAGGACTCGCGGCGTCAGTCACGATTGAGAACTTACCAGAGCCAAAAATACTCAAAAATAAATCGATAACTCACCTCCGTCAACTTCGGCGACAAGACAGGCGTCACACTCGTCTTCTCGCGGAACACGAACACGCTGAGCAAAGCAACCACCTCCTCAGGCTCGTAATGCGCCAATGTGTTCTCGAGGATGAGTTCGGTAAGAATGAGCTCGTCTGCTGAGTTGATTTCGCAAGCGACGCGGCCCTTAAGGAGCACGGTCGAGTTATCTGGATCGATGAACTGGAGCGCTTTGAGCACCTCCACTCGCTGTTCGTAGTCTGGAAGAAGCTCCAGATTCTGGTCTGATATAGCCAGACGCAGGGAGGAAAGATGGGCTTGTAGTAGCTTCTGTGCGTGCAGAGTCTCATACTGTTTGGGTGCAAAGGTATAAGGATGGAATAAGCTAATCGCTTAGCCGTCGAAGAAACAAAAAGGAGACTCACATGTCTCTCGAAATCAGCACACAGGACGCATGAGCGATTCTGAAGCTGTCTGACATAGCTCGCTCGATTTTGCAATCCCTCCTGGAACTCGAGCGCTCGGATCTTGGACCAATCGACCTCAGGCACGGTATCTACTTCGACGAGCTTGCTCAGCAGCGGCACTAGTTCATCGACAGCGCCTTGCATGGATGGGATATGGTGGGCATCTATGCGTTCGGAGTTGATCTGCGACCGCGAATGCGTCCATCAGTCAACGTTCTTTACAGACTCTACGAACGCTCATGAATGCACACCTTGCGAATAAACTTGGTGACCAAAGCGATGCTCGAAATTGGCACCTCCGTAAGATCGTATGTGAGGTCATCTAGCGGGTAGCCTCGAAGAGAAGGCGGGAACCTTGGAGGTACGGCCTCAGGTGAGACATCTAAGAGACGCAAGTCTTATCAGGACGTTGTCGAGGACGCATGAGGACATAATCGTACGTACCTTTCTCCTTACCCTTCCTTTTCACATCGCAGGGCACAGCACCCAAAACCAAGAAACCTCTCATTCCCACGGGCTTAACGAGGATCGCCGGTACGTTGTGGAAGTGCTGGGAATGAGGAAATTAAGAACTCAATAGGTGCCAGATACGCAAATGAGTCGCGTAAACACTTACATTGTCTCTTAAGATCACCACTCGACCTTGCCCAAACAGCTTTCCTCCCTGCGAATGAGCTAGGGCTGTCTCCAGAACGAACAAATTCGCTTCTGTGGCCTCGAGCGAAGCGTCGTAAAAGTCGCCAACGTCCACCTCGCAAATTTGGCACTGAAGACGCGGGAGCGCCCCGAGCGACTTTTCCGCCTACATCGGAGAGAAGAAGTGGAAGTCGTCAATTCGACTTGCCTCAGAGAGCAAACTATTCGCGCACTTACTTCCGCCACCTTCATCTGCTGGTCCGGCAAAAGGCGCTGAGAGGCGTTCTCGGAGAAACTCCGCTTGATCATCTCCTCCACCTTAAGAGCTTCTACTCGGAGCAAGTTGAGGATCATGTTGTATGTGAGACGAAATTGAGACTGGAGCTTGCTCGGGGGCCCGAGGAGCATCTTGTGCAGTGCTGCCGTCTATGTGGGAAACGTGAGAACCGTCAGTCAGGCAAATTGCCATTAAGACGACTAATCCGCGCCAGAGTTCGCTTACATCAGGCACGTCGTCGGATGCATTGATGATTACAACGCCGGTCGCATCAAGACCTCTTCGGCCTGCCCGGCCGGACATCTGCGTGTACTCCCCTGTGATCGCACATATAACCTCAGTAGCAGGTCGGGCGACGATTAACGCACAAATGAGCTCACCAGGAAGAAGGTCTCGGAACGTCCTCCCATCATGCTTCCGGATGCTGGAAAATACGACGGATCTGGCCGGCATATTGACTCCCTGTCCAATCATCCCAGAGTTTTCAGCACTCGCCGGCGCAACCTTCAGTGCAAACAGAAGCACACACCATTGCAAATGTCTCAGTGGCAAAAAGCACTTTGACTAGCCCTCGGGCGAACAGCATTTCTACGATCTCCTTGACGATGGGAAGGAGACCGCCATGGTGTACACCAATGCCGCGACTGAGAAGGTCTCGCATCCGAGCAATTTGAGGCAGTCGCCGATCCGAGCCTGGCACGGCGGAAAACATATCAGTTAGAGTATGGAACAATATGCCTCTTCATCCGCCAGCCAGACCACTGACCTTTGAGCCGAGTAAAACTCTTCTCGATAATGATATGCACTTGGCTCTTCTCGGCAGCGGTGCACAAATCCATGTTGGGCATGCTCCCAGCGTTCTCCTCGCAACGCTTTTTAGAAAAGGTGAAGACAACGACTGGGAGAAGACTCTTTTTGCGAAGCATGCCGACAAGGTGGATCCAGAGATTCTTCTCTCCTTGCCCATGGTTCATCGTATTGTACCCGCCTCGGCCACGGCCGAACGTGCTTAGTCCACCGCGCGGAACCATCGCCCCACGTCCTCCCCTTGAGTTAGGCCCGCCGCCTCGTACCCCGCGAGCGGGGCCTCCCCGGCCTCCCGGCCCTGTTTTGGAGATCGGAGGAAGACCGGCGGCCTCACGCTCTTTGTCCTGCTTACGGCGGAGAGCCTCAGCGGCATCTTTCATTCTGTGACCAAGGAACACCGTCTGCGAATGTCAGACAATAATGCCAACGGAATGGACAGAAAGCGGAACGTCGACTGACCCCGCTCCTAAGAACTGGCCCTTGGCATCCACGATCTTGTGCAACTCTTTCCCTGCGTAGAGGAAGTGCTCGAGCGGGACAGGCCGTTTTGGCGTACTGATGACGTACATATCCCTCTTCTTGGTCCGCCTGCAAAAATTCAACATTGACCTTGAGGATACACTGCCCTGCAAATTCTGAGGGGAGCTCCGTTAGCCACTCACCCGACCCATTCTGCGAACTCCTTCGTGTTGGGCACAGTCGCAGAGAGCATGATAATGCTGCAGTGCTGGGGTAGCATGATGATGACTTCCTCCCACACAACGCCACGCTATGGGAAGTACAAAGCAGTATAAGTAGACAACCCCCTTGATAGCATGTCATACGAGACACATCTTCTCACCTCAAGGTCATTGACATAGTGAACCTCGTCAAAAATGACGAACTCGACATCCTTGATGATATCTGCACCTTTATATAGCATCGACCGCAAGATCTCAGTCGTCATGATCAGGCATGGTGCCTCCGGGTTGATCTGTACGTCTCCCGTCAAAATGCCAACGTTGGAAGCGCCGAAGTTTTGCTTGAAGTCGCGAAACTTTTGGTTGGAGAGAGCTTTGATCGGGGAAGTGTAGATTGCTCTGCGCGTGGAACGGGAGTGACGATTGCAATAGCCTGAGTTTTATGTGGCAGCGAGACGTATTCTCGGGACGCACAAAAACGTACCGAGTCATGTGTTTCTGAGCCAGAGCGATCGCGTACTCGGCTACCACTGTTTTTCCTGCGCTCGTATGTGCAGCAACAAAGACCGAATCGCCCTGCTCTAGATGATAGACCGCCTCTTTCTGATAATTGTCCAGCTCAAAGGGATACTGCAAAAATGATCGAAGGGTCAATGATCAGTTGAACGTTCACATGAGAACAGGAGGATGCTGGACAACTCTGGTACCTTTCGCGCCATGTCTGGAACGAGGTCGTGGAAGTTGGTAAGTTGCTTGTTGACGTTGACGACGTGAGCCCAATCTCGCTTTGCTGTCTTCGGTTTTCGGGAGGCCATGGACGTCGATGCCACGACTCGAGGTCGCTGTTCATGTGATGAGAAGAATACCCTTTCAGATGACAAGCCCAAATCTGCGGTTTGACGAATAATAAGGTTAAAGGGAGCTGAGCCTACCTCCAAGGGTAGCAGCTCGTCGATTTCGGTATCAAGAGGCCTAGCGTCCCCGTTCGCGGTGGTCTGGAGAAGTAAGACGTGGTTGCCGCTTCTCGTGTCAAAGCTTGTTTTTCTCCTGCTTTACGCTGGCATCTTGACTTACCGCCAGTTGCCTTGCGGAGTCGATCGACTCGTAGATGGGTTGATGCAATGGCCTGACCTTGGCTGATGTATCATCCTGCTCGACAAAAAGCTCGCGACTGACATCTTCGCCTACCAAATAGGGGAAGGCCATCGGGTTTAGCTTTGCTGTACGCCTTCAGGGCTCCAAGTAAGGTGCACAGCAAGCTTACCTTCGTCCTCAAATATGAGTCCTCGCGAAAAACCTGGAGGAACTGACCGAAGCCCGCCTGAAGACAATCAGAGGCATATGAGCGAGAGACAAACCCTGATCGTCGCAAGGGAAAAGGCGATGGTTCCGAAAGAGTCCTGACCCTTGGTGGAACCAAGCATTTCCTCCATCCCGCCCATCATATCTTCCGCACTCTGACCGGGCGCTCCACTGCCATCTCCTTCAAGGGAGGCTCGAATTGCATCGTCTTCGTTTCCCTTTAACACTTCATCCTCAAGACCTCCTGGTGCGAATGGATAATAGCCGGACTTGCCGCGGACGAAGGAGGAGAGTGACGCTGGCTCTCTGGTGAGGGAAGTGGAGTTCTTGGCCGTTAGAGGCGAAACTGATGGCCGTGTGACCTGCACAAAAAAGTAGAGGCCATTTAGCACATCTAGAAGTAGTTTTTGCGAGGAACCAGTAGTTTGCCGCATGTCTCCAGAGACGGAGATACGAGCGTCTCACTTCCTTGTATCCCACGACCCTCCCTTCCAGACCGGCACGGATAAACTCTAAAGTCGTGTTCGAGGTAGAAGGTTGGCAAAAAAGCAAAGATTGAAAATCTGGTTCACGATCCCAATGCCTGTGGACAGGACAACCAGACAGAAGTTTGTGGTTTGTTTGAGCTCAAAGAGGTTAAAGCCCGAGAGCGAGAGAACAGTTGGCAATGTGGTAGGGCCGGTGGCGGTCTGCACATATGGACAGGTTAGAGGATCAGGCCTACTACCACTCACACTTGATATCTGCTCAGCCAATGCTCTGGCAGAGTCCTCTTCGGTGTCAAGAACCTCTCCTCCAAGTCCCATTGCACCTGCTCTTCCGTTGGTGGCCCGGAGAGATTGAGTCGGCTTAAGAGCTCGGTTCTGAGCCCTTCCCGCTCGGATTTATCCAGAGACGGATCAAAAGACGCTCTGACTACCTGGAGGAGGGCGGGTACCTCATCCTCGATAGGCGGCGGGGTATCGGCCATGTCGGTCAGGTCGCCCAAGGCAAGAAACTTTGCTTGGACCTTGGAATGATCGTGGAGGACCCCAATCATCTTATCAACCTCGTGCCTCTTCTCCTCCTATTTCCGATTAGTTCCGTGGCGCGGTCGATCGGTGGCGCGCGGTGGTGGAAGACGGGCCGAAACTCCCACGCTTTCCGACGCGACTGGGCCAACTGTTCCGTCCCCACCGCGCACGGCAGCGATCGCCCGTCCGTGTCTGCACTTCATTCACCATCCCCTTTCCGTGTCGTGTCGCCGCGCCTCTCCAAGTTCACTTCAGACAGCATGTCCGCTTCGAAGAAGCTTGAAAAGGGCGAGGGCGATGAGCATGCTCGCTATAAGATTGGCGACGTCGTCCTTTGCAAGGGTGAGTTGAGGACGAGCCTTCTGGCGCGATCGGAGCAAGTCCCATGAAGAAGCCGGCGCGTTTCGATGGTCGCATGAGCGCGAAAAGCGCGTCTGTTCTTCCTCTTGATCACAATTTCCAGGCCGGCTTCACTCTCGTCGACGGTGCTTTTGCTGAAGTACGCTGTCGTCATCCTCGCCGCTCTCCAGTCAAGGGCTTCCCGGCGTGGCCGGCGATCGTGAGTAAATGCACCCACCCTCTTTCTGACTACCGAGCTTCGTGTCCACCGCCGTTGTTGATGAGGACGACCTTCCTGAGCGTCTTCATTGCTCTGGTTCCTTCTCTGTATCACTGCCAACGACCTGCAGATTGTCGAGGAGGCGAACCTGCCCGCTGCAGTGATGACTGAGAAGCCCCCCAAGAGGCTCGCCTACCCTGCCCGATTCATGCCCACGGCCGAGTAGTGAGTCGAGCCGCACATTCCACTTCTTTTCGTTGCAAAAGTCGCTGACAAATTCCTCTCTCCTTTTTGTGCTACGTGTCATTACCCACTGGTGTTAGCTGGTGGGCATCCCCGAAGGAACTTAGCCTTCTTCAGAAGCTGGAAATCCAGTCTTTTGTCGATGACCCTCACAAGAAAAGGGGTGAACTGTATGAAGGATACAAGATCGCCCTGGACCCAACGGAGTGGAACGAGAAGCAGAATCAGATCGTCCAGGAGAGCGCCAGGCTAGCGAAGGAGGTCGAAGAGGACGAGGACGAGGATCAGCTGGAGGAGAGCGAGGACGAGGATGAAGGTAGCGGAAAGAAGAGGAAGCGGTCCACAGGAAAGATCCGAGAGAGCGCGGATCAGAAGAGGAAGAAAGCCAAGGTGGAGAATAAGAAAAAGGTGAGGACACCTGGACGCAATGGTCGGAAGTCGAGAGTCATTGACGTATCTCACCTCTCATCGCATCCATTGTTTCCCCGTTTGCATATCTAGGCTACTCCCAAGAAGGGCGGAAGGAAGGTCAAAGCGGACGAAAATGTTGAGTCAGAAGGCGAGACGGAGGACGATACGAAAAAGAGAAAGGTGAGTCTGCGTCGACAAGGCAAGGACTCAAAATCAGCCGTCTCACTCTCTGCATTTCGTCGATCTCCTTTATGCAGGCGCCGAAGAAGGCTGGAAAGAAGAAGTCGGATGAGGTCGTAGGGGACAGCGAGACGGACAAGGTGTACGACTGGAGGCACAAGCTGCAGCGGGCTTTCCTCGGCGAGACCATCAAGGAATGGGTGAGTATCATTGTTAGCGATTTTGCTATGGAGACCGTCCGAAGGCGACAAGAATTTAATTTGCTGTGGTCGATGCAGGAAATGACGGTGTACGATGAGTACCTGAAGGCGGCCGAGAACTACAGCGGCATGACCTTCCAGCTCCTGAGGGTGAGTTCAGCCTAGCGATTGGTGTACACCTAGGTGCAGGTGCGAAGCAAGCGGCCTGGCTGACGGAGGCGCTGTGCCTTCGCGATTCAGGACACCAAGATCGGCAAGGTGATGAAGCGGATCGCGCATCTGAAGCAAAGCGGCAAGGCAATTCCCAAAGACGACGAGTACCACTTCACCGAGCGCGCCCACGCTCTTTCGGAGAAGTGGCAGAAGATCGTGGACGGCGGCACGGATCAGGACAAGCCAGAGCAGGACAAGGAGCATGTCAATGGCGGCGGTGCCGCTTCTGCGTCGCCGGAGAAGGCCGAGTCTGCGGCCGAGGGGACGAAGATGGACATGGATAAGCCTGAGCAGGACAAAGAGCAGCCGCCGGCGGCCGTCTCCGCGGAGCAGGATAAGGACCAGGCTTCGGCTCCTGCACTGGAGGAGCCGCAGCCTGTGGCAGAGGAAGGAGCGAAGCAGGATGAGCCGCAGGTGACGGCTGCAGCATGAAGGGCTCTCGGAGACGCGTTGTGTTCGCGCGGGGTGGGCGTCGTACGGAGTGGCCTCGATGCTAGTATCATATGCATTTTCTCTACTGTCTGCGAACAAAATTTCGATCGGGTAAACGTGTGGGTGCCATGTGATACAGTGAGAGACTGCAGGTCGGCTTTCGATGGAACGAAGCGATGTCCGTCCCTCGCTCCCTCCCATCATCCAGCCAGTCACCATCATCGATCATGGGCCGGGAGCAGGAAAAGACGCGCCACGCGTCCGATCGGAAAAGCAACGGCCAGAATAGAATCCTCTACTAAAGCCCGTCGAAAATGACTAGAACGCGCCTAATCCGATGACGGCCTGCGTCGGTGCTGCCCAACAACATCGCGTGGACGTCTTACGCACAGCAACGCATACACTCAACTCCCACCTCCTCTCCGTAGGTATACACCTACCGCACCCCCATCACCACCAACACCTCCACGCCACTCCCTCTTCACACGTGCATGGCAAACCCTCCTCCTCCTCCCCGAACTCCCACCCCTTCGGGCGGCGCTCAGCGCTCATCCATCCCCACTCCATCCAGTCGTCGCAAGTCCGCCGGCGCCCCCAACGCCGGGCGACAGAGCCTAGGCGCGAACCTCTCTGCCCTCCCTCGCCCTTCCTCGAGGGTCGAAAAGGAAGGCGCCACCCCCGTGACTCCACCTCCGCCCCGGACGCCGACCTCTTCGGGCCCATCTCAACGCTCATTCCTCCCTACTCCCGGCCGAAATGCTCCGCGTACGCCAACTCCGACGGGCGACGCTCCGCCCCGCTCTTCCCTCCCCACATCCAATCGACGCAAGTCAACCGGCGCTCCCACGAGCGGACGGCAGAGCTTCGGCTTCGGCGCCAGTCTCTCTACCATGGGCCCGCCTTCCGGGGCGAAGAAACTTGAGGCGGAGAGTTTGGCCGAGGCGATCAAGGCGAATGACCCCGCCAAGTATCGGCGACCGGCGGCTGGGCGGGAGACGCCGGAGTTTGCCGGCGGGGTTGCCAGGCCTTCTTCGTCCAGGTCTTCTTCTTCCAGACCTCCTTCTTCTCTCGAGAAAGACGAGAGCAGGGACGCATCCGCGGCGAGCGCAGCGGCCGTCGCCGAGGCGGTGCGAAAGAAGGAGCAAGAGTGGGAGCGCAAGCTCGAGCAAGCGCAGATCGCCCACCAGTTGCAGATGACCGAACTGGAGGCCAAGGCGAAGCAGCACCAGGAACGTGCGAACAAGCTCGAGAAAGAAGCCACGGGTGTGCTCGAGAAGGCCAAGGCGGTTGAGCTCGAGATGGCCAAGGCGGCGACCGAGTTGGAGAAGGACAAGGCGGCGAATTTGGAGAAGGCCAAGGAGGAGGCGGAGGCCCATAGTCGGGAACTTTCTGCCAAGCTCGCTGAGTCCGAGGCGCTCGTGTCCAGTCTCAAGGCCGCCGCGGAGGAGTCTAAGAGCTCCGAAGCCGTTCCAGCCGCCTCCTCGTCCGCCATGGACGCTTTGCTACAGGCCAAGGAAGCCGAGCTGGAGGAGTTCCGGTCGCGAATCGAGCGTCTCGAGGCCGACTGGGAAAGGGAAAGAACCGGACTAGGCGACCAGGTCAATCTACTCCGCCAGGCGGGACAGGAGACCATCGGCCTGTATGAGGCTCGGGTGAATGAGATTGAGACGCAAAGGTACGAGGCCGAGGAACGGCTGAAGCACGTACAAGAGGCCGCCGCTCGAGCTATCGCCGCTGCTAAGGCGTCCGTACAACCGGAAGAAAGGGCTAAGCAGGCTTCGAGGGCGGCTGAGATCGACAATGAGAGCTTGAAGGAGCAGCTTTCTCACACGCAGACCAAGGTGACTCGACTCGAAGACGCTCTCTCGGACGCAAAGGCGCTAATGGAACGGGAAGAGGTCAACGCGAAGCGGAGGCGCGAAAAGAATTCAGAAATGGAGTCGAACTTGCGCAAAGAGATCAAGCGCCTCAAGATGGACGTCGAAAAGGTACTCAAGGCAGAAGCCGTGGCGAGGGCGCGGGCGGATGAGCTGGAGGATGCGCTTCAAGAGAGTCAAATTGCGCTCGAGAACGAGCGTGCTGAGGTGGAAGGCCTGCGAGCGGACGTGGAGAATCTCGAAGGGCTTTATGGAGGCGGCAATGGAGACGAGGAGAGGATTGCAGAGCTTAACAAGAGGGCCGAGGCGGAGCGCGCGAGGGCGGAGCAGGAGATCGACAGGCTCAAAGGTCTTCTCGAGGGCGCGAGGTCTGGGAAGAGAGAGGCCGGTCGTCAGGCTGAGGAGGCTAGGAGGCAGACAGAGCATTCCCTCAAGGAAGTCGATGATCTTCGGAATGAGCTCAGGGCCGCCGAGAAGGAGAAGCTGGATGTGAGTGAAGCCGGTGTGGGTGCGATCGGCAATGCATATCTCAGCGCCTGACAAGGCCTCGTCGGCTCATGTCCATTCTTTGCGCCCCCTCCGCCCTCCCTTCCTCAGCTCGAGCTCTACAATACCGAATTGCAGGACAAGCGAGACCAAGAGCAAAGCGCGGTGATCGCCGAACTGCGCAAGGCTTTGGAGGCCAAGGTGAACGACATCGAGATCCTCCGCCGCTCGGGGGCCACTCCGGATACTCAGATGCTCAAGCTTCGCGAAAGGCATGGCAAGGAGCTCAGACTTAAAGACGAGGAAATCCGCTCTCTCAAGGCTCGCTTGGGCAACGCAACAAAACTTTCTTTGGCTACCGGCACCGTCTCGGCACCGTCTCAAGACCAGCCAGGGAGCCCGGTGCTGTCGGCCCCCTCTCACACGAGTCTGCAGCTCACGCCGGAGTCGAACGCGCAGACCCCTATGCGACGAAGCTCAACGGCCAGCGCCGGCTCGAAGAAGTCCCGCCATTCGAACGCGAGCACGCTCAACGGCCGAGACGAGTACACGGCCATGCAGGACAAGATCTTCGGACTGCAGTATATCATTCAGAACCTCACCGACGAGAACATCAGTATTGGGTCGCAGAATAGGCTCCTCGTTCAAGAGACCGAGTCGCTCAAGGAGAAGATGCGCGCGCTTGAGATCACCGTCGAGCGACTCGTGGCGGACATCGAGGAGAGTGCGGCTGCCGAGGAGGGCAATGGTCGCGACGGCGGCGATCATAGTCGTTCAGCCGGTGATACCGCCAAAACCCTCCTCACCCTCACTCCAGCCACGCCATTGAAGATGCGCGGCCCTCCAACCCCAGGCTCGACGTCGAAAGAGGTGATCCGGCTTCAAAAGGAATTGGCAGAGCAGACAGCACGAATGGAGCGCCTGACACGCTCGCACCAATTGGAGGTCGGGTCGCTCAAGGAAAGGTTGGAGGATATTGAGGGGGAGCATCGCAAGGAAGTGAGGGCCCTTAATAAGGAGGTCAGCGAGCTGGAGTCGCTCGTTGAAGCGCGAATCTTCAAGGTGAGTGATTCATTCCCTCTTTCTATTTCGGTTCGTCTCGTGTGCCTGGTGGTCGAACCTCCGAACCGATGCCGACAATCACACATTTCCCATCCGCTTTCTATCTATCCATTCACGGTCTTTTGGTCTGTAGGAGGACGAGTTGGAGCAAGAGCTTGCCCGACTCCGGAAAGAAGTGTCCCGCGAATCCCGAGGCTCCAAGACCTTGGCTCCGTCACCTCCATCAGTATCGGTATCGACATCGGAAGCGCCAAAAACACCACGACGTGAGCTCACCTCTTTACAGAAAGTTGCCGGGGAGGGGGCGTCCAAGTCCGGAGCGACCAAGGAGCAGCACAAGGAGAGAGCTAATGACGAGGAGGAGCTTTACTGCGACTTGTGCGAGTCGGCGGGTCACGAGATTGTGAGTCGAGCAGCTTCCATCTCAAATCGATCCGATTAAATCGTGCGACCGTCGGTCTTACACTGTCCGGTTCTCGCGGATGACCCTCGCAGACCGACTGCGTTCTCTTCAGCTCTCGCCGCGGCGACCGTGCTAGCGCGGACGCAGCTTCATCTCGACAGCTTGCCTCTCCGGCCGTCATTTCGTCATCAGTCAAGCTCGGTGGTGCTATAGAGGACGAGGATGCGTTTTGCGTGAGTTCGAAGTTTGCGGTAGTCCGCTGTTCTGTGTTTGCACTCCCCGGCGGCCCCAGACGTGGCTAACGTGTCGTATCTATGTGACGTTTGCGTTCGACTCGACCTCCAACTCGCAGGACAACTGCGAGATCCTTGGTCACGCGACAGAAGAGTGAGCTATTCCTTTCCAAAGAGTCAAACCGCGCATGTGACAAAATCATTCTGAGGAACCCCATGTTTCTCTGCTTCCCTTTCACCCTCATTCAGCTGTCCGCATTTACCGGAATCATACTGATGGCCTCACTCTGATGTCGATCGTGTCAATATTCCCTCTTCTTCATACCTCCTTTCCTTCTCTGTATACCCTCGAATTCCCCGAGTGGATCCTTTGCTGGAGCGTTTCTGCTTTGGTCGCCAGTCAGCGTCAGTGTAGCTATTCCCCTCTTCACGCCGTTTCTCGGCCCAACCGAAGCGAGCCTCTATCTTTTTTTCCAGTCGTCCCTCTTTTCATGCTTCTGTCCCTGTCCATCCGCATCCGCACCGTCGTCTTCCCGTTTGTACTCTTAATTCTAACTCGTTTCCAACGAGACGGACCAGTGGCCGCGAGAGAACGGAGGGAGTTGTCTTCGCGAGGGCCCAAAGCTGTCGGTACGGTGCGAGAAGGGCATTAGGAAACGAGACCAAAGCGAGCGAAAGGCCATTCATTGGCCGCAAAGGCTTCGGCCGGGGAGATGCATGATCTGCAGCATCTGGACTGGATTATACGGAAGGGCGAAAGAGGTATAGCAGCGAAGCACAGGGCATCATGCGAAAGGGAAGAGCATTGGAGACATCAGGGGACCGATAGGAGACGGACGGGCCGAAGGGCTGTCGGATCCGGCTGGAGGAGAGGTTGCAAACAGCGTTAGCGGGTTTAACGTAAGAATTTAAAACGGTGGGTGTTAGACGAGAAAGCCCAGCAAAGGGGCGAGCGTAACGAGGTGGTGAATGTGACAAAGTCGTAAGAGTAAATCTATCGATCGCTGTGATAGCATGCTGCGTGCGCCACTTTCTATCGCCGGAGGCGGTGGTCAAGCGGCGAAGGGACAATAGGGTCGAGGTCGATAGAAACAATGAGGCTGGTGTGAATCACCAACAAGCGCGATCGTGAGACAAGGCGACATTGATAGCGAACACCTCATACACCGTCGAAGGTAGTGTCGTCTTCTCGCCACGTGTTGGAATAGTCGCAGGAGTGAAGCTTGAGGACGGGTTCGGTCTTAGTGGTCTCATGTCAAGAGAAGCGTGACGTTTGGTACACTTGCTGCCCCAACCAACTCTGGAAGCGTATGAAAGTCGTCAGGGATCAAAGTAAGCGACCGAAGCTACCTCTCGCCCACATGAAGGAGGTCGACTGGGGGGCGGATAGCCATGTGCCTCCTGTGCCGCCTGCGCCGTCAAACTTGGAAGTCGCATTGCGGTCCAGAAAAACGATCGCCTCATTGGAAGGACGTACGTACAGTACACACTGGGTCGAGTGCACATCGGCTCAGCCTCTTTTGGCTGGGCCGTCCTTGCCGGCCGTCGCGCCCTCGCCGCCTCTTTCTATCCGTGCGCGATCGTGCGAATGTTCGTATGGTGATGGGGAGGCGTTAATCTGCAGGCAGAAGACGATGATGTCAGAAAGATGGCCGCTCTGGGAATCTTGTTCAAGTGAAACGAGAAGTGACGCAGTGGGCACGTCCAGCGCGGCGTTCAAGGAAACGGTGGACGGAAAACCACCTACCCAGTCGCCGAGCTCCTTCTCCCACTCTTCCTTGTCCTCTCCTTCCGGCGCGGTGCCTTTCGCTTTCTCCATGGCGATCCTCGCTCGCCTCGCGCGTTCTTCACCGCTCAAAGGAACGAACGCAGCGCCGCCGGCACCCGGGCCATATCCGTTCGCTCCAGTCGATCGCGCTGCTGCCATGCTGCCCGCCTTTTGAGGGCTGCTGTGAGGCGTGCACTCGGGGTCGCCTATGTCGTTGGTGGCGCCACCGCCGGCGGAAGGGGTTGAAACACGCCTAATCGAGAGCTCACGGTCCCAGTCCTCGTCTTCGCCGCCGAGGGAGGACGCCGCGGTGGACGACGGCGATCGAGGGTCATCGGACATGGCTGGCCCGTGGCCAAAGGCGAAAGAAAGCGAAGTACGAACAAACGAGCGGGCCGGCCGTCTGATGAGCGAGCGCGAGCGCAAGCGCCGACGCAGACCGAGACGAGCTTTGACCGGCAAGGGTCTGGCTGTGGCTGAGGGACGGGAGTCGAGTGATGGGCGGCGACATCTTGCGCACCATCAGCGCAGCGCACATGGCAGGCCGCAGCAGTTTAAGAAGGTCGAACCTCGCACCGAGTCGATCACTGACTATCGTCCTCTATCTTGGCGCTTCAACCCCGGCGACGTACGGCGTACGTCCTTGCAAACGCTCGTTCCCCTCGTCCCCGTCGCTCGGATGTCCACGCCACCGCGGTCTTCCGCCGCTTTGGGCAAGGATGAGGACCTTGAAAGGCTTTCAAACTTGGTAGCATCTTGCACATGCGCTGATGATGCGAGCGGGTGAGCAGGAGCCTTGCGATATGCGGCGGGTCTTGTAGCCTTCTCTAACTGACCCTCCTATTCTATCTCTTTCACCAAGCTTTCAAACTCTGCTGGAAGCTTATGCACAGATCCTGGATGCCATCTCCGCTGTGCCGCTATCGACTCAAGGCGTCGCAGCTTTTGAGCTCCTAGCGGCATGGTGCAAGCGCGTCCGGCTCTTCTTCTCGCCTCCGAGGAAGGACGAAGCCCTGGCAGCATTGGCAGCGGTTTTAGCGCCGGAGGAGGCACAAGTCCGTCTTTCCGGAATTGTTTGGGACTGTTTGGATGCGAGTAACTCGATCGCGAGCCTGCGATGCAACGCAGCACTGTCATCGCTTCTCGACTTCTACGCCCTCGTCGAGCACGACGACAAACAGAGCAGTTCGGTCAGTGTCGGCGTCAGCCGGCCGGTCCCCCTCGCTGAGCGCCTCCTCTATCGCTCTCTCGAGGGCCTGGAGCGCAAGAGAAATCTCCAGGTGCTCTCGCTTCTCCTCGAAAAGCTGGATCCTTCGCTTGTCGCGGCCGCCGAGCCCGCGCTCTATCCTAGGCTGCTCCGGTCCATCTCCATTGCCGACGGCTCAGCGGGAAGGAGAGGCAAGCTCGCCCTGACCTTTCTCCAGCGGTGGGCTTTGAAATTTGGTCTGCTGAGCAAGAGGAACAAGTTGGTCGTGGAACGTGGGGAGCGTTGGAAGGCGTGGACGCACCTCTGGGTCGACGCGCTCGTCCACGCACTGACCGGTCCGGACGAACTCGGTAGACGCATGCTCGGCCTATATCACCTACCCGGCCTCGTCGAATTTGATCCCTCCAGCTTCTACGTCTTGGCCTATCGGCTCACCGCGAACGGCCATCCCACCTCGGAAGCGAAGCTCGAGGCGCTGCTGCTCGTTCTCCAATTAGGAGCGGCGCACGGCCTGTGCGAGATCGCCTCGGCGGATGCGAAAGAAGACGCTTCCTCGCATTCCTTGTTTTCATTGTCAGACTTCCAAGAGTCTTCGCTGTCATCGACTATCGCCATCCCACAAGACGTGCTCCGTGCTTGTGCAACCGCCGCTTCGCCCACCGTGCGCCTATCTGTTCTGGCCTTCATCGTCTCCACCCGTTCTTCCAGTCAGCCTCTCAGCCGTCCGGCGCTCCAACTCCTGAAGATGTTCCTCTCATACAATCTGTCGTCTACTGAGCCAGAAGTGCGACAAACCATCAACGGTACCTTCGTCTCCCTTCTCATCCGCTTGCGTGCCTCGACTTATGCAGCACACAGGGATGCGAGCAAGCTCCGTGACCTCAAAGTTCGGACCTCCGAAGAGGACGCGAGGTTGAAAAGGTTCGAGGACGTTGTCGACGACGCCCACGACTTCCTCCGATGGGTGCGCCGACTCGTTCTGCGCACTTTACATCCCTGTGCGGCGTACCACGACATTATCGCCGCTTTGCGCTTTCTCAACCTCCTTTTGAAAGCCGGTATCGATCGCCGATTTTTCACTGAGCCCCCTGCGGACCCCAGCAAGCGATCAGAAATCCCCAGAATCGTCTCTCCCAAGGTCGCTGGCAAAGACAAGTCTGATGTACGGGCGCTCGCGGTGAAGTCCGCCGGCCAGCCTCAAGATTTTCCTTTCCAGATTGATCTTGTCACACCGTGTCTCGTTCGACGTCTGCTGCGCCTCATGCTGAGCAAGTATGATGACATCCAGCTGTCCGCGCTCTCCATCCTCGAGGCATTTCCCGGCCCTCTGGCTGGGTTGGAGAGCGAGGAAGACGTCAAGGCATTGGTAGGCAAGGCGGCTAGGATGCTCCTCAGTGCGAGAGACGCGGAGAGCTCGGCAGGAGCGCTGCTCGTCAAGCTCGTGCTGAAGACATACGTCCTCCGAGCCGGCTGGACGTTCGGCTCGGTGGCCGAGTTGGTGGGCATGTCGTCACCTACTCCAGAGGCCGGACACCTTGCCCACTTGCAGAGGCCTCCCGTTCGTGAGTCTATGCTAATTTTCTTTCATCGTAGGCAGGATTTAGCTGACAAACGACTCCTGTCTCTAGTTGCCTTGGTGGACAACTTGTTGGACTTTTTTGAGGCTCTAGTCTCCGTCGCAAAGCGTGATCTCTTGGTCGCTGCCGAGCGTCATCCCCTGCATGGTCTCCAGGTGGCACTTCAGTGAGTCGCGTCCTCAAACAACAGGAAAAGGTAGATTTCTCACCGGATTCGCCCCCTGTGCTTGTTTCAGGCACGTTTTCATGGCGATCGACTTATCGGACCCTTCCCAAGTTGCCCACCTGTCCGCCTGGAGGAGCGTCATTCGGCGCGCCGTAAGCCTCATCAACCAGACATGGGAATTGACTAAAGCGGTGCTGTGCAACGTTGCACCCGAAGGCAGCGCCGACCAGGGGGGCGAAAACGATCAGGAGGAGGCCTCTAGAATCGCCGAAGTCGTCACGCCCGACCTTGAGGAGGCGAGAGCTTTGAATGCCGCACAAAAGGACGGAGGTGATGCAATGGCGGAGGTGCAGTCAGGGCCACGATTCCAGGTCATTTTGAGCTTTGCTTGGAGGGCCATGAAGGAGGCCGGGTGAGTGGCACTTCTCCACTTCCATGGGCCGCGGGAAAGCGCGACAGACGAGCTCATTCTGTCATCGTATCACGTTGGTTAGCGCTCTCCTCGGAGTTCTCATATCCCGTACGCTCTCCCAAGGCGAGGAAGTCCAACGGGCAATTTGGACGCCGGAAGAGATCGCTGTGGCCGGCGACTACTTCAACACCTGGCTCACTCAGATCAGGCACCGTGGAGCTTTCTCGACTCTTTATCCGTCTTATTCCGTCGCTGCCGCTGCCGTCATTCGCAGTGGATGGGAGGATATTGACAAACTTCCGCAGGCTTGGGTGGAGGTACGTCCCAATCTGTCTCTTTCCGCGAGACGAAGCGGGTTTTCATCTATCTGAACCGTACGATATCGACTCTACAGGGCTACCTTAAAGTCATCTTCTCCCCAATTTTATCCACTACCCGCCGAAGCGCTGGCGTTCCCTATTGCGTGTTGGCGCTCTTGGTCGCGCAGCCCCGCGACCAAGAGGCCGTTTTGCGCTCAACGGTGAGGCACCTTTTCGACGCTGCCCGGAGCCAGGGAACTACCGACGTGGCGAAGTGAGTTTGGTCTTCCGTCGTCTTTCTTTGGGCGGTCGGAGCCTACAAGATGATTGATAGCCAATCCTTCGCCGATGGAATGTTGTCAACGACAGGATTCACGCCTTCAACGTTTTCAGAGTGTTGATGTTGGACGCTCAGCTCAGCACTGCCATGGCCTATTTCATTGAAGACGGTTTCAAACTCTCCATCGAAGGCTTTTCCTCCCAGAGGTAGGCGGCTTCTAACCTCTCTTACCAGAATTCCTCTCACCATTTCACACGTATTATATCTCCTTTATCGTAGCTGGGGCATCCGGAACGCCTCCATGATGCTGTTCGCCGCATTGTGCGATAGAGCGTTTGGATCGCGAAGGAACAATCTCGACGAACGGAGCGCCCGTCTCCCGCTGGAGGAGTTCTTCGGCCGCTTTCCTGGCCTTTACCCTTTCCTACAAGAAGAGCTAAAGACAGCAGTTGCGAAAGGCTTGCACGACTTGCCAGTAAGTTTATTGGCCTTACCTTCCACGGCCTTGGCTGACAGGGACATTTGCCTGGTGGTGAGCAACGGCGGCTGATGCCTTATTCCTTCAGTCCTCCGACCTCCACAGCTCCCTTTTCGCCGTTCTGATGATGTTTTCACGGTGCCAAGCGCTCAACTCGGCCGATGACAGCAAGTTCAATGTGCTTCCCTTCCTTCCCCTCGTCGAATCCTGTGCAGAGAGCCGGATATGGAAGGTAGGCAAACGTTTGCTCGCGCTCCCAAGATCTATACCATTTTGTCGGCTCAAAGCGCCATTTTCTCTTCGCTCGCAGATTCGTGAAACCGCCGCTCGTTCCCTATCTTCACTCGTGCGTTCCGCCGATTCGCTCAAGACGTGCGTGTCGCTCCTATCGCGATGCTCCCTTGCCTCCCAGAACGGCTTGCATGGCAGGTTGCTTCAAATGCGCCGGCTCCTCGCTACCGCTGACCCAGAAGGCTCGCCAAATGCTCTTGAGGAACTGGCAAGTCTAGACCGACGGCTCGCCCAGCGCGGGCCGGAACTTCTGGGCGCTAACCCTTGCCCAGCCTCTCAAGCCGCCTTCTTGGAAGTCGTGCTCGCACTTCAAGACTTACTCTCGAAACTCGGTGGTGGAGAAGCAGAAACACTCGGGCTCGTGCGCATATGGGCGGCGAGGCGCTTAGAAAAAACGTCTCGGCTCACGAAGCCGGCGGATCTCCTGCCGGCTGAGCCTTACATGCTCAGTGTGGCTGCGCAATGCCTGTCGAGCTCGAACGGCAGCGATGTTACGCTTCTGCTCGAGCATGCCGTCGACACTGTGCGCTTGGTGGCTCTGGATGAGACTCAAATGTCTAAACGATCGTCGGTCGACGATCGGGACTCGCGACAGCGGCGAGCAACCTTGCTTAGCGTCGTCCTTGATGCCTCCCAGAGCGCGCGTTGTCGAGTGTTGGCTTCCCAGAAACTAGCGGAGGAATTGGTCTGGGCGTCGGATATGGAAGCCGGCTCAAGCTCGAATCTAGAAAGTCGCTACCCGCTGGAAGCTTGGCGATCGCTTTTCGAGCTGACCGAACGCACCGCCTGCGTGCCACTGAGGGAGGCGATCTTGCCCTTGCTTGGCATCCTTCTGAAGGAGGTGAGCAAAAGGAGGCCTGGACGGAAGAGCATGACATATTGACATTGCTTCTCGCTTTCGCTGCTTCCGTTCTTAGGCTTCGTATGAGACGACGATACCTATATCCCATCTCGTACCACTACTGGAAACTTGGGCCGATGAAGAGCAGGTGGGTGCTTCATAACGTTCTTCTCCATCGGCAGGAGCGGCGGTCACAGAGTTGCATCGCTTGTCGTTTTCTCCCCACCGACGGCATTCTGCCGCCACAGTCCGAGCAGTCACGCTACGCCGTCATCCTCTCCCTCAAAGGCTTTTCCAGTCAACTCTTCCCGGCACTCGACCCCACCCAGCGTGCAGACCTTCCTGCTTTCAATAATGTTCAGGCCCTCTTCCGCGCTCGTCTCCTCGTCATCCGCCTCCTGAGCGACGACGATCCAGCTGTTCGAGAAGAGGCCGCCAAATTAATAAGCGAGCGCCTTCCCGCTGAAATCCACTTCGGAATCTCTCCCCCATACGGTACAGTGACGCCTGGAGAAGGCCAGACCTTGCTCAGCCCGCGGTCTATGGGCTTGGCGAGCACGAGCGAAATGAGCGTCGAACGTGCAATGCGTTGGATGTGCGACTGGTACTGCGCGCGGAAGATGGATGGAGAGGAGGGAAGAAGGTTTTGGACAGAGTGGCTGTGGTCTTCGCTGGTGCCCAAGCAAAGCGAATTGGGTGAGTGTGAGGATTGGAAAGGAAGGGATGTTCGTCACGTCACTCCATCAGTCGACCGACTCGGCCGGACGAGCATCTGACAAACCCAGTGCGTCCATTTTTGACCGACTCTCCTTCAGACGACACAATCCGCGCGATTTCCAAACCGGCCTCACTACTGTTCGCCTTCGAGCCGCCCAATGTCTACCGGGACCCAGACAGAGAGGCTCGACTTGTACGCCGAATGCTGTCCGCGTTCCTTCTTCTAAATGATGTCGATATGGGCGTTACGGCTCCTCCTCGACGACGACAGCAGGTTTTGCGGACGCTGGAGAGACTGGTGGACACATTGGAGATACAAGAAGGGAGTGAGGGTCCGGCGAACGAGGAGGAGAACGTGCCCCCAGAGCGGACTCCAAAGCCGAGGGCGTTCTCCGTCGCCGCCAATATCGCATTCCACCTCCTTGTGCTCAAGGCGCTGCTCGCCTTCGGTCTGTTGGACGAGGAGGAGCGGGAACGGGGGCCATTCGATGAAGGAGGACTTGGCGATGGCTTGGAGTGGACCCGAGCGAAAGAAAAGGCCGTTCAGCTGCAGGCGCTCACGGAGGTGGAGCTGGAGGGGGGATAGTGATTGCACTGTCGGCCATTGCTGCCAAATATAGACGGAGGCTTCGGGGGGAGAATAAGGTAGATTGCGATTTGCTACGGGATGCATTGAATGTGCGGGTCTAGGATACATATGGTACAAAACTAACGTGATGTGGTTGGACGGCTAGAGATTTACGAGAGAAGACCCGGACGACAAGAGAGATGTGCGATCCCGTGCGAGCGAACGGTGTGCGGACGAGACTCGTCATGCTTCGTTCAAGAGAGATCCATCTCGTCCACCTCCATGCCTACACCTGTCTCCCCTCTCCCACCGAGCCCTTTCCACTTGGGCGTGCCGATCGACGTCGAATCCATCTTCACGTCATCGTCGTCTTCATAGCGGCGATCGTCATCGCCGACGACACTCGTGATGCTCAGCCGACTCGTGAAGTCTACTCCTGACCCACTACCGCTCTTTGTACACGCATCGCGAACCATTCCAACGGAGGCGGACCTCGATGGAAGCGGAGAGGAGGCCTCGGACGCGGCGTCGGGGGAGGCAGACCGGGACAGGGGAGACCAAACACTAGGACTCCAGAGCACGAGCTGCCCTTCTCCACCGCCTCCTCCACCTGGTCTCGATCCCGTTGCATGTCCCACACCAGCAGGCCGGAGGACGGGATTGGTTCGCTTGAGATGGTCAATGATCGAAGGAGGGATGAAGTACTCTGACGAAGGGGGTCGTGGCAAGCCTTCCTCAGATTCCCCTTCGGAGTCGGTGCAGGAGTCGGGGTCCGATCTCAACTTTACCGGGTCATGCTGATCAAACTGCGAGCCCTCCTTCCTTCGTCTCCTTCGTCGTTGGGAGATCTCCAAGTCGGATCCAGAGTGGGAGACACCGAGATGTCGAACGGCCCTGCGAAACCCGTCGCGCTCTCGTACGTCATCCTCCGACGAGACCGGCCTGCCAACACCTCCCGACCTCCTTCGGCCGCTACCGCTCCTCTTCTCCGCCGACCTAACGTTAAAAGCCTCCCAAAAGGCCCTCCTCTGCTCCTGTCGTCGAAGCTCCTCCTCGCCCACAGCCTCCTCGTCCGAATCGCTGTCCAAATCGAGCACCACCACCCTATCCTTCTCCGGCTCGTAGGAGTGGAGCTTGCGCATTCGGACTTCGGGAAGAGAAGAACTGGGGCTTGTTGACGGAGGGGATGGCACTGAGAAGGTATCGAAAGGAGCGTGCGGGTCCACACAGGACAGCGGCGTGAATGTAGACGGCGGGACGGAGGTGGGCTGCTGAGCGATTGCTGTGGCTGAGGCCGGTGCTGCTAGAACTCGGAAAGTCGAGCCAGCGCTCGACGACGGTAAGGCCACATCGCCGGACCACGACCGCTCTCCAGCCCCTGAAGAGGGCACAATGGCGGGAGTCGCAGCGGACAGCCCGGCCGCATCCGGGGGCAAGACGGCGGCGCGCCCCGCAGTCGAGACGGGGTGATGCTCCAAGCTGAGATTGGCAAAGCTCGAGTCGAGATGGATGCGCTTGCTCGGTCTCGGAGACGTCGCCTCTGCCTCTTCCTCATCATCTGCATGTCCTCCGTCCCGGTCATGGTCGTCACGCTCGTTCGAAGATCCTGACGACGTCCGGGCGCGGGTCGCCCATGGTCGTCCAACCTCGGTCGCCGTGCCAGAGGAAGCCAGGTCCGCTGGGATTGACGTGATAGTGGATGCCTCTGAAAGTGAAACTAGAGAAGGAGCAAGAGGATGATGATGGGAGCGAGAGGACGAGACGAGGCCCCGCCCCGATGCCCTAGGCCGCTTGCGGTGCGAAGACGGCGAGGTGGGGGTGGCCGAGGGAGCCGAGGTCATGTATGGTGCGAAGCGAGCGCGGAGCGGAGAGGGATAAGTTTCCATTGGTAGAAGAGACAAGGTGCGCGGAGGAGCAGGGTGCGTCAGGCGCGCACGGCGGAATGAAGGGTCGACGAGAGGCACGAGAAGAGCCCATGTCCGGACGACTTATCGCACCTCCATCTACTTAACTCTCCATATATCTCCGGTGCTTCTTCTGGAATCGGTGATCGAAGGTCTGCGTCACGTGCTGTCACCCAATCGGGCAGCAATAGGGTTGGAACGGGAATCATCATCACGTGACCACTGCGGCGAGAAGCACGTGGTCGGGCCAAGCAGGAAGCTTGATCGGGCCGGACCGAGTCAGAAGAAAAGGTGTGGAACGACGAGCAGCGGTTTGATCGACTCCATCATCATCGACGACGACGACGACGACGACGGCGGCGGCGGCGACAGTGACTTGCGTAGATTGTACGTCGGAAACGCCTACAGTTACCGCTTCGAACCTTACCACCTCGCGCCGATACGGGTCATTTCTTTTCGCGTCTTGCCCAGTGGGCCCTGACGACGACGACGACGGCCATCACTCGCCTCTTCGCTCGCCACGCACGCCAGGGATAAAGAAACGGTTCATGCCCTTGTCTTTTCTCTCCCCTGCCCCTCTTCTTTGTCGTATTCCATCCAAATACCGCACTAGCGCTTCCTTCCCTCGTCTTCCCGCTCGCCACCCTCGTCCGCACCCCTTCTTCTCTTCACATCTCCGCCCCATCTACCCTGTGTTTGCCGCCTTCTCATCTACCATGACCTCCGCCAACCCCACCTCTTCCACCGCCTCCCAGTTTGGAGACTGGCCCGCCGCAAAGGTCAGGGACACCTTCCAGAACTTTTTCAAGGAGCGTGGTCACACGTTCGTCCCTTCTTCCAGCACCATCCCATACGAGGACCCCACGCTTCTCTTCGCTAATGCGGGAATGAACCAGGTGAGTACGAGCTCTTGTATCATTAGCTTGAATGGGTGGAGGACACAATTTGGCCACCGTTACTCATTCTCGTCTTGTACCGTCGCAACCCCCAGTACAAATCCATCTTTCTCGGCACTGTCGACCCTCAGTCCGACTTCGCCAAGCTGAAGCGCGCTGTTAACAGCCAAAAGTGTATCAGGGCTGGAGGCAAGCACAATGGTAAGTAGCAGCGACGATTTACCTTTGTCTCTGGGATGGATGCAGGTGATGATTTCTGTCGTCTGTAATTGACGTCTGTTTGCGCCTGTCACATCTCTGACACCTCTTGCAGACTTGGACGATGTCGGAAAGGACACATACCATCATACTTTCTTCGAAATGCTCGGCAACTGGTCTTTCGGCGATTACTTCAAGGTGAGCATGCTGTCTCTTTAAGTTTTGAGTTCAGGACTTTTCGGCAAAGCCAACCGACACAATGCGCTCAACTCGATCTCCCCTTCCCCCTCCTAATCCTTCAAATCTCAGAAAGAGGCAATCACCATGTCCTGGGAGCTCCTGACCAAAGTGTATGGCCTTCCCAAGGACCGCCTTTACGTTACCTACTTCGAAGGTAATCCCGACGCGGGCCTGCAGCCGGACCTCGAGGCGCGCGAGATTTGGAAGAGCCTCGGCCTGGATGACAGCCGGATCCTGCCGGGCAATGCCAAAGATAACTTCTGGGGTGGGTTTAAATTTTTCTTCCAGATGCACGAATACTTAGACGTCATCAATTTCTCAGCTATTCCCCTGACCCTGCTCTACCACTTTCGTGATTATGCAGAAATGGGTGCCACCGGTCCCTGCGGACCGTGTTCCGAGATCCACTACGATCGCTTGGGTGGACGAAATGCTGCGCACCTCGTCAACCAAGACGACCCTATGGTGCTGGAGATCTGGAACAATGTGTTCATTCAGTTCAACCGCGAGGAGTCTGGACAATTGCGCGACCTCCCCGCCAAGCACGTCGACACGGGTATGGGTTTTGAGAGACTTGTTTCCGTGCTCCAGGACAAGACGTCAAACTATGACACCGACGTTTTCCAGCCTCTGTTCGCTAAGATCCAGGAGCTGACCGGTGCCAGGCCCTATACGGGTAAACTCGGCGAGGAAGACGTCGACGGCCTCGACACTGCCTACCGCGTTGTCGCTGACCACGTACGGACGCTCACCTTCGCCATCAGTGACGGCGGTGTGCCCAGCAACGTTGGAAGGGGCTATGTCCTCCGGCGCATCCTCCGACGAGGCGCCCGGTACGTGCGCAAGAAGTTCGGCGTGCCCATCGGTACCTTCTTCAGCTCACTCTTGCCCACGCTTGTGGAGCAAATGGTGAGTTCTCGGTCGCCTTTTGGTCGACCCACGCTTCCGTGTCTTAATGATCTTGTCGTCTGTGGCTCGACTGGGCTGCGCGTCGCGCGAATGGTTACTGACGACCATCACATTCGCATCTTGTCTCCATTTGAATTCCAGGGCGGCTTCTTCCCGGAAATCACGAAGAAGCTGGACGACGTCAAGGAGATCCTGAACGAGGAGGAAGAGTCGTTCTCGCGCACCCTCGACAGGGGCGAGAAGCTGTTCGAAGAATACGTGGCCAAGACGCGCCAGGCGGGAAAAAAAGAGCTCGACGGCTCCGAGGTGTGGAGGCTCTACGATACGTACGGCTTCCCTGTCGACCTCACCCTCCTCATGGCTGAGGAGCTCGGTCTTGGCGTCAATGAGAAGGAATTCGAAGAGGCTCAGAAGGCTAGCAAAGAGGCTAGCAAGGCTGTCGGGAAAAAGGACGGGGCGGAAGTCGTCAAGCTGGACGTTCACGATATCGCCAAACTGGAGGCGGACACGGGCGTGCCCAAGACCGATGACGAGTTCAAGTATGGTGAGTGTGAACTTCCGCGTGCTGTGGAAATTAGTCGTCCTTAGGCGAGTGCTCACTCTGAGGGTTGTGCTCTTCCGACACGCACGAACAGGCCTCGGCAACCTCACCTGTAACGTCAAAGCCATCTACCGCACGTCCACGTTCCACTCCACCACTTCTGGTGTCGCCGCAGAGAAGCCCTTCGGCATCGTCCTCGATCGCACAAACTTCTACGCTGAAGCGGGAGGACAGCAGGCCGATACTGGTTCGATTGTCATCGATGGGAAGGCGGAGTTCCGTGTTGAGGACGTGCAGGTTTTCAACGGCTATGTGCTCCACGTGGGATATTTGAAGTATGGAGAGATCAAGGTCGGCGAGGAGGTTGTTGCGAGCTATGACGAGGTGAGTTAGAGGTCGGTGGCCCGACGTGAGCCGTACGTGGAACGCTTTTGGCTCAAGGACGATTTTCCCCTTCTTTGCGTACTTGGCCCCTTACCACAGCTCCGGAGGTGGCCGATCCGCAATAATCACACTGGCACCCACATCCTTAACTTCGCCCTCCGCGAAGTCCTTGGCGACCACATCGACCAGAAGGGTTCGCTCGTCGCGCCGAACAAGCTTCGCTTCGACTTTTCGCACAAGTCTCAAGTCACGATCCAGGAGTTGCGCAAGATCGAGGACATCTGCAACGAGTGGGTGCGCAAGAACGTTCGGGTGTACAGCAAAGAGCTTTCACTCCAGTTGGCGTACAAGATCCCCGGGCTGCGCGCCGTATTCGGAGAGGCGTACCCCGATCCGGTGCGCGTTGTCAGTATCGAACACGACGTGGATGAGATCGCAAAGGACATCGAGAATCCGAAGTGGAGGAGCATCAGCGTCGAGTTCTGTGGTGGAACGTGAGTAATGGCTTCCTTTCTTCCCTGTCTGCTGCATTTCTTAGACAGCTCACGAATTCGAACGACATCATGGTCGACTTAATGGGCAATTCCCAGTCACGTCGCCAAGACGGGCGACATCAAGGACTTTGTGATCACCGAAGAGTCTGGCATCGCCAAGGGCATTCGACGTATCGTCGCCGTCACGGGCGAGGAGGCCAACGAGGTGTCACGGCTGGCGAACGACTACGATGCCAAGCTGACGCGAATCGAGAAGCTTAAGGGCAAGGAGAAGGAGGGCGAACTCAAGGCTTTCTCGGTGGCCTTGAACCAGTTGGACATCTCCCAGGTCCGCAAAACCGAACTCAAGGATCGGTTCTCCGCAGTCAAGAAGGCGTTTGACGCCGAGGGCAAGGCCAAGGAAAAGGAAGACGTCAAGCAAGTCGTAGATGCTGTCGTGGACTACTTCAAGCAGAACCCGGACGCCACCTTCCTGGTCCGCAAGTTCGACGTCGGATCCAACGCCAAGGCGCTCAACGCGGGCGTCTCCAAGGCGCGTCAGCTCGATAAGGCTGTATACTTCTTCTCGGCGGACGTGGAGGAGGGCAAACTGCCGCACGTCAACTTTGTGCCGAAAAGGGACGTGGAGAAGGGTTTGAAGGGCAAGGAGTGGGCCGACACCGTCGTCGCGACCGTCGGTGGGAAGGTGAGCTGGCGAGGATTCTTTTCGTGTTGATTGAAAGAGAAAGAAGCTTTTCTCTTTCCCTTTTTCGTGTCCTACGTTCAACGCGGTTGGCTCGTTGACCCACCTTTGTTCCTCCTTGCATTCCACGTCGTGTTTGTAGGGCGGAGGAAAAGACGACGGAGCGCAAGGCGTGGGCACCAACCCTGACAAGGTCGACGACGCCGTGCTTGTCGCCGAGCGTTACTACATGACCAAGATGGGGTAAACGTTACCTCCTTTCCAGCAATTGTTTGTTAGGCCCCTTCGGTCAAGCAGCCGGTCCGGTCGTACTGCGCCCCGAAACGGGTTGTCTCCTTACATTTTCCGTTTTAGGAATATCCCTCATGCCTTTCAGTTCCCCATTCCTATCCTAGACGAGAGATTAAATCGGTCAGTGTTCGTCCGCCGGGTTGAGTCTGAAGTCAGCTTGGCCTCTCCCGTGTCTATCGCGTCGCATAGTTTTCCTGTTTCTTGTCCTAGTATAATAAATGGCAAGGAGACGAATGGACCGACGGATTGGTGATCCCCGTGTTCCGTCTGTCAGCGGGGGAACAACAGTGAAAAATATTCTGGCCGATCAGTGCAAGTTCGGATGGCTTGTCCTCGAATTTCAGGTCTTGTTTCTGAATGGGGTCTCCATTGGTACACCAGACGGAACTCGGCTTGCGACTGGACTGAGCGATACCGCCACATTCATTGGTTTTGGTGGTTGCTGCACTTGGAACTGAAGAGACATACTATACACGATAAGGGGACACTTTTTTCTAGGTATTGCTGGCGACGGCGGGGGAGGAGGGAGAGTGGGAACGAAATGAAAGGGATGGTCGGATATGCGTTTGGATGGATGGAGTCGGTTAGAATGAAGCCGGTTAGAGGGAAACTTCGATTGGGAACGCTGTAAGGAAGACGTTTATGGAGTCCCATGGCCGATCGAGAATGAGGACGAGCAAAGTGAATAGGGAGGGAGGTTCAGTTCATGGGGTGAATGTAATGGAGATCATAGCCCGCGGATAAGATGGACGGAAAAGGAGAAGCGCTTCGGCGCTCCTCGAGAAGGAGAACCTCCATGTCCTGTCAAATTCGGCGAGACGGGTTAAAGTCGATTGCATGGTCGCGACCGCCGGACGTCCGCCTTTTCAGCCGGCAAGGTGAGTCGAAGGCGGGCCTGCCGTTAAGATGACTTTGAAAGGGAGCGAACCAGGGAGCGACGGCCATTGACGATCACCCTTCAACATTTACCATTCGAATTCCCTACAAAGGAGGCACACGGAGATGGAATTGAGCGTGGATAGACGAGGGGATCAGCCAAAACGTTTGATGCTTGTCTGTCCATCGTAGATTAACCGAGCGCGCCACTGGACTCACCCGTTGCATTTGGAGAAAAGATAGTCCCTGCCTCCCACAGACGCGATACCGTCCTTGAGGACGCACTTCCACTTGTTCTTCACCCGCTGAACCTGCAAGGTGAGTGTATTGACAGTGATACATCATTGAGCGAATGTTGAGAGGTTCGACACCAGCTATGCGTCACCAAAGGCTCACTCACCTTGTCATACAGACATAGGACAATGTCCTCGTTCCCCACGCCCCCTCCCGCCAAATCCTCCTCATCCGAGTCGTCAAGGTCGCTCCCAATTTCATCAGAGTTGCTCACCGGCCTCAATTTCTTCTCCTTCTCCTTCTCATTGGAGCCGCTGCCCTGGTCTGGTTTGTCCTCTGCCTTGGCGTTCTCCTCCTTGACCCCTCCCTTCTCCGAAATCGCGCCATCACCTTTGCTTTCCGCTGAGGGAGATGGTGCACCTTCATCCGGCGCTCGGGACGCATCGCCAACCTATATGGGGATGATAGGTCACGCCCATAACGCACAAGCAATGAGCGACACGAAGCCTTCCCCCGGATCAAAACGGTTTACGTACCCCGTCCGAAGCACCGTTAGCTTGCTTGGTAGACCCCGGGAGAATGAGACCTCCGTCTGCCGGCTCCGTCTTCACCGTCGTGCGGGTCGAGGGGCCTGCCGTACCATTACCAAAGTCGGTCACTCGGGATGCCACCACCTTCAACTCCCAAGACTGTGTATACGCGAAACAGGAGGGAAGCGTAGACGAAAGGCCAAATCCATCGATACGCGTCAGATAAAAGTTTAAGAACTGTACGACCGTACAAGGTCCGAGACTGTTTATCGCTCCAGGGGGCCGCCACGGGTCTATAGCTAACTCACGCGCTGTAGTTCCTGAAGTACGGCCTCTTCGATGCCCATGTCCTCGAAATCTGGCCGCACACTCGCAATCACATCATCGATGATGGAGCGGTAGGCTTGGGACTACCGCGACGAGTGGAGAAGAAAAGATAAAATGAACGAGGAATCGAAATCAGCGCAAATAACACGGCGAGACTGCAACAAGGCTCTCATTCAACATCGCAAAGGCGGTGCATCCGGCGGGCTTCTGACGAGAATTCTCACCACAGCCCGGTTGCTCATGATGTTAGCGGCGCCTCAGTCAGTCGCCGTTCGTTCGTCCGTCCGTTCGTCGGGTCGGTTCGATCAGCGATGCACCTCGTCAGTACGGCAGACGACTACGGCGACGCGGAGAATAATACTACGTCCAGGAGAGACGAAGGATGGATGCACCAATAATGGTTTCACTATGTAGGACGTCCGATGGGAATGGGATTACTTCGACGCCGACCGTCCGTGGAAGGGGCGGATGGAGGTTGGTGGCAAGTGGAGGAAGAGGTTTATATAGGAGATGGTGGTCATGGGCAGAGCCACCGTGGCCCGGCCGAACCCAGTGTAGACCGCTGCGGTTATCTCCGTCAGGTGCGCTCATGTCCGCGTCAGTGTGGGGGATCATTATCGTTCAGTGCCATCTTGCAAATGGTCTGTCTCGTTTGAGCTCTCGCTACCATCAGGGCACTTCAAAATGACCTTCAATTGTGCGAGATGCCGCCAACCGTTGCTGCTGGACGACAGTATAGTGGACTTGAATCAATCGGCTTACGAACTCGTAACTGGTGAGTGCGCTTGCGCATGGCACTGGCAGTCCTTATCGTTCGCTTAGCCTGTTTGCCATTTGTCACCGTCACTGCTCTGGAGGCTCTCTCCCTGATCGCGACTCGTCCTCGTCGCGACATCTGTCCTCGAACTCTTCCACGCCCACCGAAGCAGAGAAGCTTTCGCGTTTGCACGCCCAAGGGGACGGGCCAAGCCCAGGTTCACCGTCAGCATCGTCTCCCGGCCTCAGCGCAGGAACCCAGCCGACTGCAGCGCCCCTCAGCTCTCGCTTGCGACTATCAGTCTCTTTGTTCAACCTGCTTTCCTACACAACGTCTCTCGATCACCCGTTATGCAACGAGTGTGCGGATACCGTCTCGGAAATGATGAAACGCCAGATGGAGGAAGAGAACCGGGAGAGGGAAGCGTATATCACGTTCGAGGCTGAAGTCAAAAAGGCGGAGAGTGGAAAAGATGTCAAGAAGGTGAAGGAGACATTAAAGAGGGACATTGAGAGGGTGAGTGTGTTGCCTGACGTTGGCGAGCCAGATGGAGCGATTGGCGACTAACAACTGCATCCAACCACTCACGCACTCCTTTCTGAAGCTCAAGGAAGAGGAAGCGCGGGCTATCGCAGACCTGCGACAAGCAGAACGAGAAAAGCAAGATTTGTCTCACCAGCTGGCCGAATTAGACGAGGAAGAGCGCGCGTTGGCTGAGGAGGAAGCGGAGTGAGCATTTGCCATTTTGTGTCGGGCCCTTTTCTGTCTTTTCAGTGTTCGTTGGTGATTGAAGGAGAGAGCATGCCGATTCACGCTTCTTGTTTCTCCCCATTCCCAGGTTTTGGCGCCTCCACTCTCAACACGTCCTCTCCCTGTCCTCGTACACCTCTGAACTACGCTCCCTACAGACGAGCCTGGAGCGCGACTCTCGGGAGCTCGCAAAACTCCAGCAGACTAACGTTTATAACGACGCGTTCTGCATCGGACATGACGGTGGATTTGCAACCATCAACGGTCTCAGATTGGGTCGGTTGCCGGGTGCGACGGTGAGTGGAATCTGCCTTCGTGTCGGCGGTGACGAGAGGAATCGCGGTGGCCATTCCATACTTAGCATGTTGTTCCCCTATTGTGCACCAGGTGGAATGGGCAGAGATCAACGCCGCCTGGGGCCAGACGGTATTGCTTCTTCACACGCTGGCGAAGAAGTTGAACTTTGTATTTGAGAAGTGAGGATACTTGTCACCCCGCGTGTGGACGGACTTGCTCCAGGCGTTTTTATGTTCGTTATTGATGCTTCCACTTCTGGCATGTTGGCTAACCCCATGGTCTTATCGCACAGCTTCCGATTAGTACCCATGGGCTCCTTCTCCTCGATTGAGAAGATCTCCGGAGACAAGGCCACTTACGAGCTGTAATATCCTCCGTTCTTCTGATGTTCTTTTTCCCCGCTCTTCAGTCTGTCCTGCCGGACTGACCACTCCGATTCGTCTGTCCGCCCATTAATCATCTCCAGGTACGGCTCGGGCGATCTTCACCTCGGTCGATTATTCCAGAACCGGAGGTTCGATCACGCCATGGTCGCCTTCCTGGACTGCCTCCGGCAGCTCATGACATGGGCTCAGGATCGTGATCCGGATCTCCGCCTGCCTCATGCGTGAGTTTATTAGCCTGCTGCCGTACTGTAGTCTTTTCGATATACTAATCATACTAGGCTTTATTCTCGTCGTCTGATCTTGATGAATGCAACACAGCATCAACAAAGACCGAATAGGCGAAGCCAGCATAAGGTTGCAGTTCAGCCAGGACGAGACGTGGACGAGGGCATTAAGACACGTATTGTTGACGTGAGTCTCTCCTTTCACCCACCTTCCTTCCAATAAGCAGTGCTCGTCGGGGCCATTCGAAGAACGCCGGATAGTTGACCCTTGATCGTGATCTGCTTGGACTTCAGGCTGAAAGTGCTACTAAGCTGGGCAGTGAACTTGGACGACGAAAGTTGATCAAGTGGTCAGTCGCACTAGAAATGTTTTAGCCAACTGCAGTATTCTCTCGATTTTGCACCTTGTACCACTCGTGCGCTGCACGACACTCGTAGATCGATTTGATCGATACCATACATTGTACCTGTACTTCTAACTTCAGAATGGGCGAAGGCGGTCTCGCGCCTTCAAAGAAGCATATATTCGACATGCGCGGCTACTGGTACATACACGTAAACATCAAGAAGAGCATCGCGGCTGCTATTCCATACTGCTCAACAGCTCCTCCCAATTCGGCGCCGTGTCGTCAGCTATTCCGTTCTCCACGAGCGGGGACGACACGCTGGGAAGCTTGTCGCAGATCTTCTTGTTTAAAACCCGAACGAGCGTTCGAGCCACAGCGGGAGAGCAGAGGAGGCCGTCGCCGAGGTCGACAACGGGCGGCAGCGACTTGGCCGGAGACGGTGCTTTAGAAGGGTTGGGGCAAGGAGAGCTGACTCGGGAGGATGTATAGTCCTCGCGAACAGAAACGTAAGCCTCCGAGACGAGGCGGCAAAAATCGGGTATCGGTGACAGGTGCGATGTGAGATGCGAAGGATGCGAATGAAGATCTGGTGCGACGATTGAGGCGAGGAGAGAAGATTGGGGTGAAGAAGATGACGGAGGAGGCCCGGCACCGCTAGGACGATTCGAGTCATCTCCTCGCTTTTTAGAGGTGGAACGAGTGCCGTCGAGGAAGAAGAATCTCCCTCCAACAAGACGCATGTCGAGCGCATATCTGCACGAACAACATTATCAATGAAAAGAGACTATCTTCAGACTCCATGGGGCGACTTTTATGACATCAGAATACGACTTACCTATCACGATAGAGGAGTCGAAACTCGGCGGTGCTCGACAACTTCAGCTCGGGAGTGTCCGCCTCAAACAGAGAGTCCTCATCGGCTATCGAGGATGCTTCTTCCAAGACCGGTAAGGTATCACGGAGATTCTGTAAAGTAGAATAAGAGAGTCTTTAGAACTACTTTAACTAGATGATTTTGGTGCAAGTTGACCAACCTCAATGAAGCCCCGCCAGAAATCAGAAGAAGTGTCGTCGCCAGTATTCAAGGCAAACAAATACGCTTCTCGCAGTTTGGTGTGGGGATTCTTAAGGGGCCGTCCGCCTTTGACGCCCGGCGAGGCCGCCTCGTCTTCAACGCGTCGAGACGAAAACGTCAGATTGTAAACACCATCGGAGGCTTCGGCGCCGGGGTGCCAGCTGACGTGGGCAATTGCATTCTGGACATCGCGAGAGGGTTTGGACATCAGCAACAGGCTCGACATCTGGTGCACCAGACGTCATTCTCACCTCTCCATAGCGAAAAGCAACAGTCGACAAGTCGAAAGAGTCCAACTGGACGACTCCGTCGGAGGAGGTGCTCATTCGAGCCACTAAAGGTGGGCCGTAGGAAAGGTCAGTCAGGGAGAGCTCGACTTGCCTTGACGAGTTGTCTCAAGATCAGCATACCTTCTCGAGCAAGCACAACGACCTTCGCTATCCTGCTCCACTCAAACAGGAAATCGCCGATGCAATTCTCGACCGTGTCCGACGTGAAGGTGATCAAAGACCGCGTCGGATCGTACGAAATACGAGAGAAAGCCGCCGATTGAGATGCGAACATGGACGCTTGCACCCGTAATTTAGCGATGATGGTGGCCTGAGGGGTTTAAATGATGCTCAATATGATGACGTTCTTAAAAGCAAACGGAGTGTTTCATTTCTGCCGACGACGCTCACACCGCATCGTTTCCCAGTCCGCCAATCAGTAATCTTGATGAGGATATTGTTCATGACGAAGTCGTCACTGCCGCCTAAAAGGTCCTTTGCCTGCACACAGATTGGGGGAATGCTCCCAACGAGGCCAAGTTGACTTGGCGATTGGTCGGCCGTGACAGAGAATTGTGCTGCGGGCGACGAGAAGTCCGGAAAGCAGTAGGGTAGACCTCTGGCTTTCAATTGCTGCTCCACCTTGAGGACTGCCACGCGACCTCTGGAACGTTAGAAGAAAATGAGATGAGGTGAGTATAGCGTATCACCTTATAATGAGTTTTCGTTCGACAAGGACTTACAGGCAGTATGCATGAAGCTGCTCTAGCTCCTCTGACTTCAGCTCAAAGCTCGGGACGGCGGCTGAGTAAGGACCCGCAAACTGTTTTCGCTTTCTCTTCCTCCCTGTGGCCCCAAGACGGATCCGCTCTTTATTGACCCAAGACAATTGATCAATAACGAGCGCGCCAGCTCCCTCGCCTATTAAAGTCTGCACCAATACCAGGGCGAAGCGGAAGCCCAGCTCGGTGAGGGCGACGACAATGTAAAAGTCCGGGAACGCATCCAAGCGGATGAAGAGACCGCCTTGGAAGGATTGCCCGAACTTTGCATATTCCCTTGGTCGAAGGCGAGGTAAGCCGCGCTGAACGGGTAGGCCGAGATATCTAGCTTGCTGTTCGACCTCGGAAACGATGATCTAGAAAGAAAACGGCCGTGGAACTTCGCCAAGCCATTCCAGCCGTGCCAGGTCGTCCAGAACATAATGGACTCACCTCCCATCGAAGACGGGCTAATATTTGCGCCAGTTTCGTAGGACGCTCGTTCACTTCCTCGGTCGCCTTCTGCAAAGCGACATCCGAAGACCCGAGCCTGCAGTGCCAGGTGGACGATGCGTCATCCGCATCCTCGGCAGGAAGCTCCCGCAGGGCGAGTCTTCCTGTGCGCAAGTTGACGCTGACGGATACGCCTTCCGTGCCGTGGAGAAAGACATGCAGAGCCAGTAGACTGTGTTGTGCACTCCAGAGGGCTGACCCTGTGGGAAAGGGTAAGGCTGAGATCAGCCGACGTGAGAAACCTATAATTGGAAAC
Organism: Peribolospora baueri; assembly: GCA_029717555.1. NCBI lineage: Eukaryota > Fungi > Basidiomycota > Peribolosporomycetes > Peribolosporales > Peribolosporaceae > Peribolospora > Peribolospora baueri. The sequence goes on along the minus strand of JAMDHS010000005.1, from coordinate 20,526 downwards.
CATAACGCACCGGTATTCTTCTGAAGCGATACCATGTCCCTCTTGAAGAACGGAGAAGACAGCAGCATCGACTCGAGAGACCGCAAGAAAGCGTTCGCATGCCTGCGAACCACCTTTAGCAGCAACTTCTCTACGTTCAAATCATGCGGATCCTATCCGTGTTCCAGTCGTCGACAAAATCATCAGCGGGTGAAAGTCGGGTGAGATGACAAGAAAATCACTCAGCTGTGGTCACGCGACTCACAATGAAGAGATCAGTCCGACCCAATTCGCCCTTAACGACCCCAGTCATGTCCCACCGTGCCGACAAGTGCGAATTGACCACTCCGTCGACCGCCTCCTTCTTTTCCTCCATGGAGATGGTGACGGTCCCGCTGGGCGGTGAAGGATCTTCTTGTTTCTGTTGCTGAAACCGGAGGTTCTCTGGGACATCCGGCGTTCGTGGTCGACTAGAGGGGAAAAAGTCGGGCGGCTGCCGACGTGAATCATCTGTCGCATTGTGAGCAGAGTACTTGCGTCACTCACACCCAATATCGGATTGTCAGCGATCGTCGGTCACGGGCGTGTTCGGCTCGAAGACTGTTGCCCCAACTGAATACGGCCAAATGCGATGCCTGGTACGCCAAAATTTCAAGCTGGTAGAAGAGTGCGCAATCCTCTAGTGATGCGAACAAAAAAGATGAAAATCAGAATTTGACGCTTCCAAGAAGGTCGCTCGACTGCGAGACAAAAAGCTCAACTTACGGAGGAAGTTGAAAACCCGCACGAACGGCGCGTCCTTCTCTTTCTTCGGAAGAGGCTTTTCACTTCCTCCTTCAATGCTCTTTTTTAGTTCATTCCCTCCCAGCCCCAGGTCTGCTTGTGCGGAATATTTTGGAGGCAACCTCGGAGTAAGCTCCCTGTTCCCACACTGATTGATCTCCTCGTTCCACTGCACCGGCGGCTTCCTTGGGAATTCCTCCTTTCCGTGCCCCCCGACGCCGATATCAAAAGCGAAGCTGAGCAACCACCACTGCTCTTTCTCCTCCAAGCCGCTTGTCCCAAAGCTTGCCTCAAAAAGTCCCGGCACATGGAAATACGCTCGACCGTCTGCAACACGGTAGTTGCGCATCGCCGGCGGCAGGATTTCACGAGACGCTAAGCGGAGATGTACGACGTCGTCTAGTTCGGCGAGTGTTGAGAGCACTGCCTCGTCGCTTGGAGGCGGCAGGCGGCGATAAAATTTCTATGATACCCGGTTCATTGACATAGGAGTCGTTGACAATGAGCCATCAATCAGAACCGCTTGAGGTTCAGTCCCGCGCACTCACCTCGATTGACGTTGGTAGCCGCTGATACGATCCAGAGGTGAGCACATCCACGGCCGTGGGGATGTCAAAGTTGCGCATTCTATCAGAGTGTAGAGAGACCTCAGGTGTTTTAGAGTGAGTTGGACAACGAACAATGGGAACGACTGTGTGCTCACCGAGTCTTCGGCAAGAACGCGGCCACCTCCTTCATCCGATCAACAGCATCGTCTACACTGGCAACCTGTTTGCGAAGAAAGCTGATGATGTTGGCGCACTTCTGTATACCAGCAGCGTTGGATGACCATCGGACTATGACGAGCAATCGGATGAGGTGCCGGCGAGTAGTCAGGGCCCATTCCACGATCTTGCGCTTTCGGTCCGTCGGGTGTAGGGAAGGCAGACTGAAGCAGAGAGGGACCGTATCAAAATAATACAAATGTCCCAAGAGGTAATTGAGTGACCCGCCCGATTGCTACAGGACGGCCATCAACTCACGTCTCAGCTAAGTTCGTCAGGTCCTCATATGCTTGGCCAGCCATTCTCTCCACGACGTGGGCGAGCGACACCATCTCGCCATCCGCTACGGGCAGCTCCCTTTCCAGCACCTCCATTGTCACGTCGTGGACAGCGGAAAGAGGCGTGAAAGAGGGGCCGCCGGTGTCGCTGATGAAAAACCTCGAGTATGATGGATGGGGGGTTGGGGTGTGGTGTGTGCTGCAGCCTCCAAGAGTTGAGGACGATCGAAGGAGATGCAATCCGACTGAACTTGCCGCAGCATCACGCTCGGGTTCAACACCGCCGATTGGAACTCGGAAGGAGTACCTTTTCCTACGCTGGTCTTGGCCGACGACGACGACGACGCCCCAGAGGAAGGGTTGCAGACGAGATGAACTATTTCAAAGTCCTCGGCTCGGCTGCGTCCAGCGTCCTTTCCAAAGGCGCTGGAGTTGGCAACCTTCCCTACTCGGTCGGTGACAAAAATATTTGGTTTGAGGGGAGGACAATATGGAGTTTGCACGAAGGCACCAAGAGGGTGAGTGGAGCAACGCTTGCTCATTGCAAATGATTGAGTGGAATAGCTGTTCGACGTTGCTGACAAATTTTTTCCCCTCCGGCATCCTGAACTTTGACAGGACGATGGCACACCGGTGTCGGTGTTCGTCTTTGACGCTTCCCAGCCGGCGCACAGCCCTCGCCGTTCTCTACTCCCTTTAGCCCGTAATGCGTCACGGAAACTGCGAACTACGCGACATCCGGACGTCCTCCGCGTGCTGGATAGCACAGAGACCGATTCGTGCGTGTACATTGTGACCGAGAAGGTCACCCCGTTGGGGAAACACTTAGACGCCGACCAGTCCAACAGGTCGCCAGACTATTTGGTCTGGGGTCTGTATAGCGTGACAGTGGGTATGGGAACGACTGATTTATTTGGCATGCAAGTGGGCTTTAGACGGAGAAGGCACGATATTGATACTTTCTCGACTACGATCCTTTTTACAGACGGCGTTAAAGTTCCTCAATGCTGATTGCGCCTCCACCCATGGAAATATCCGCACGGACTCCATCTTCGTCTCTGCCACCGGCGAATGGCGATTAGGTGGCTTCGATGTGCTGAGCAATCAAAAGGACGAGAGCGCTATCTTGTTTGTACGTGGGAAGATGGTCGCATTACTTGTCTAGGGCCCCGAGTCCTCAATGTCTGAGCGGACTGTACTTGTCTTCTCGCAGAATTACGGAGGTCTCGTCCCGGATGCGAGTCAATATGCTGCCCCAGAAGTCAGCAATGGAGGTTGGGCGACGCTCCGAGAGTGAGTTGGTTCGTTCTTGATGTTGGCATGGATCGTCATCTTCGCCTTTCACATCTCGTACTTATACCTTCTCATTATTGAATCTTTCCAGCTACGATCCACACGTTCTCGACTCCTATTCCTTCGCCCTTCTCATTTGCGAACTCTTCAATGGACAGCAAGCCCCAGTCAGGTCGGCGAGCATACCCGCCCGCGGGTCTGTACCTTTACCGATCTTCAACCATATCCGTCGCATGCTGAACGCCAACCCCAAGAGTCGGATGTCGAGCGGGCAGTTGCTCGAAGCGGGAAACGCGGAGACCGGTTTCTTCAAGCAGAACAAACTGGTCAAGGTTTCTGAGGGTCTGGGTAACTTTGTGCTGGCTAGTGAAGGCGAGCGAGCAGCCGTGCTCAGGTGAGATGGAGCTGTGTAAACAGTGTAGACATGGATGCGCAACGCTCGATCTGACACTGCCTTTGCACGCTTCTGGCAGAATCCTTGAATCCTCGTCCGACTCGTTCCCATCGGAGTTTCTCTCTCATAAGGTCCTGCCTCTTCTCGTCAAAGCATTTGAGCTTCCCTCCACCGCTGCCTCCGGCCCCGCGTCCCCTCCAAACGTGCAGCTCCTTCCGCTTATCTTGAATCTCGGTGCCAAGCTTCCTGATAAGGGCTACGCCGCTACTGTAGGCGAGTCGATCGTCAAAGCCTACACAAGCACGGACAGGGCTGTTCGTATGGTACTGTTGGAGAATTTGGACAAGTACGCAGATAGGTTGGATAACAAAGTACTTGTGGAGAAAATCTGGCCCAACTTGGTAGGTAATTGGACCGTTTACAGTAGGACGGTTTTCCAGTCTAAATTTAACGTTATTATCAAACTTTTGTGGCAGATTACGGGCTTCAACGATTCGGTTGCCATCATTCGAGAGGCCACCGTCAAATCGATTCTGCTCATAGCTCCGAAGGTAAAAGCTGCACATGCTCGCTCACTCCGCATTTATAGTTTAGGATGCTGATGAGATGTGACTGTTCTATGAATCGCCGATAGCTCTCTGATCGTATTCTCAACAACGACCTTCTCCGCCACCTTGCCAAAATGCAAACAGATGTGGAAGCGGGTATCCGAACCAACACCACCATTCTGTTAGGCCGACTCTCCAAGCATCTCACCCTTAACACCCGACGAAAAGTCCTCGTTCCGGCTTTTGGGCGCAGCCTTCGAGATCCGTTTGTCCATGCCAGGGTCGCGGGCCTGATGGCATTTATGGCAACCGTGGAGAGCTTTGATAAGGAGGACTTGGCTGTCAGGATTGTGCCGCAGGTGGCACCCTGTTTGGTCGATCCGGAGAAGTGAGTTTCCCAATGCTGGCCAGGTGATTTTTCCCGTACCATGCTAGACCTAGCCCGTGCCCTCTGTGCGCTGGCAGGATTGTACGAGATCAAGCGGTCAAAGCCGTCGATATCTTCCTCAAGAAGATCGCAGAGTTCGTTGTCTCGATGGTGAGCCACTGACGTTAATGTTCCTTGGTTACGGGGACCTAGACTGATCAACGCATTTCGCTCACTGTGTCCTGCTTTAGCCCGATACTATGCTACCTCCAGAAGGCAGTGAGCAAGCGAAGGAAGTCGGTCAGCCCAGCCTTGTTTCATCCGCTGGTGGAGCGGCTTCAGCGCTGGCAGGGTGGGCGGTGTCATCGGCGATGACTTCACTTAGCAAGAAGGTGAGGCTATAGTACAATGAAGCTCACCGAGCGAGAGTGAAATTGCTGATATTAATCGAACCCTATCATTTAGATGGCGGCGACGGAGCTCCAGAACTCGTCGATGGACGCCAAATCGAATACGGGCCCGACTCCGGTTGTACTAACGCCAAGAGAGACTCCACGGCCTTTGACACCCGGTTCAATGTCGGGGACTGCATCGCCGTCTCTTCAGACAGCCTTCGGCGCAGGCGCCAACGGCAGCGGTTCGTTGACCGTCTCCTCGAGTGGACCGGCTTCTACGTCTTCGTGGGCTTCGGGAGATTTGATGGATGTTAACGACGATGCCGATGACTGGAGCGCATTTGAGTCGCCGGTACCAGCAGCACCGAGCTTCCCTTTGCCCGCCAAGGGTCTGCGCAGGGGCGTGCCTGGGCCGAGGCCCGGTGCTCAGCCGAGGGTCACAAGCTCCGCGATCCGAAAGGGCGGCTCTTTGAAGCTTGGCAAGAAGGACGCCGCGACTGCTGCCAGGAGCGCTGCTCTGGCCGTCATGGACGAGGAGTTTGGAGGGGGCAACGAGTGGGATATGGAAGACACAAGCGCCATGTGGGGCGCTGCGTCGAGTAGTAGGCCTTCCAACGTTAAATCTCCACAGCCGATCAAAGGCAGGTCGTCGCCCGCATCCTCGAAATCGCCGTCGGTGGCCTCTCCACCCGCGTCGAACATGGCAAGTCCTTTACCTCCAGACAGCAGCAACGCATGGGACTCTGGATTCGACGAGGACGACAAGCCGAGCAGCCGGACGACCTCTCCTGGCGCGGGAGGGGCAGGTTCGGATAAGGCCGCCGCCGGCGGGGTGATGACGAAGGAAGAGAAGGCGGCAGAAATGGCGAGGCGAAGGGAGGAGCGCAGGCTACGGTTGGAGAAGCTTAAGGAGGAGAAGGCGGCCCGACTTGGAGCGAAGAAACTTTGATGGCGGCCAGGTGAACCGGACGCATGTTCACTCGGGCCTCGCCACCGTCCCGTCAACGGTCGATATCCAGCTTTTTTTTTTTTCCCTTGCTGCAGTCGGAGATACCGATTCGCGTCAGATGATGGTTGACTTCGTTCGCCTATACCCTTTTCCTTCTTCAACGCCCCCCTTTTCCCCAATGTTTCTATCCTTGGATCAGTCGAGAGCAGTCATTTTGCACTATTCAGCAGTGTGGTTTTAGTTGCAACGACGAGAATGGAGACAGCGGGGTCGGAGTACAAAACGGTGACAAGGGGAAAAGCATCATAAACGGACGGGTACTGTACAAGTGTACGTTCAGGAGCGTCAGCGGCGTGGCCTATGGAAAGTCAATGTGTGGACAGCGGGACGAACAAATTCAGGGAAGGGTCGAGTCAGTCAAACCGAAAAAGCCACCGAGCAGTCGTGATCATAGGATGATGAATCCTACGATACGCGCCTGCGCCTGACTTCTTCTTCTTGACATGGATGGAGCACGATCTTGACTGGGTTCGACGGATTGGAGTGCTGGTGGCCTTTGTGCCAGTCGTAAGATACCTGTGTAAGGAATGGATCAATATGATGGCGCGAAGGAGTTAATCCTCGTTGAAACCACAGTTGTCAGAATCTCAGATCCATCGGTGAAATTACTCACGCCCATGGCAAAGACAGTTGCGTTCTTGTTGAAGGCGGTGGCAGTAATGGGAGCCCCTTGATCCTCGAAAGCTGAACAGTCAAACGTAGTAGTAGACTGAATATCCGCGCAATCCGTCTCTGACAAGGTCTATAGCCTCCGTCACTCACTTTTAAGCCTGCTTCGGCTATCCTTATCCCAAATGTTCGCTTTCCCATCGCTGCCACAAGTGGAGAAAGTGCCGTGAGCAGTGTTGAAGCTGATGTCGTTGACGCTGTATACCAGCGCGCCCTGCTTTTCGCGCGGCACGCCGATCGTGTTTATGCGGCCCTGCTGCTCCGAACGATGACACTTAAAAGAGAAGTTATTTCTGTGAAGAGAGAGCGAAGAGAACATCAGCGGCGAATTGTTTCGCGAGACAGATGAGGGTCCTTACGAGGTTTCCTTGTCGTCAATATACCTGTAAAAACACAATTCATCAGCTCGTACACACGCCCAAGCCATCCTGACCCAGCGGTCGTCCCACTCATTCCACTCACTGGATCGCAACGCGGCCTTCGATACTGCCTATGGCATAGCCCTTGGCGTCCGGGAAGCAGGAAACCACTCGGGTCTGCCATCGTAGTGGCGATTGTAGGGACTGATACAATGGGATGGGACAAAAATGGATGATACTGAGACGAGAACGACCCGAAAGCTGTTGTCCACTTTCTTACCTTGAACACAGCCGTCGGGTTGCTCAAGTTAATGATCTGCAGATGTCGATCAGCAGTGCCCACGACCTATGGGACGGCGATGGAGGATCAAGGAGTTAGTCGCGAATATCCAAAGCTGGTAAGAAATGAATACGCACCATTAAGTCACGCGCCACGTCCATCGTGTAGACTCGTTCCGCGACCTGGACGGTCCCAACCGGGTTCGGCGTGCGCAGGTCCCAATACTGGATGGAGTGAAGGGACCATATGATCAAAGGGTTAGCAAGGCTTGAGTGCATCAACCTAGTCATGAACAGGTGGGCCGGCAAAGCAAACACCAATCCACATACCTTTACAGTCTTATCCCAGCTCCCAGTGGCGAGGATACCAGAGCCTGCCTGAGGCATGTCGATCCACCTTACACTCTTGATCGGAGCGTCATGAGCAGCGACCTGGCTCGACTGCCCCGTTGCAACGTCGAACATCCTCCCCGCCTTGTCCGCGCCGCCCGAGAGTATCTTTGTTCCATCCTATGAAAAGAAAGTGCAGAGCAGTACAATACATATAGTGAGCTTCGCGTCGGGCGTCCTTTGCAGTGCCTCGGGTCACTCACCGAGCTCCACGTCACGTCCAGAGCGGGCGCTTCATGACCATACATAGCCTTGGGGTTCGACTGTCCATTTGGTGCCACCTCGTAGATGCGAATCTGGAGTCGATCGTAGAGACAGTGAGACGACACGAGGGGTCAGACCAGCTCCCCATCCCGCTTCGGACACGGTGCCATCTCGGACGACATACATTGTTATCCCAGCTCGCCGCTGCCAGAAAGTCTGCCTGCGGGGAAAACGACAGCGAAGAGATGCTGTCGGGAGGAGGAGAGACGACCTCCATGTCGTTCGGTTTCGGGGCGTTCATGGTGTCGGTGGACGAGGGCGAGATACACGAACAAGGTTTGACGCGAACAAAAGGTTGATGATGGCCTCCGTGATGGTGTAACCCTACTCCGCTCCCAGTACCGCCCAGGTCGCGCTCACCGATCAGAAGAACGCCGGCGTTCGCGTCGCGTCGTATTATACTACAGGAGGACATGGAACCGTCGGAAGGTGGCCGTCAGCATCTGCCTAGCTTTGACTTCCACCTTCATACATCTTGCGCTTCCTATACCTTCCATCTTTCATAAGCCACGAGTCTACTGCGCGCTCCTACACGGGAATTCCCTTATCATCACCTTGCAAGGTTCCATTTGAGAACACCTCCGTCCTGCGCTATGCATCGCCTCCAAATCACTGGAGGGAAGGAGGGAGGTCCAGTTGAAGTCATTGAGGCCTCGCCGGCCATGTATGATCTCTTGGTGCGCTGGGGCGAGTATCCAGGGTGGAAGGGAGCGTGCGATGGCAACATGCTTCCAGTGATAATCTATATCTACGTTTGTATACAAGCTCCGGGTCCTTACACCAAACCTGCGGGCGGACCTCCCAAACCTATAGCGGGGTAGGGCTACCGATTCACCGTTGCTCACGTGTTTCCAGCTTCTTCCACAATCCTGCAGGCCGTCTTAGTATGTCACAAGACATACGTGCGTATAACACGGTGTAGAACATTCATATTCATACTGGTGTGATTGCTGTGACGCTCGCGCGGGAGGAAGTTATCTGATCAGCGTCGGCAGAAGCAAAGGAAATAAAACTAAACAAAAACAAAGGGCACCAAGAGAGCGTCGGGGCAAAGTGGGGTGAGGAGCGTAAGCAAATATGAAGCAGAGAAGGCACGCGAGGTCCGGCTGGCGAGGCGAGTGGATGGTGTCCGCGTTGGAACTGGAGTGGCAGCAAGAAGATCTCAGATCGGTTACGCGCTCGCGTTGCCCGCGCCGCAGCCGATCAGCCGGCGTTCATCCGCCAATCGTCCACAGCTCGTCCGTCGTCCATCCTACTACGCATCTCGAAACGCCCCGGTCGTGCAGGTTTGCCTATCCATCATGACAACAGTCTCCCCAACAACGCCCTCGACATCCAAGGACCTTACCTTGAACGGAGACCAGCAGGGTGCGACCGCTGCCAAAGCCACCTCCGCGGCTCCATCTTCCCCCGCCCCCGCGCCCTCATCCGCCAATGCGAGCTCCTTCATTCCACCGGTCAAGCGCGTCGTCTCTCAAGCACACCTCGAACGCTTCCAGAAATCTCAGGCGTATTTTGCTGTCATGGGTTTCATTGAGGCTCTGAACCAGCAGGTTGTTGGAAAGAAGCTCACCGACGAGGTTGAAGAAGGGGAGGTGAGTGTACATAGCTCCATTGGTCCCTTCCTTCTTTCTTTGAGCAGCCGTAGCCTGATCACCTTCTATTGCTTCTTCCTCGCTTCACGCAATTCTAAAAGGCCGTCAAAGCTGTCCTGAAGGTTCTGGACGAGGTGGAAGACATTGCAAAGGCTACGCCGCCAGTGGAGAATGTCGCAAGCCGGTTCGGCAACCCCGCTTTCAGGACGTTTTACGAGAAGATGAAGGAGGTGAGTTTGGGTGTCAGGTCTGCTATTGGCTGCCTTCTTGTTATTCCTTGAGGTGCCTTTTGAATTTTTAAAAGCCTCCTGACCAGCGAGGGATCATTCGTTGATTTCGCTTGTTTGCCTTTGATGACGGTCAGCAAACGTCGTCTCTCCACTCTCGCATCCCTAACCTGACTCCTGCGGCAATACCGGAGCTGGAGACATACTTTTCCGAGTCGTGGGGAAACGCCACTCGGATAGACTACGGAAGCGGAATGGAGCTCAACTTCCTTTGCTGGCTGTGAGCTTCTGCCTGTCTGACTTCGGTGTGGCTGTTGTCTGAATCGGGTTGGGTTCTTGAGTCAACGTGCTGATCCGTTGAGCTACTTTGTTCTCTTTCTTTGATAGGTTTTGCTTGCAGAAACTGGGAATTTTCAGGTCTGTTGACTACCCCGCCCTGGTTCTTCGTGTTTTCTGGCGGTAAGCACGCGTTGCTGTGCCTTGCAGTTCGAAAGCGACCCCTGAGAAGCTCATACTCGAACTGCTTTTCTGTCTTTCCTTCGGAAAGATACGTTCAAGTCATGCGCGTACTTCAGTCCACTTATTGGCTTGAGCCAGCAGGCTCTCACGGCGTTTGGGGGTTGGACGATTATCACTTCTTGCCGTTTTTGTTTGGCGCTGCGCAGCTGAAAAGTGAGTGAGGTCGAACCTGTGCCCGAGCCTTTTCCAGACCTGACTCAGTCTGTCCTACTTGGCTGCTCCTCGACCAGGCCACAAGTACCTACGACCAAAATCAATTCACGATAGCGAGATTGTGGACGAGTTTTCGAAGGACTACATGTACCTCGCCTGCATCAAGTTCATCAATTCGGTGAGTCGTGAGAAGCTGGTATTTGATAGTATTCCGCGCTGAAAGAATCACTCAACCTCCGCTGCGTTCTCTTTCGATAGATTAAGACGGCGTCATTGCGGTGGCATTCTCCCATGCTGGACGATATCTCGGGGGTGAGCACCGTTCCTGACGCAACGAGTTCTCAGAGCCTCCGGTCCCGTTCCTTATCGTCGGGCCAATCCCTCTCTTTCGCGCAAAATCGACTGAAGGTCAAGACGTGGGCTAAAGTGAACGAAGGAATGATCAAAATGTACCGCGCAGAGGTGCTCGATAAGCTTCCCATCGCCCAACACTTCTTCTTCGGCTCTCTCCTTCCCTTTCCCGACGCCTCTTCTCCAGAGGAAGAAGCCGCTGACCGAGCGGCGCTGGCGGGCTCGATCGAGGACGCCCACGGCCACGTCCACGCTCCTGGGGCGCCCGCGTACGTACATGGCACGGGTGAGGGACAGGCGGCAGGGTGGGGAGATTGCTGTGGCATTCCCATCCCGAGCGCTTTCGCTGCCGCAGAGGCGGAGAAGGAGAAGGAGAAACTTGGCTCCAAGGTGGCCGGAGTGCCCGGCGCCGGGGTGAGCGGGGCGATCAGAAGGATACCATTCGATTGACGAGACAGACGGAGAATTTCGTGCCCATCCTTTATCACCGCACGGTATGATAGCATCGCAGTATCACGCGTCACTGACGTTCTCGTTCGCCCCCATGTAAATGATGTTGTCCTTAATTTTCACGCCGACGAAGGATCCGACACGGAGAGAGAGAATGGGGGCAGCGCCGCTTCAGGTGGTCGGAAGAGGAGCTTGTGCGCCTGTTTGAGACGCCCTCATCGCAGCTTGGTCGATCGTCTACATTTTACGAGGCGTCCAAGGGCGACACAATTCAGTGAGCCGACCGTTTGCCGTCCAATTCGACGGGCTCGCTTACCTTGGGCATGATGAGGGTAGTGACGGAGGCGATCGCGAAGCTGTGAAGGACGGGAGGGACACACGCAAATCGATCAGGAGAGGAACCGCAAATGGGCATAGTGGTCGTCACGAATTCGTCATAGTCTTCGCATGCACGCACATAAGCGAGCTCCACGGGGAGTTCGTGCTGTCAGAAGCGCGAATGGGTCTGCTGTTGATCACGTTTGCGATGGCGACGATGAGTGCGAGGAAGGCGACGGGTCTGCAAGATAGCGGCGGATGGGGAAGCAAGATGAGGAGGGGGAGGTAAGTGATTAAGATGGTAATCATTCGATATCGAACGTTCCTCGTCGGCACGACCGGCTTGGACACACAGATTTGCGAAAGATAGCACAGCCTCCTCCACCTTCAACCGGGGTCAGAAAAGCCGTTTGACTTTGCGCTCATATAAGCGCTGACTCGTAGCGGCCATCGCCTCCCGGAACCACGCCCTTATTCCCTCCCCCTCCTTATCCACCCTGTGTCCAAAGTCATTCTATCAGCGACAACTCACGTTCGCCTCGTGATCATAGCAGCTCCGCTGATGACCATCGTGCTAGAGAGCGCGAGGGAGTAGTAGTCCAGGTCGGCCTCCTCCTTCCACTGCTTGGGCATCGAGAAGAGGACGACCTCCTGAGGCCTGCGCGGGTCGGTCGGGTCGATACGCGGCACTGGTTGGTTGGACATGACTGGCGATGAAGGGGAGGTCTTAGCGAGGGCGGAGTGGGCTGCGTTTTGTGAGGGAGAAGCACGGGCCGCCGCAGCAAAACGTGGAGACCGACCGACGGCTGAAGTTGTTCGCGGTCGGTCCACGCACAGGCTTCCGATGACGACCAAGACGGAGGCAGCCTACGTTCCACTCCGAGTTCCCTCCGGAGATTGACCATGGCCGGGACAGGCTCCTTCTCGACGCCGTACAAGGCCGCTAAGGAGGCTTTTGTCTCGGACGGAATGGGCACCTCTGTGTGGGACATCAACAAGGTCAGCCTGACCGCGCTGGTGAGTACGTCTCGCCGCCCAAGCTTTTAGTCATGGGCGCCAGGTGACGCCAGGTGACGGACTCTCATCAAGTCATCGCATTTTTTGCTGCTTATACGTATTCCGCAGACCACGTATGCCCTCTGGTCAGTATACCATGTCCGCCAAGTGGCCATCCGCCGGACCGAGCGAAGAGGGAGGAGATCGGCATCCTGCAGCGCGGCTCCTCCCTTCTCTGACCTGGCCGTTCAATTCGGCACCCTGGTCATACCCCTTCTTCTTGCCAACACCATTTTGGCTTCTCATCCTCTCTTGCTTAATGCCTTTGTGCTTCTTCTAATTGGCCTCGTTATTGTGCGATGGCCGGTACCTTCACCTCCGAAGACGCATCAGCAGAGAAAAGGGCACAGGAGACACTTGTCCAAGGACGAATCGGACGACGAGATCCGGGTCAGCGTGGATAGCCTCCATCGTGACGACGGCGATGGGGGAATGGTGTCTAGCTCCTCCTCCGGCTCGCTGCGTTCCGGTGGTAACGGCGCTCCTGCGCTCGTCGAGCCTGAAGGGCACGGTGGCATTACGCCAACGATGTCCTCTCCACGACGTAGCCGGTCCCCCTCCGTCTTCATCTTCAGAGAAGGAGAGCCCAACGCAGACCCTCCCAAAGACAACGCGTACTCGGGAGGAACTGGAGCGGCGAATGCAACTCGCGTCCGAGTCGTGCCGGCGCGGTTCCCGGCCCAGCCGTTCCTCACCGTGTACAGAGCACACATGATGCTCATGACCGTCATATGCATTCTCGCCGTCGACTTTACCGTTTTTCCTAGGAGCTTCGCCAAGTGCGAGACTTGGGGAACGTCGTTGGTGAGATGGGGGGTTTCATGCGGTCCCCCGCTTCGCTCCGGTTTCGTCGGCCCGAGTGTACTGACGCGCTGGTTTTGCTCGTCGTCGCATTCGCCTCCGGTCCTTGCCCTCCAATAGATGGATCTCGGCGTGGGCTCCTTTGTCTTTTCTCTCGGCATCGTTTCGGCTCTCCCCTTTTTGCGATACCCGCGCCATCTCCGACCGTCGATAGCTGTTCAGCTGCGTGAGGACGTCCAACGGAGTCTGTCTCTTTTCGCATTGGGGGCCGTTCGGGTTCTTATGGTGAAGGGGACGGAGTATCCCGTGAGCGTCCGCCGAGGGAGGGTCTATGTCGGCGGCCTTGTTCACGCTGACTGAAGGTGTTTCACTGTTCACAGGAGCACGTCACGGAGTATGGCGTACATTGGAATTTCTTTTTCACTCTCGGACTGCTACCCATATTTGCGACCCTGCTCAGGCCGACATCTCAGTACATGCGCTTTTCGACACTCGGACTAATCATGGGCGTCAGTGAGTCGAGGCCGCTGGTTCGTGGGGTTCGACGGCGACGGAAAACAGGAGACCAATCCGCTATCTTCTACCTGTTCTCTGTCAGTGCACCAATCGCTACTCTCGTTGATGCCTTTGCAAGACTGGGTCCTGGATACCACACGGGAGGGCCTGATAGGACAGAACAAGGAAGGGCTGGTCAGCTTCCCAGGTATGGCTTTCACTGGTTGTCTGTTCGTCGTGATTGCGAGACGATCGCTTCTTAAATATCGCTCGCTCCATGTCGTCTTTATCTACCCTTGAACAGGCTATCTCTCCTTGTACCTTCTCGCCCTCGATCTAGGCCACTACGTCCTGCCGCCAGACCCCTATGCGGCCTACCGCCGGCCGAGCCGGTCTCGTCGACGTCCCAAGCCGGACAAGCTAGCCATGGTGCTCGCCAGCTTTGCCGTTCTGTGGTGGACGGGCTTTTACTGCTTGACGACGCTCGGGGGAGCGGCGGTCAGTCGTCGGTTGGCCAACCTGCCTTACACGCTTTGGGTGACCGCGTTCAATACGACCTTTCTTCTCGGCTACGTGCTCGTGTATGTTGCCTTGCTGAGGCGCACGAGGGACGAGGACGAGGACGAGGCGGCTACCGGCAGGGGAGGCGACGGTGCGGCAACACGCGGGAACGACGGGGGCGCGACGGGGGGCAAAGGCGGATCATCGGCTGGAGACCCAAGGAGCCCTTGGATCTTGGAGGCGATCAACCGCAACGCGTTCTTGGTATTCCTTCTGGTGAGCCGTGTTTCCGTTCATGCGGAAGTCGTGCTTTCACTTCGGGTGATTTCACTGACGGCTTCTCCCTTGGCGGGAAAGGCGAACCTCATGACGGGAGTGGTAAACGTGACGATGAGGACGATGTACGCCTCAGAGACGATGGCCATGGTCGTCCTGTCGGCGTATACGTTGGCCGTCGTGGGCGGCGCGTGCGAGCTGGCCAGGAGGGGCATTCGGGTGCGCTTGTGAGCGGGGAGTGGGGGTGGTTGGCACCGATGCAATTTGGCGGTGAGGGGGACGTGAATAGAAGACGCGTTTGTCTTGTCTCGATACGAGCAGAGTTGAACTGCCCGTTCTGTTCTGTTTATGTGTCTCTCATTAGCATGCGATCAAACGCCTTTTCTTCTTCTCCCAAGTCGCTTCGCTTCGCGTCCTCTGTGATGCCGTTCCCCGGGCCGGCTGGGATGACGGTGGCTGACGGTACGCTACACGGATGGATGCATGGACGCGGGGCGGGCGGGGCGGGCGGGGCGTGTCGGATCGGATCGGGGCGGAGGGAGAGAAGGAGGTGACGGTTGGAAGGGGTGGGAAGCGAGTCTGACGTGGTTCTCTAACGAGTAAAAAAAAAAAATTAAATAAAGGAGGAAAATGGTTTTGGGCTTGGGCGAGGATGAGGCGAGCGTGGGAGACGAGTCGTGTCGCCTCGCCCACCGACCGCTGTTTGTCGTCTGTTTGTCAAGACGGTGATTGGCACGGGTCACGCGTGACCTGTTTGGGCGGCGGTACAGTGTCGGCGACGAGCGGCGGAGATAGGAAAGGCCGAGGCCAACTGGGCGTCGGACGAGGAGAAGAGGGAGCCGAGGATGCATGTGAGGGACTGCTTGTCTGTCGTGTTTGGCAGACGTGCCCGCTCTCCCGCTAAGCTACACCCGTCCCTCCGTCCTTAATGCGGCAGTGAGAGAAACATGTGTGACCAGCCGCCGTGACAAACATCCCCTCACCCTTGCGGCTCGCACTGTGCTAGGGAGTGGACTGGGACGTCGTTCGACTCGACTCTACTGGATTCGCGTTTCCTACCGCGCCTGCTCGTCGCTCGTCGCCGTCGCTCTCGCCGTTGGCGTTGTGGGATAGGGAAACGCTCCGGGTTCATTTACGCGATCTGCGACGCGTCGAGACTCGGGGCGCGGCCCGGACTATTGGAGTACTATAGTATGTATTACAGTATACTACTACTGGGTTAGCCCGGCGCGACGCGTGTTGTGATTTGGGTTGAGATCTATGCACCTCGTCTTCGTCGTCGTCGTGCGCGGGCAGGAAGAGAACTAAGTCGGAGGCAGCGCAGCGTCATCGCCGATCCGGGTCGTCGTCACCATCCATCATCCGACCTCCATCACTCCGTCCGCTCGCTTGCCAAACAACTCCCTCGTCAAACATCGCCCATCGCCTGCCCAACCAACCGCCCTCCACGCTCCCACACCACCACCCAATCATTGTCTCCCTCCACAAGCTTGATTGTCACCCTCGTCCGCTCGCTCTAGACACCCCGCCGGCCGCCTGGACCAGCTCCCGTGGTCATCTGTATGACCCGCAGCCTTATCACTGCTTGACAGACCACCGGGTCCTTCCCGTCGCTCGGCCTTCCGCTGGCCACGGCCGTCCCTGTGAGGAACAGTGCATAAATACCACGACCACTCTCGCCCTCCCTTTGTCGTCCCCCGCACTGACCCACTAACCTTTCGTTGACCGGTCCCTGCGTTTCTCTTCTCGCCCACCATGTCGCTTCTCCTTTTCGACCTTACGCCTCTTCCGTCCCGCCTCTACCTCTCGCAGACCATCATCCCCTTGGACGACGGCACTAGCGCGCTCACCAAGCACCTCAACGCTTCTTCCACCCCTTCGTCCAACGCTTCTACCACCCCTTCCTCCTCCTCCGCATCCCAGGACGACATGATCACCCGGCCCGTCGAAGACAATGGGAACGGCCACTCCTCTCCGGACCTCGATCGTAACCCCTACGTCGTCGAGGATACCATCGCGGACGACACCGACGATCAGACACAGACCCAGACCCAGACTCAGACCCAAGGCGCCAATGCCGAGTCGCAGGGGCGCTTGCAGAACGGGGCCAGCTCGGTCTGGGGCATGCTCAGCCCCGTCAACCACGCCAATCCTCCTTTCCTCTTCGAAGGCGACCGGGTGCTCACCAAAGTCGGCAGGAACCCCAGTGAGTTTTCATGCCGTCTCCAGCTTGCCGTCCGTCACGTCGACGCTCGGAATCTTGTTCACCATCCTTGTCACTTGCTTCCCACATCCCACTGACAGCCACCAACGACCTAGTGCTCAGCGGAAAGAGAGTGTCCAACCACCACGCCACTCTCACTCGCGCCGGAAGTGGAGGCACCGTACAACCCGGACGGTCTGTCGTGGTCATCGTCGAGGATTGCAGGTGAGTCACACAAGGCGCACATGCAGGAATGCATGAGCGGACATCTTCGTCGACGCCGCATTAACCTTTCGTTGCAACCACCTCTTCTGCTCGCGTACTTGATGTCTCAGCTCGAACGGTACCTGGGTTGCGGTACGTGGCTCCCTCTCGCGCCGTTTCTCTCGCTAAGATAGGACACGCCTGAACTGACAAAGTCGGTGTCGCTACCGTCCTCTTTCTTTCTGCAGAATCGGCTGCTCCGCAAGGGCGAGAGGGCGCCCCTCCTGCATCGTGACCAGATCAGCTTCGGCCCGCGGGCGTCTTTCGGCGACACGGAGAACAACTTTAGTGGGTTGCGCGATTCGACAAGCTCGTCTTTGTTGGGCTCTCTCGCCCGAATCCCTTGGCTAACGAGCACTTGCCGCTCTACAATATAACCGCTCTTAGCGTACACGTATTACAACATGCTGGACGACAAGCAGTCTTCAGATGCTGTAAGCGGGTCTCGGGATTTATTGCGCCGGCCGTCGACAAATCCTCTAATCTCCCGCGTGCTTCCTCGTCGCGAATCATACCAGGCCGCAGGCGGAGGTCTGTACAGGCAATACGATCTCCGCGAGGCGCTCGGCAAGGGCTCGTTCGCGACCGTGTACAAGGCTTATCATCGCGACACTGGGGAAGAGGTCGCTGTCAAGGTGGTCCCAAAATTCAAGTTTGTCAAGAACCCGAGGACTCTGAAGAATCTCCAAAGAGAGGTGGACATCCTACAACAACTTGATCATGTGAGTTCCTTTGTCGCATATCCGTTCAAGGCCCGTTCTACAGCAGGTGTAGGCGTTTCACGCGCTCATCTCATCCCCTGTCTTCCTCATCGCGCTGCATCCCCCGTCTTCCTCGTTACGCTGAGCAGACCAACATCGTCCGCTACATTGACTACTTCGAGGACGATGCATATATTTACATTGTCATCGAGTACGTCGACGGAGGCGACCTGCTCGACTATATCCTTCACAAGGGCGGCCTCGACGAGGCCGAGACGATCACCATCACGCGCATGCTGTGCCAAGCCGTCGCCTTTTGCCATTCCAAGGACATTGTTCACCGAGATCTTAAACCTGAGGTAGGCCAAAGTTGGTTGCGACCGGATCTCGCAGTCACGAAGAACTCATATCCTCCGTCTTTTCTTTCAGAACTTGCTTATTACTCGAGGTCTCGACCCACGGGTCAAAGTGACCGACTTTGGCCTCGCCAAGGCCGTCTCGAGCATGACGTGGCTCAAGACGATGTGCGGCACGCCCTCCTACCTCGCCCCGGAGGTCGTCGCAGACACAGAAGAGACGGTCTACTCTCTCAAGGTCGACTCGTGGAGTCTGGGCGTGATCGTCTTTGCGATGCTTTGCAATACCAGTCCGTTCGAGGAAGATGAGGAGGCCCCTATCCGCGAGAGAATCTTGGCCAGGAATGTGGACTGGGAAATCCTCAACGGGCGCGACGTGAGCGATTGCGGTGAGTAGCCTCCATCCATCTCACCGCCGCGTCGGACTCACGGCACTTACCCTCTTCACCTGCCCTCCTCGCCTTGCAGGCAAGGACTTTATCAGCAAGCTCTTGACGGTCGACCCCTGCCAGCGCATGTCCGTCACCGACGCCCTCAACCACCCTTGGCTCGCCGAGTTCTCCGAATCGTTCAGCAGCTCTCTCTCGGAGAACACGCACTCGTCCAGTCAGCAGCGCGAGCAGCGCCGCAGGACCGGCTTCCGGTTGTCGGTGCCCAGGACGTACGTCCTCCCCGGAGAGGAACTGAGCGTGGATCACATGATGAACCACATGACCGTGCGACCTGCTCAGGCGAACGGCGTGGTCGTCGATGCCCCGATGGAAACGGACCGACACCCCTCTGACTTCACGGCCCGCCAGGATGGTGACGCTCCTCCCGCTAACGGAGTCGAACGGCCCCTAGAAGCGTCCACCGGCGAGGATCACCGGGGAACGGACGGCGAGGAAGAATTCCACAGCATCGTCTCTGGTGAGCTCAGCCGCCTCGAACTCGGCGCCAACGGCGGCGAAGAAGAAGGGGACGACGGGGACGGGGAGAAGGTGGCCAGCGGAGAGGAAGAGGAGGAGAGGGAAAGGGCCGTCGAGGCCGAGGCGATCAAAGTGCGCGCGGCCGCTCAGCAGCGTGAGAAGAGCGTGTTCGAGGCCGTCCGCGAACGCGGCAAGGCGACAGCCGCCGGAAGCAGCTTCCACGGATCCTTGTCGCAGCCCAGCAGATCTCCCGAGGGGAGCCTTGAAATCGACCGTCCGCTGGCAGGCTCCTTGTCGCAGCCCAATGGAATTTCCCAGGGCCAGGGGAGTCTTGGCCTTGGCCTTGACGACGCCGAGCCGATAGCCAGGCGCGACTTTAGTAGCCAGCACGACGGCAGTTTCGGCCTGACCGGCAGTCTCGCCGACCACCTTCACCAACCCGCGGCCTTGGGCGGCGTCGCACCTGCACCTGGATCCTGGAGCGACCTCGGGTCCTGGTGCGAAGTTGCGCCCGACAGCCAGGTCGACAACATGGATGCCGAAGCCATGAGCATCGGCAGCCCGAGCGGCGCCAAGAAGCGCAAGGCTCGCCCGGACTCGCTCGCCGATCTCGGACAAGAAGTCGTCGACGAGGTGCCGGCGACGCCCGGAGCCGAGCTCGAGGAGGAGGACGCCAGTTCAACGATGGCGACGGCGGCGGCGACACCGCGCTCTCAGAGTCAGACGCCGACGCCGACGCCGACCAAGGCGCACGGGAGCGGGAGCACATCTACCGACAGCGACGACGTCCATCTCTCCTCCCCCGACGGGGGCGACGTGGAGACGGGCTCGAGGAAGCTGCGCAAGCTCGACTAAGGCCCTGAATGGATCGTGGGCGCGGCGGGGAGGAGATTTGGCAGACGACGGTAGCGTCCTCTTTCTTTTTTCTTTTTTCGCCGGCGGTTCGGTCTGCCGGTCGGCCGGTCCGTCGGTCGGACACCCCGCATGGTCTCCGTCGGATCAATCCGTCAGGGTGACGTATGACTTACAACTCGACCGACTACGTATGCATCAGCGGAAGGCGCACTCCTACCATGGCCATCATCATCTCTCTTTCGACCACCACCACATCCACATCCGGCTCCGACACACGTCCCGACTCGACGCGACCAAGCCCCGGCGCACCGACGACGAAAAAAACAACAAGGATGAGTGTAATGATAGTTACGAAGGCGCCGACGACAAAGCTCTACGGCACGCTCCATTTTCTTTGTTTGCTTCCTTCCGCCTTTTGTCCTTACTTAGTCGTCTACAAACTAGCATATGCTCAAAAACAATTCAAATCACGCACGCGCACCTGTCCTGTCCGGTCGAATCGGTCTGGCGTTGCGAACAGAGATGGCTCTCGAAAAAAAGGGGGTGCATGGCTAGATTCGAGAAAAAGACCACGGCGGCAGGGGGGAAGGAAAGGGAACGGTGGCGACAGACGCGAACTACTCGAACCGCTTCCAAGCGTGTTTCTCGTATTCCTTGAGCTTGTTTTTCCGCCGACGAGGACTGCCGAAATGAAAAAAAAAAAAAAAAAAAAAAAAAAAAAAAAAA